>CM067381.1:7667521-8038792 GCA_034510155.1 Eucriotettix oculatus
TTTTAAGGTTTGATGCGACTACACTCTGCCGTGCTTATTACTAAATTACAAACACCATTATGTCATGTCGATACACCACGCTAATGAGCAATTTAGCCAGCAAATCTTTTGGAATCCTTGTTATTTAATGTGAAGGTAGTTAGTGGCGACTCGACAAATTCTTCGCAGAAACTATTATTACCCATAATGATTATACTCTCCGATGATGGGTTGATCAATTCTGCATTTCTTGTAACACGAAGGTCAATCGTAATATGTTCGTGATTACATTTTTGTCTTGTTTGACTTTATGCATCACATTCTTCCTTCCTTTTTGCGTTCTTTCAAGACAATTGTATGGAGAAATTTAATTCTCAATAGTTTAAAATTGTCCTTGAAAAATCAAATATACGAAATGAATAAAAGTATTGCATCTTCAGTCTGTTTAAATTAAGAAGACCGATGGCCGTGAAGCAACGCTGCTTGACGTACCCTTCTATATTAACGGCAGTGATTGGATTATTCAGTGTCACTCCCCTTTCATTCATGAATAGCCATTGATCATCTTATTTTAAACAGAGTACTAATGACTAAAACAAACCGAAGGCCTGCAAGTAAAATGTGCTCTTCAGAATTATTCCATTGCTAGGACATATAAGAGGGAATGGGATGATACGAAATCAAAAGAGAATGTCGTGGAAGAACAGTACAACATAAGGATTAATAGAGGGGAAACAAAGGTAATGGAGTGTAGAACGGGAAATAGTGGAATAACAAAGTGTGTTAGATTGGGGAGGGATATTTTGAAGGAAGTTAAGGAATTCTGCTACTTGGGTAGCATAATAACTAGAGATGGTAGATGCATAGTAGAGACAAAGAGTAGGATAACTCAGGCAAGGAAGGCTTTCGTGTAAAAGAGGAATTTCCTACGGGTAATTTGTGTGAATATTGCTAACAATGTTCGTATGGAGCGTGGCGTTATATGGGGGGTCTAGGACGATTGGGCGCAGCCGTTTCGGCGCAGGCCAGTTCGGCGCGGGGACATTACGTGAAGATGAGCGACATTTCTTTCAAACAAGTTATTTTATACAAATACACATCTGATATTAATATTAATAAATTGTAAAACAGCCTATATTTCAGAAAAAAGTGATATAAACTTTATTAACAGTAGTTCGTACACTACGCTTCGTTCCTAAATTTCATAAAAATGAAAATAAATATTTACAATATTATATGTATAATACAGTTACGTTATAAAATGAAAATGTTTTCACGAAAACAAGAAATTAAAATTGATAAAAAGTTTTGCTGTGCATGTCGCACAAGCAACGATACCGAGATAAAAGTTACAAAGAATAACTCATAAGCGTATTGTTAGTTTCAGAATTACTATGGAAAAATTCAACAATGAGTTAATTGGGTTTAGAGTAAGTAAATACTTAATATTATCATAACAAGTTGTGCAATCTTATTATTACCAAATGTACAGTTCTAAAAATCCTGATGTAATCTTTACTGAATCTGGCAAAGGAACAGTACAATTGTTCTATAAAGTTGAAACGTTATCAGACAAATAAATACATAAAATTTGCAATAAAAATTAAATCCATTACTTTAATTATTGATCAATTAGAAAATTACGTGTACAGTAACACTTTTAACCCCTAGTTTTTAACTTCTGATAATATTGCCAGAGCCTATGCTCTACCTAAAATACATAAACCTAATTTATCTTTCAAAATTATCGTTTCTTCTACTAGCAGCCCTCTTCATAACATTTCTATATTTTTATATAATTATCTTACTGAGGAAAATAATTTTTCAGTCAAAACGTCTTTTAAGTTCCTAATTATCATGTTTTACTATCATTAGATGCAGTGTTCTTATTTAATTTTAACCCCATCATACAAAGTTTTAAAAATAATGGAATATTTACTTTTCCCAATTGACAAAAATTATTTTATGAAAATTTTTTATCTTAATAAATGTAATTATAAATTCCATTTATTTTTCATCAATAACATTTACTATCACGAAATCATTGGTTCTACATTGGGAATTTTTCTTTGTCGTTTTTTCGCGCAAATTATGAGAGATTTGGAAGCCTTATGTCTTACATCTTTAGATTTAAAACCACTGAGATATTTCAAGTATAATGCCTTTTTTGTATCATTCTCACATAAACCATTTGCTCATTACTGTTAATAATTACAACCCTGAAAGAAACTTTAGAATTGAAAAAGAACGCAAATAATTATTCAGTTTTGTGAAATGGTCGCGAAGCTCGGGATAAGACTGTTGGACGATCGACACGCTGACCACGTGTCACTCCAAATTCGGAATGTGCCATGAAAGATGACAGTCCGCAATCGACTCGACCCTCAATGGGTTGTAGAGCCTTGGAGGCAAAAAATTATTGAAACAACCATAAAATTTATTAGAAAAATATTATAATTTCAGATGTGAAATATATTTATTTTAGACTGATGAGTGAGGTGCATCACATCAGAACAAATCGGCTATTATTATTAAAAAAGACAATTTAAATCGCTACTTTTATAAAATTTGTGTTTCACTCACGGATAAATATTTAGATTTTTATTCTGAACGCAACAAAACTCTCATGAGTTATTGTTACTAATTGTACAATGAATAAATAATTTGGCATCTTCAAATATTAATGAAAAGTCCAGCTAATTTGTCATAAAAACGTAGCCTAATATTTATTTAAATAAATTTCGTCCATATTTGTGGAATTCATCATGTGAATTATAATTGGAAAACGTATATTTAAACGCAGATGATTGTGTGTGGTGTGTTGCGTCCCGTGACGATTACAACCTGATGGTCGTAAATGTCTTAAATTGGCTAGACTTGTATCTATGTTTCTGTTATTTCTGCCTCTTCGCTTGTGTGACATGTATTTTCATCCGTTTTAATTACTAGAGTAAGTTTTTATTTTATAAGAAAATTGTATTATACAGAATATATTGTACATAATTATTTTGTATTTTAGTTTATTCATTTTAGTTAAGGTTCCAAATTTAGGAACGAAACGTCTTCTACGAACTGCTATTAAACATTATCTTAAAATTTTCTTTCTTATAGCTTCGGCCGCGCCGAATGGTCCGTTAGATAGGTGCCAAACGTTCGTGGACGATAGGAGTTTCAAACACGAAAAGAATAGAAGCTTTCGAAATGTGGTGTTATAGGAGAATGCTGAAAATCAGATGGGTGGATAGAGTTAGTAACCAGGAAGTACTAAGCAGAATAGGGGAAGGGAGAACGATTTGGAGAGATTTGACCAAGAGAAGGGATTTATTTACAGGCCACACTTGTAGACATGAGGGTTTTGTAATATTAGCATTGGAGGGAAGTCTGCGGGGTAAGAACAGAAGAGGGAGGTCAAGGATGGAATACAGTAAGCATATTGGAGAGGATTCCCTTTTTAATTAAATATTCTTTAATCTCAATTCCACTTTAATTTTGGAAAATCCTTGAACAGAAATTACATAAATTGCAATAGGGTCTGGATTTAAAAATTCAATTTTCTAATCTTCAGCAGATAGTGTTGATTTATCTGTCAGTCTGCTTCTCTTTTTATGTAAATAGATTTATTTAAATAAATACATTTTATAAGATATTAAGAGCTGAGATGAAAGTTTCATAAAAGATAAGTGACCACTGGCTACATAAAAAATGACCTTTCTTCACGACCTAAATCACATCTGTGTGATTCACATGGGAGCAAAATTTAACTTCAATCCTTGTAACAAATGAAAGTTGTAGATAGTTTTGTGTTTTCTTTATTCACAAAATCAGCTTCAATATGTCATATTAATATCCTCTGACTTTTCTGATTACTTTTGCTCCATCTGACAGGAATCTATTTAAGCCTCATTCTCTATGCCAGACAAATAATTTGCTAAGAGCAGGCACTTTATTCATGGATTTTCCATAATTACATCTTAAGGAAGGAAGTGGTCCTAAAGGGGTATAATAGTACCATAATCACCAACTTCTAAATACACAATTCATGCATTAACTATTCACCTTACGTGATACTTTTAAAATAATAAATTCAACAAGTTTAGAGAGCCAACACAAAAGTTCAGAGACAATGTATTTTAGCTTGGTTGCAAAAGGATTAATTCCCCAATATTTCATAAAGTAATTCCAGTGTTCATTTATACTACTTACTGAGAATGCTAATTAATAACATTTGCATTATATTATTTATTACTTGGGTACCTGGTGATGCCTGGGATATCATTTACATTAGTCCACAACAGTAATCTATTTGTGATGAAATTGTCAGAAAGAACATTACATATTATTGGACACTATTGTATGAAACTGATGCTGGAAGTGAAAAATAGAGTATCACAGGATGTATCCTACAGGGATCGGTACTGTGTCCAACTCTGTGGAACATCATGTAGGACGCAGTACTCTGACTACCACTACTGAAGGAAATAAATATTGTAGGCTTTGCTGACAAGGTCGCTATCAGCTAACTGCTAGTAGAGGCAACTCTGAAAGCAGATGAAGCCATCTACAGCATCCAGAAGTGGCCCAACTTGGATGGACAGCAACAGGTGGACTACAAGGCAGAAGCAATCCTGCTAACAAGTAGGAGGAGAACAGATATGGACCAAATATGGACCAAGGAATCCATTAAATACCTAGGCATGCAACTTTTAAAAGACCACCTATTCAAGACTAGCGAAAGAGTAGTTTGCATAACAGCAGTGTTGACCCAACTGATGCCACTGACAGGCCAAGGCAGAATCATTGTATACTCCTGTCAAGTGTCGTCATGCCGACACTCTTGTGCATGGCACCAATATGGCACAATGTGGCTTCAAAAACCTTGTATGTTTGCCAAATTAAATTGGCATATACAATGGGTGGCTTGTGCCTTACATATGGTTTCTTATGAAATGGCATGCATGTTGGCTGACATGCCACCAATTGAAATACTGGCAAAAGAAAAGGTCTGACTACATGACAAGTTAAAATCACAAAGGCGTGGAGAAAAATAAAAAACAAAGAAAAAACCAAAACAGCGGAAAAGTGACGAGAACACTGGGAAAAAGCAACAACAGGTCAATAGACATATTGTCTGATATCTAATCTAGAGGCCTGGCTTGTGGCAAATAAAGTAAGGTGAGGTAGATTACTACCTTTCTTAGTTTTAAAGGGTACTGGCAAATGTTTAAATTAGAGGAGCCAGTCGTACCACTGAAAAGACAGAGCATGTATTCTTAGTGCACCCGCTTCAATGAAGACCGAAAAGGACTCGAAAAACAAAAGTAAAAATAACAGCAGAAAATATAGCAAGTGCTATGATAAAATCATGAGACATATGGAAGACAGCTGCAGATTTCAGCAGGGACATAATAAAGAAATAGAGATAGGAGGAGCAACAAATGGGTAACTCCGCAAAACTGACAAAGTAAGAGAGAGAGAGTAAAGTACGCCATTAAATCTCCACAAAGTAATGCTTCGTGGCAGTTCCATGGGGATGAGTTTGTAGTATATGAAGGTGGGTTTAGTTCCCACACTTCTGTGCAGTATGAGCTACATGGAGTCTTTCGAAGATTCGCACCTACCCTCATAAGAAAAGATATAACATGCTATACAAGTCACTATCTCTTCAATGCATTTAGTCACAGCAGGTAGTAGTAGCAGCAACTCTTACAATATGTACAAAAGAGATTTTACACCAAGTTTCTTACAAAGAAGTTGTATTTGTGGCTGTTTTTGGTTAAGAAAGTTCATCATGCCTTATGTAAGAAGTAGAAATGCCCACTAGCATGTGTAGGACTTTGATCGAGGAAGAATTTGTAGCTTACCACAATTATGATTTATAATACACAGTATTGCTGCCTGTGTTAGTTGGGATCCCATGACTGTCAACAGAATATGGAATTAGATGACAAGTCTTCAATAAGTTCTTTCAATTCATGATGTGTCCAAAGTTTATTTAAAACTAATTAAACCTTACAGTGAGAGAAAAGTCATCATATAAAAAAGTACCATTTAGAATATATTTTCCTAATTTTTAGAGTCATTAATGAGTAAAAGAATAAGAATGCTCTATTTGTGAAAGTTTTTCATATTTAATCAATGAAACTCCCACAATTTCCTCATTACAGATCTTACATTATGATTCTGAGAGAGTATCTGTCAAAAATATAATATGATTATAGTAATTTTTTTCACTTTCATTATCTATAGGAGTTGTCATGAATAAAATTTCTGAGTATTGGCAAATAAAATCATAGGTTGCAACAGTTCTTCAAAGGATGTGAAAATAGCTAACTCAGGACCATGTCATAAAAGAAATTCAGATATTTCATTCTTCATATTCTTAAAATTTGAGTATGTCTGTATATTCTTCACAATATCACTTGGTAGTGCATCTATGGAATTCTGAAAAAAAAAGTAAAGAAGATATAACCTTATTTTCAGCAAACTAATACTGTAACGGTGTTATAAAGAATAGAAATGACATAGGAGAGAGGGAGGCATGTGACCTGCTTGAAAGTGTACTTTCAGTTGAGTCATGTTTCATCCTCTCTCTTTCATATATAGAAGAGTTTTTAGGATTCATGTGATTGTCACATTTCAATTAATTAAATTGTAATCTATCCTATATGGGTGTTCCTAATAACTCTTCTATCCCTACTATAAACCATATAACCTACAAGACATGATCTTGGTAAGTCGGCAACAACAAGGTGCTCTGTAATGATCTGGTTTTGAGTCCTGGTGGTGGTATTTTCAGTCTTTCTTTCTTCTTCCATTCCTCTTTACATTTAAAATATGCCTTTCTCTGAGCATATTCTATGCTGGGCATAAGACAAAGTAAATTTCCTACCTTTCCCCCTAATTTTCTATCCATACTTTCTATCCAAATATCTAACGTGTGACTTTGCCACCTTTCAAACATTTCAATAATTTTTATACATAAATAGCCAAACTCTGTTATAAGTTTTTGTGTTCAAATTGACTCAGATATAATGAGAGAGAACTCATTGACAATTAGCAAATATCTTGATTTTTTTAAAAACTTCTTCAGGGTGGCTGTGGCCAGACATAAGAATGAAGAATACATCAGCTACCATATTACAACTCGAACCAGGAACAAGTATCTTTTGATCAGTAAAAAATTATAAAACATAAGAAAATAGACCACTACATTAAAAATGTTGGCATAACTTTTGATCTGATATCTTCAACAGATGCATAAAGTCACGAAGACTATGAAACTGATTTAAGAAGATTAGAATAGACTTAAACCTGGGACTTCCTGCTTGTCTGAGTTAACCAAGTCAAGATAATATGAAATATAATTATTATATATATTAATATAAATATAATTATTATATTAAAATAATTTCCACATACCTCAATAAAAGTGTTAATAAGTATTTCTCTCTTTAATTTTAAATGATTATAAAGAATATAAATCAGAAGTTAAAATAAGAACATAAAATGGAATTATGAATAATAGATTTGTGCAACAATTTTATAAAACTTTAGTCTTAATATATAAAACTGAGCCAATGAAAGTAGTCTTCTTACCATGTCTTTTAAAATAAGTCTACACCCATAGCATAGACTCGACTTGATTTTGGATAGACTTAGACCTGTATAACTATTGACGCAGTCACAATTAGGAGCATCATTCTTCATGTCCAATGAAGAAATGCTTTTACAACAAGACTCAATTTCATTTGTCTCCTTCAGCACGTTGCAAGTTGTTGTAATTTGATTTCCAGAGGTTGTAAAGCCAGACGGTCCTAAAGTTGAAACTAAATGAGAAAAATCTGTTGCTTGCTGGGCAGAAGATAATGCTGACATATCCTCCAAGGGGGCCTGAAATAAACTAGCATGTTGGATGAACACAAATTGATGAATGATTCAAAGTTAACAAAAATTCTAAAGAATGTATATTTAAAAGTATAATAACGAAAAATAATTTAAGGGAATATTTATAAAATATTAAAAATTATATAAAGTGATGGTACCTCTAGCCAATCATTCATATCAGTTTAAGATTGTATTATTATTTTAAGCTTTTCAATATGTAGTTTGCTTGAAGCTTCAGCAATACCAATTGAATTTGCTATATAATCATTATGAATGAGTATAAGCTGAGTTTTTCAGACATACATGAAACTTTAGATTTTCCTACATCCCCGCTGGTTGACGTGTACTGTCTATTTAAGGTAAGTCTACTGCTGTTTTCAGTCTCTATTTTTATTTTATCCAAGTGAATTACACATGTGGAAGCCAGCCATTTTAATCTCAGCAAAGCCTGGGATCAAATGTTTGCCAGCTTACAGCAGATACCCCTTACTGACTCTAGGGATCGACATGATGGTGATCACAGAGCTCACTGCACACAAGCTTTTTCATGCAGCAGATCTTTGCTTAACTTAGGAAGAGTGATACAGGGAACCAGACCTTCCACACTAACTGAAGTTCCAACCTATAAATGTTACACCGTTATTGACAATTAGTGGGGAAGAGATACACTGTAGCTCCAAGACATGACCTTTATTCAAGGGACCAGCCTATCCCCCAAATATGTGTTACTTGCCTTGCAAAATTTAAGAAAACTTAATCAGCTCCCTTCCACATAATTTGATGAGAATTATTTTTATTGTCCTGCATTCAAATAGATCTCTTCTCAAATTCAATGCTAACTATACCAGGAGTATGGCTGGAAACTGAACACTTACAGCTGCAAATCAGGCATAAAAAACATGCAAAAGCATAGACGGGGTAGATGTGATCTATCACATAAATTGTCAAAACATATCCTTTTTACAAATTATTAAACTTAATAATTACATTAATTAATTAAACAAAATAAGAATATTAATTAGGACAAGAGTTAATTTTCAAGAAGATATATGAGCAACTTTCCTTCAAATTTATGTTGGCACTGTGAGATTGACAGCGCCACCCAGCTGCAAGAGTTCTATTACCAGCCAAACTCACAGTATACATGAAGGAAATGAGTGAGCACAGATAAAGATATAGGAAGTTTCATCACAAATTTCTCCATTAAATGATAATACTGGAATGTGAATTGAGCAGGAATTTCGATTATGAATTCACAATTTATCAGACTTTAAAAGAAAAGGTTTATAGGTTCTTAAATTCAAATATTGCATTGAGTTATAACTCATCACATTTTAAATAAAATAAACTTATTGTGTTTTAGTATATAGAAGGGAGTAGACATTTAGATTAATGAACATTCTCCTATATCTAACGATTGTTAGGAACTTAATCATACTTTTAATTTTGATGATCCTGTTATTTTTGGTAACAATGTAAATTGTATAAATATGTTTATATTCTTTTATTACATAACTATACTTATTGAAAAAATTTCAGGCTTGCCTCTACCAGGATCTCAAGTGATGACTGAAACATCTAGATTTTTAATTTTTTTTTGTAATTGTCTGTTATATGGGTTTTAACACTGTTTTTATTTTTAAATAATTTTAGGATTATTAACTGAAAATTCTTAGACATTACCTTGCACATGCAACAAGCAGTGTTTTCAAGTTCAGCCTTTTTATTCAGACTTAGTTTCTCGCCAGTTCGAAAAACAACTGAAGCAGTCGATGGATAGTCTGTTTCAAGTTCCATTACAAATTTCTCAGTTAATTTCTGAATACTGGAGTGTGAAGATGCCTTAAATAAGAATAAATTACAAAATTATTAGATTTGTGTACATATGAAGCAAATGAAGGTATTATTCTTTCATTGTTATGACATATCCTTGAGTGTGTAGTTGGTTTTATTGGGTTTCAATTGTCATGTGCTGTGGTTCAGATTTAGTACTTAATGGCAGGCTGCCACAAATTAATTACACACACTGAAAAAACACACACAGAAAAAAAAACAATCAATTGTCAGCATCACCAAGCTGGGAAGCAGTAGCATGTCAAATTTATGAATGCCTTAGACCCTTCTTCAAAACAGGGTCTGAATTGGCTGGTGGCCAGACATTTGACTGAGCAGAAGAGGACTCAGGTTCTTCAGAGTTTAAAATACTACTACTTCCAAGATCAGGTATAAACACCTACTATCAATTTAAGGTAAGCCAACTTCTCTCTATACACCATACATTCAGCAGTTTCTGTTCCAACTCTGTTTTGAAACTTGTAATAAAAGCATGTTTCTTAACATTTACGTTTAAACAACACAATTTGTTACACAGGCTATAGTGGGGTCGTGTGAGGGTAGAACCTACTTAAGTGAGCATGGATATCGCAGAGCTTGGGAGGGAACTGGGCCTATGGGCAAGTAGGGAGAGTGTTTATTAGTCAGAGTTGATTTTCAATCAAATGTATGCAAGGCATAGAAATTAGGGTAGGTAGTGTATTTCAATAAATTAGGTGATATATTGTTGGTTATTATTGATTGGATTAGGAAATAAGAGAGAGTGGGCTAAGGGTTATCTAACACTTAAAGTGCATGTTAAAATGTTCAAGTTTAAGCTTCCCATCTGGCATAATGACACCAACCTTCACCCTCATGTAAACCATTTGTTAACTTTCACTCTATTTCCTATTCATAACAGTTACATACAACAATTTCAATCAAACTGAAATTTTAATCTGCAAGAAAATATAAATAATATATCTGTTTATAATACATAAAAGTATTTCATTATCCAAATGTATATATTTTCATAAAACAAATCACAAATAATGTATATGAAAAGATATGAAAACAAATTAACTCTAGGTAGAAAAGAAGTAAAACCATATGCAACCTGACTGAATAATGTAACAAACTATTATAGAGGTATGTACCTGTGTTCCCAATGCTGGAATAAATACTGAAGTGAGATTTTGAAAAGTATTGTAGAAAACAACCTCCTTATTCATAAATTCTCTCATAGGCCTAAGAATTTTTATCTGAGGATCTCTTTCATCCGCAAAGCACTGAAAAAAATTGCATGGCACATGAAATTTGATAGCTATTCTATGCAATTAACTGTATCAATTCACTTTTTACAGCTCATATTATATTTAATAGTTTTAATTCAACAAATAAATAAAATCTGCTACATAATAATGATTCCTTAAATAAATTTAAATTAAATTACAAAATCCTATTACTTACTATATTAAGAGGTGACTGTGATCCTCTTCCAAGGGAAACATTTGATAATAAAGTAGTTGCTAATTTTGTTGCAGTTTCTGCTACAAATATTTTTGAACATTCCAATTTTGTTGCTATGTTAATAAGGAGCTGATATCTATAAAATTACAGGCATACATTAGCTTTTCAAGTATTAAGAAGTAAATAAACACAATCAATTTAAAAATAAACATTATATTCTAAATTATTTTAAGAGATCCATAGATCCTTGTGTATCTGTTTGTATATATAAATATGCGTCAGGAAATGACATTGTCATGTTAAAACAATAAGGAAAGGAAAAAGAGATAGAAAGTAGGTGACTTACCTGAGGTTCATAGAAGGCAGCTAGTGAGGTTTGGAGTTCTTTAAATTTTCGGAGGCACCACACCCTTTATCAGAATATTAAGATGATCTTTCCAGCGATTGGCTCGCCAATATTATATATATATATAATAGCCGATCGCTGGAGATATATAAAAATATATATATTTATTTATCTATTTATTTCAGACGGTCTGAAGAAAAGAGCTTACTCGAAAACTCACATTTTTAAGGTAAATCAAGCACTTTTTCTTTTTCTCTTTCCTATACAATTTATGATATTTTAATTCATTAGATAAGTGGATAGTCTGTAAAGATAGAAATTTGGGGAGAGGGGTTTAGATTGCACTCTAAAGAAAGTATATGCTAAGGTATAGTGATATGCTCAAAGAAAATCATATTCAAAGTGTATACAGGAAAGGAAGAAGAAGGAAAGACTAAAAATATTCAGTACAGCTGGAAATTGAACCTGGTTCCTTTACTATAGTCACATAGTGCCTTAACCACTCAGCTACTGCATCAACTCATAACTCTGATGAATATAACTAGTCACATTAAGGGTGAATAGGTTGGGTGGAAAGAGAAGATGGAATAAAGAGTTTGTAATATATAGATTTGATTCTATAAATAAGTTTCATATAGCCTATATGGATGAGCTTCATTTGACAGTATTTCTTCTTCTTAAATATAACCATTGATCAATGGACACACAGTATTCATGCTTCACTGAAGTCGTAAAACAAGCTATGAAGAATATGATCTAGTAGTATGTAGGACAGGCTGGGTCTGAATCTCAAAGCTGACAGGGAATGAACATTAGTACCTCAGATGAAAGAGCCACTATGTACCAGTGGAAGACCCAGGTTCAATTCCCAGCCAGGCCAAAAATTTTCCATCCGGATCCTTTAATTCAGTTTCATAGCCTTATAGCTGAGAATCATTTAAAAGTTCTTGGATCATAAAATATTTTTAAAAAATTGAGTTTTCTTCCTCACACTTAATAGTTTTATCCATAATATAATCATATTGAAATTCAAACAAAGCTGTTGGAATAATTAACAGGGATTTACTGTGGTGTGGTTGCAAACTGCTGAATGCCCAACAAACGTACAAAATATATTTATAAAAAGATAAAAATAAATATAACTGTTTATTCCTAAAAAAAATTATTTTCTCTTGTAATTTTTTAACTTGTGTAAACATATGATTATTTTTAATTGATTATACCTTAAATATGTAAGTAGATCCTCTTTAGATGTCAAACTGTTTATTTTAAACAAACTAGTCAACTTCTGTTCAGATTCTGGATCTGGCTGAAGAGTTGATGCAAGACTGACATATTGAACATTTGAACCCCTACGACAACACTGTTCTAAAGATGTGTAATAGGCTGGGAAACTGTACTTCATAACATGATCATTTATTTGTTCGATAATTGATAAGCGTTCACTTCTTGTTTGTTGCAGCAATGCTCCTTCTATTAAGAATAAACACACAATTAAAAATTAAGTTCTTTGTACATTCCAGTATATTTCAATTGAAAAGCATTCCTTGAGGTCAAAATCAACATTTTACTTTTACTAAGAAAACAAAATATGCTAATTACTAACTTAAAACTGAGTTTGTAATCTGATTTTTATTGCATACCACACAAATAAGTAATTTGAGGGTATCAATATTTTTCTTTTTCACTTACCATCAATAAATAAAACGTAGGGTCTAAAGCGCAAACGCTTTTGTACAGCTTCATTAAGACCAACAGACACAAGATTGAGAAGTGCTGTTGACGAAGCACTACCAGAGAAAGCTATCAGGACAGCATCATTTGCCCTCACAAGCTTTGATTTCCCAAGAGTTGCCCTAAACTTGTGTGTAGTAGACTTAAGAAAACATTCCCTACAATTAAAAATTGAATTCTTAACATAAATAATGATAATTCTCAAACAAGAGATTATTATAGTTACATTACATACCTACAATAAGTATGCTTCCCATGCAATACCACTTCAGCCTCATTCTCATTACATTTTTTGCAAGTTCTATCTCTCCTAAAAATAGTACCATTTGATAAAAATAAAACATTATATGTGTTATTTACAATACAGATCTAATTATTAGAAAAAAAACATGAGTAGTGGTTGTAAGATCATGACTTTATTTACCAATATTATGGTCACATTACACTTACACGATATGTCTAAAAAATGAACTCATACTTTAAATTAAACTGAATGAACTGCATATTAAAACTAAGATAAGTTAAATTGTTTAAGATAAAGAAAGATAAAGTCTGCTTCTATACATGTATATTTTTCTACATCCCTACCAGTAAATATATACTATCTATTTAATGTAAGTGAGCTGTAGTTTCCTGCCCCTCTTTCCTATACAAATGAATTTATATGTGCATGTATTTATGAGGAGAGATGTCTGAATGTTACACAATAAACCCAATTTTTCATCCATTAAACGATTTTCATATAACCTTTTTGTCTCCTCTAACATACATCTTTGTTTACTGTTGCTTCACTGATGAGGTCTACAGATTGTGGGAAAAAAATGGTGAGTTATAATTTTTTATTAACATAAAAATGTGCAAGTAATTTTGGTTTACAATTGATTCAACTGATTCTTGGCTGTTAGTTATTTTAAATTTTCTAAGTCAGTTAGATCAATGTAAATCATTTCAATGACTATTTTTTGTTTAGTTGTGTACTTACAAAATGCATTTTTTTTAAAAGAAAAGTGTAACAGATTGTCATTGTCTGTACAGTCATTAACTATCTCACTATCACAATGGTTGGGGTTAATGA
The DNA here is from genome assembly GCA_034510155.1 of Eucriotettix oculatus. NCBI lineage: Eukaryota > Metazoa > Arthropoda > Insecta > Orthoptera > Tetrigidae > Eucriotettix > Eucriotettix oculatus. The sequence goes on from CM067381.1 coordinate 7,681,822, forward strand.
CAATCCACTCCATCAGTTGATCTACCACTTTTTCAAAAACAAAATCTTTCTTTTTGTCTTTCACAATGCTGTAAGCCTTTTCCTCAAGTAGTTGTAGCAGACTCAAGGGTGAAGGTGACATTTTTCTGAGTTACAGTCTTTAATTTTTGTCCATGTCTTTTCAATTTGGTTACTGATACTGAGGTAGACAAAGAACAGTATGAACAAAATATTCTAGCAGTAGATCTATTTTGAATAATTGAATGAAAAGTAATTCCTGGCTTCTCATTATAAACTGTTTGATATTGGTGCTGGATTATTTGATTGTTTTAGATATGATGCACTGTTCATAACTAAAACAGCCCTCTGTAGAAAATTTGGTACTAACATATCTTCTGGCCATACGTAGTAGTTCCCAGAGTTCATACTAGGTTGACTGGTAAGATTTGAATGGTAACAAGCAATTTTGCATAAATTCTTCTGCCCTACCAGCATGGAAGTAAATAATCACTGGTCTTTAGACATTTGTTTATTAGACCTTCACTGGAAAATCCATCAACCAAAAGGTTTAGTATGGAAGGTATAAGTTTCAGACCATTGTAAACAGAATGTGAAATATTAATTAAACAATTGATGACCTTTTACAGACCTTTATTATAAAATTTACTTGTAACAACGTTTCAGCTTGTTTTTATGCCTTCTTCAAGTTTTTCCCTCGAATTGTTTAGTTATATACAACAGATGTTAAATTTAAACCTTTAGAATGTGAAATATTATGATGAAATTTTTAAGAAATATATTACATGGATAACAAATTATATTTGTGGTAAATTAGAACAACCAAGATTTTTTTCTAGGGTAAAATTAATTTCTCTCAAATGAATATGGACTTGGGATGCTAGTATTCCAAAGGCATTCTTCACAATATGGCACATAAAACTGTGTAATTAAATATGGCTTTTCCTATATTGAGGTTTTTCCAACTAATTCCATTCTTGAGAACACACCTCCATCAGAAACTCTCTCATTGGTTCATACTTCTACCGATATAAATTTGTAATTGAAATTTACTACTGCTATCAACACAATAATGAATGACTGCTAGTAGTAGCCTGTTCCTGGCACTATTTGGAGATGGCTTCCTGTCAGTGGCACCAATGCAATGATGAAAATTCTACTTCTTTGCAACGTGTGTTTGGCAACAACCTTCCTTTTATTTTGACATGCTGGGACCTGCAATGAAATTTCAACTATTCATTTTTTATTCATTGATAGATCAATATAATTATAAATATTTTTAATTAATAAACATTTTAATTTGTTTTATTGTTTTACAATGATATTGGGTCCTTTCCTTTGGCCAAAATGAAAATTGGTGCAGAAAATGCACCCCCACCAAATGACGAAAGAAAAAGGGCTAGATTATTGGGTTTGTTGTGTGACTGCCTTCTAAACTACACAGATTCCAATAGCTTACCAAAGGGTGTGCCATTGTTTGATGAAATGGGAACAGACCAAAATGTTGATTAGTGATATTTGTTTCAAATGATGCTCAACAGATACTTTATTTCTATAAGTCAGTCACTCAGTTGCCATCCCCCTGGTTACCACCACAATACACATTCATCTTATCCACTGTAGTGTTTTTATGTATCTTTGGTACTGTTAAGGTGATGACTAAAAATAAATGATGAATGGCTGATTAAAACTAGTACACAAATGGTTTCATTCTTAATGCAATTCGTCTGTGTAAAGGTCAGTTCATATAAATAATACTACTGAAAGACTACTACATTTGGAGATGAGGGTGGCCAATGGTCAAATTCAACCACTTGAAAAATTCCAACTTGATTTACCCAGTGCTGGTGAGAGACTAACAAAATACAAGTGCACTTTTACTCATTATGCTGCTGCTATTGGACCAAGGCAAGCAAGTATGAAAACATTACTGTTACATACCGCTGGTGACAACATGGAGGAACTGTTTTAAACTTTGGTATTTACACCTCCAGCTACAGTACAAGTTGCAGATTCATCATTTGATGAGGTAGTAAAAAAAATTGATGAATTTTTTGAACCAAGAAAGAATTAGATTTATGAGTGCAATTTTTTCATGCTGCTGTGCAAATGGATCCTTTTTTTGATCTTTGTAATATTAGGGCAGATGGGGATAGCCATATTCATGATCAGTTCATAGAACATTGCACCAGTGAAAAAATGAGACACAGACTCTTACATGATAAAAAACTGAAATTGACTAAGCTGTTAGAACTGGCACAAGTTATGGAAACCGTTTATGACCAAGTTAATGCTGTGGGATCACAAAAACAACAGAACTCTAAGGACATAGTACATTTTCTCAAGTCAGATCAGCGAGGAACAAATAAGTTTCAATCAAGACAATGAAAAACACTGGTTCACTGAAACTTGCAAAGTACCACAATGTACAAAATGTGGTCATAAAGATCATAATGGAGAAAATCAAAGCGAAGTGCCATAAAAGCAATAAAATTGGACATTATGCTAAATGTTGTCGAACACAGAAAAAACAACAGGACAAGCCAACTGCAAGCGAATCTAAGAATAAGACGATGCTACTGTCATAAAAGAGTAATTCTTCGGATGATGATTGGGTGTATGTCATAAGATGAGTTAAAGGGAAGTGCAGAATCGAACTGAGACTCGATGATAAGACAGAATCATTGTACCTTGACATAGGCTCTTCGGTCAACATTTTGACACCTTCAGTTTGGAACCAAGTCACAGACACTGCTGACGTTTTGAGACCAACTATGAGTATTCGTGTATTGTCAAGACACGCCGATGCTGTTTTTTGGAGAAGCTGATAAGCATTTGGAGTTCTGTGGAAAGAAAATTACATGCACATTCGTCGTTATGAACAGAGTGTCCTTGCATTTTGGGTGATGAGGTTGCGGAAACAATTGGAGCTGTCATTTTTCTGAAAGAAGTCAATTCAGTATCCAGTGACATAGCAAATTGTGGGAAAATACAATAACATGTGTGAAGCCTACCAGAGGGCCATTGGAAGATTAAATGCAGTGTTTAAAAGTCATAGAGGTTGTTGAGGAAGTGCCTGGTCTAGTTGTAAATTCACTGAGGCCAGTTGTCAAGAAAATTAGACTATGTTTAGCAGGTTTAGCACTGAATGTTTAATTTAATTGAATGATGACATGGTGCAGGAGATGGCAGACTTTTCTATGGTGTCTGAGATTGGCTTTAATGAAGTTTTTCAGCAGACAGAAATCAAGGAATTTGACAGATTTTTAACCGAGTCAGGAACCTATTATTTCAAAAGGTTGGTGTACAGGATTTCAGTGTCTGCTGAGAGTTTTCAAGCGATTATTCAGCAGATATTGAAAAATGTCAGGGATTTAAAAATTAAGCAGTCAATGTTGTGGTTATAGGCAGGACTATTGAAGAGCATCATCAATACTTAGATCAAGTTTTGAAAACGTTACAAGAAAAAGGCTTTCCTTTAAATACAGGGTGTACAGAGATTTTGACTCATCCTATAGAAAGAAGTGCAAGTTTGGTTTAAAGAAATTAGCATTTTTAGGGTACTTGGTGACAAAACAAGGTGTAGTCCTAGGGGAAGACAAGAGTCCAGTAAGTAAAAGATTTGCGAGAACAAACTGATGTGAAAAATTTCATTTATACTTGTATGGTCAAGAATTTACTGTGGTGACTGATCCTAAACCATTGGAAGTGATACATTCAGCCCACTCTAGAGCTTCTGTTAAAATTGAGAGATGGCTTTTACATCTACAACAGTATAAGTTCACCATAAAATATGAAAGTATACATCTGGAGATTGATTGATGATTTTGCTCCTCATGGATTGCTGGAATCTATAACGAAAGATAATGGCCAGAAATTTATTTGAAGAACCTATAAAGAATTTGTGGAGCATTACGATATAAAGTTATATTATGTGACACCATACTGGCATCAAGCCAATGGTCAAGCAGAAAGATTGAACAGAGCATTTCTGAAAGTAGGGAAACTACAAGGGCAGAGTTTAAAGGAGTCTATGCGACGTTTATTGAAATATATCGCATCACACCACACAGAATGACCGGACAAGTTCCTGCTGTATTGATGACTAATCGTATTTTTCGATTGAAGCTGTCTACTTTAAAATTATCCTCAGACAGATAGAAAGATATTGGGGAAGACAGTAATTATAATGCATTCCATTCTGTGAAAAGAGAAAAAATATGCTGAAAAAAGACTGGGAGCTGTGGACTCTGCAATGAGAGCTGGCAATAAGGTTTTATTAAAAAATTCAATTTTTTTCAAGTAAGTTGTCCAAAACGATTGTGGAGAAGCCTGCACTGGTCAACGAGTGTCTTCTTAATGGACAGTTAAAAATGACAACAGATGGACGAGGCATTGCTCGCAAAGTGGCTCAGTCAAGCATAGAGTTCAAAGATGGGCAACAGAGAACTCTCTGAGAGAGAAGACTTCAGCTTATTTGAAAGATTGTGTGTGTGAATTGTATTACTGTCTTTAATTCATTTGTTATTTGAAGCTTTTATTTAATATCCCATCTTTTGTAGGGTGATTGATCCATGCATTTTTAAAGAAAAAGGAAGATGTAGTGTATTTATGTATCTTTGGTGTCATTGCCATGGTGACTAAAAATAAATAATAAACGGCCAATTAGAATGAGTACACACATGGTTTCATTCCTAATGCAATTAATCTGTCTAAAGGTCAGATCATAATAATAATACCTCCAACTAAACTATATTCAACCTGACAACCAAACTCTTCATACACAAGAGAATTAAATAACAAGTGCACAATGAAAATCACATCCAATTGAATATTTTTCATATACTTCATTACCATCACTTTCACAAATGAAATCTATTAACATTTCACAGGGATTGTACACACACACTGTATAATTCAGAACCATCTTGCTGATGAAACAACCTTGACTTATTACCCAAACCATACAATAAGTAGGTATTTATCCACATAAGGGCAACTTATAGTTAACATTGTAATACTCAAAATTAATTCTGCAACTGTTTTGAGAAATAACAGTTATATCACTCACCTTTTTGTATCCCCTCAAAACATGGATCAAAGCCACACAACTCTTCAATAAGAGATGGGGAGCTGTGGACTCTGCAATGAGAGCTGGCAATAAGGTTTTACTCAACAATTCAATTTATTCAAGTAAGTTGTCCATAACGTTTGTGGAGAAGCCTGCACTGGTCAACGAGTGTCTTCTTAATGGACAGTTAAAAATCACAACAGATGGACGAGGCATTGCTTGCAAAGTGGCTCTCTTCCAAGAATTTGGGGGCTATGGTGCCAGTAAACTGTTTTCAAAAGAGTCATCCCTTATATGATATATCAACACAGCTAAAACTCTTTGTTCTGGTCATATTGCTTGTATCATGTCTTCCTTTTTTCAGTTGGAGGCATAATCTTTTTGAGCAGCTCAACAAATGTATATGATTCTATCTGAAGGCAGCTAAAATTATTCTAAGCTCTAAAACCAAGTGCTCATGACTTGTTTTCATAATCCAATTCTTCAAACATGAGCTCTGCTTCCTTTTCCATTCCATTAGTTTCTCTTCCTCAGCCAAAAAAACTAATAACAGTTGCAGCACATTTGTATGTGTCAGACATATCACAATACTATTGGTAGGCGAATGTGTCAATGTTTGTGCAAACAAAATCAAGAGCAAGGTCACATGGAGTAAAAAACAAACCCAATATAGCACTAGCATTTCCCACTCTTTTAATTTATAATTATATATTTACTCTGAAATATTGTTACATTTTACCCACAAATTTTAGTGCCAAATTCAAGTTAGAAGTGACATTGCATGAATATCAATACTATTAAATGTAAGTTGAATTTTCCTCCAATTGAGAAAAAAATCTCAGACTAGCTATGGGAAGATGATGAGAGGCAAGTAAAAAAAACTTGATAGTCTGACAGGAATTAAAAATGTTCGCTGCAGAACAAAGGACAGTATGAATTCCTATGTTCAGAAATATGAATGAAAATTTATTAGTGAAAATGAAGTTACTGAATTCAAAGGGTGACATAATTGATGTTTTCTTGATTATACAAAAGAAGAAAGGTAGGAATGCACATCATATTAACTGAGGAAAATGATTATTCATTCGTTTACAGAGTCAACTCATAACTACAGAAATTGTGTGTCATGTTCCACAAAACAAACAAATAATTAAGTTCTACTTTTATTCATTCAAATAAATGACATTATGACATAGTGTTTTTATCGATTTATTTTGTGCTATTAATTTTACTGAAGTACAAATATGAAATTACAAACAAATGGCAGATTTCTAAAAATGTTTTCACCATTCTTGTTTATGGTCCAGTGTTTTAATCCTTCAAGTAAATTAAAATAATATATATGCTATGGATTTATATGAAGTGAAATAACCTTACATCAAAGGCTTGGATTCCATAAAATTTTTTTCATTGTCACTGTCATTTACTGAGCACATGTTTTAAGAAATAATAAAATATCGTTTTCGCAGCTGTAAGACGGTATAAATAAGATAAAAAATTTAAAAATGTGGCCCCTCTTTCTAATAAAATGTTATCTACTGAAACACATTACACACGTGTCGCATAAAATGCATTTAGTAATACTAAAAAACCCTTTAAAATAGTTTCACATTTTGAGTATACACCACAATTAGTAAGTCACTCAAATCATGTATGTAGTATTAGATATAGGAGTTCTTTTGTTCATGGTACAATATCACCAACCAAATAATATGTGAAATGATTTTAAATGACTCTTTGTGAAATGTGTGAAATGACGTCTGTATATTTGTTAAAGAAGCCTTTATCTTCAGCAGTATTAAATTAAAAATACCTAACGATTAATGCCTCCAATAAAGTATCAGACGAAAAGTTGAATCCGTTAAGTTGGCTTATACCGGTGACTTATAATAATGGCCAGTGTATTTACATGGAGTGACGCTTATTTTTAGGAGTTACTGACTTAAGCATTTACAGATTAGTGTTGTTCGTATAATAGTTTCCGTGTTGAAAGTGTTGTGTGATTTCAAATCGAAACAACATGGGATCAAAAAAGCATAAGAAACACAAGTCAGAAAGGAAAGATCGATATGAAGGTAACTCGAAAATTATTAGCTTCATTTTCAATTTTGCTGCCCTTAAATAATTTTATATTTTACTAATTTTGTCTTCGCGTTTTACTTGTCTCCTAGTTGCTCTATTATCTATTATATAAAATGTACTTTGGCGTGAGGGTTCCAAGTACGAACTCTACCCAAAACTATATACAAATCATTGAGGTGAACAATTATGAAAGGGAAGAATTTATTATTAATTATTTATTGGAGTGCTAATTCATGTGAAAAGTTTTTCAGTCTGTAAACTTAATATTTTAAAGGTACATTCAATGACCAAGTTACTTATCCAAAAAATCAATTACTTGATAGCTATTTATCGGGAAAATTAATTGTTTAAGAAAACAGTCCATGGTTAAATATTTCTGTACTAATCACGAAAATTCACAGTTTGCAAAATTAGAGCTAGGGTTGTTGGAACTGGTGGAGAGTTATCCCCATCCTCTGATTGTTGCTGCGAATGGCAGGGAAAACTGCTACTTAATTACAAAATTTTAATTAATGGGTTTTAAAAATTTATACAAAAAGGAAAGGAAAACTTTCACTATATTACAAAGGTGTCAATGATAAAGGGTATAAATTAATTACAAAGTTGGGAGGGGCTTAATCGTATTAAGTTTGGGGGATAACTTTCCTCTTTATCCGGGTTGTTTTAAGGAGAGACAAGCAGGATGAATGTGTATGACGCCATATCTGTAAATGAAGGAAACTTTTTTTTTAACTGCATATAACTACTTCTTAGTGTGCTACCTTGAAAATTATAGACGAGTAGTTGCAACATTTGAACCCTACCCAAAACAACCTTTATTTTGTGTGTCAGAATGACCATAGAATCTGAATTATTGCAAACAAGCTGGGTGCATTATGTAAATTGGTTGTGACTAAATGTGTGGCGAAGTAAGTGGTCATAACAGATAAACTTTATTTGCATCAATATAAGTATTAAGCTAGTGCCACACAATGCTATGAACACTGTCCAATGTAGGACACGTGGTCGATTGCATTGTGTGGCCGATGTTCCAACTATGAGAGTTGAGTGACATGCATCCAACATTGGCATTGGAACAAGTTTGGACTGTTGTCGGTCTCTAGACCCACATCAAAGGGTTTTCATTTCACTAAGTGACTGACTCACTTGGAAGCAATTTGACACACTGATACACAATCCATCCAACCCAGTGAAATCAGTTGCATCAATTTTTGTTTATAATTTTTTCTTTGAGAAGAATGTTTTTTTTAATTACTTATATATTAATCATTTATTTATTTTAATTAACATTTTTTAATGAAATAGTATTATTTTTCTGCACTAAAGCTTATTAAATAATGAGTTTTATGTATATTTTTACTAGAGAAGAATTTAACTTGCATTTAACATTCCCACTTAAGAGAAAATTGAACCAACATTTGAATCAAGAGTATTGGATCAAACATTCACTCCAATGAGTAGCAAGGCACTTGACTAGCTACCAATTGTCTATATTTGACTCAATCGTTAACTGCTTTGTGTGGCACATCATATAAGCAACCTGGGGCATTTGTGATGTTTTCTGCAAAATGCATTTGCTGTCACTTCTGTAAATGAAATAAAATTTTTCTTTCTAAAATTTCATATTTATGTCTCTTAAAATTTCCTTCATTTCTTGTCTCTGAAAGATCATAGAATCATAATTATCATGTTACAATCACAATACTTATTTTAACTACAATGCTTCTCTCTCCATAAGACAGCAGAAATTACTTGCAGTTCAATTTGTCTCATAGTTTTGAAGTATATTTGTATACTTTTAACTGGCTTTTAATTTCTATAATCACAATATTGCTTGATGGTGTGTATTGTAGCAGGAGTGACATCATACCCCTCCTGGATCAAAATTGTAAATTTTCATCGATAATATACCCATTCACTATTGAAGTTATTAATTAAAATATAAAATATTTATTATGAAGCATTCAATTTTCTTTCATTACAGCTGCACATTTAAAAATAAACAAGAAAAATGAATTAAAATGTATTTTCATTTTAATTGAATGTAATCTTTCATTGACTTGCTAGGACTGCTACTAAACACATCTTGTTACTCAATATTTAGCATTAGGTAAAAAAGTAGCCCATTTACACTCAAAATTAAGTGGGAAAATGGATATCACAAAATGTTTATTTAGTCCTTGTTGATTTTGTCATGTGATTCAAACTTCCAAGAATGTCACGCTGCACAAACCCTGGTGACAAACTCAAATGCTTTTTGAGTTTTTCATCTGGTTTGTGTGGTGTGTCATTCTTTCACCTCTTGCGATTTTGAATCACCTGACAAAAGCAACAAGGGCTGTAGTAACATTTTGTGGTATTTATTTTATCCCTTAATTTTGTCTGTGAATTGGGTACTTCTTTTTCTAATTACTATACATTTAATGCAGACATTTTATGTTTTCATAATATTTCTCATTGTTCTCAGCTGTATCCCATCATTGGTGCGTGTTGTATTTTTTACCTTTGTGCACCCGTGTCATTCATTACTTATTAATAGTATGTTTGCATGTTTTTCATATTACCAGTGCAATTAAATCAATAAAGTTTCCCTACCGGATAAAATAAGAAACATCTGTGTGACCTTTTTTTTACTTTGAACTTAAGATGTAAGATAAATGCAATGAACACTGACCTAAAGTGTTTTGTGCCATTATAACTAAGCCTTTTATTTTAGTGTGTGGCTAATATTGGGGTAATGGAAACAGCTACAATTAAAATGTCACTCTTTGTAAGTAATCTCTAACCATTTGCAAGTGCATTTGTCACAACTTTTTTTGGGGACATAATTTCAGAGATATGACTAAAAATTTGAAGGAGTGATATAATTGTGTGATACAATCACTTAATTAAATATTGAAGGCTGTCCGGTGCAGTTCCTGGTTTTGGAAGATGATGACAGAGCTCATGGTTATCGAACTGTCACAGTTTTATCACTGTAGACCTATGTGGAAACCAGATAACTGTTTCTTCATCATCTCATATCATTATGGTTCACTGAGACACCAGTGAACAGACACACTAAGGATAATGTGGCATTGTGAACATTATTGAGATGGACAAATCCGAGAAAGAATTATTTACTATATTTAATGTATTGACATTGAAAAAATTTTATTATATATATTATTACATTAAAAATGTTTGTATTACATAACAACCTAATTGACGGACAGTGAAAAAGTTGAACAGTTCAGTCTTTTTGATGCAGTCCCTTCCAGTAACTGAGGACCAACAATTGCCCCTCTTTCAAAGTTTTCACCAATCACATGTTTTAACCATCATATAACAGAGAGTACATACACTGAAATATAACCTACAAGACTTGGCACACAGTCTCTGCAAAATATATATGTCAAATTATTTACACAGAAGCAGTGTTGCCAACAAGTAACAAGATAGTAATATTGCATAGTGTTTATATGTTCATATTGTTTTGTTCACTTAATGTATATTAGGCCAGTAAAGTATTTACTTTCACCCTAATATCTTGTTCAACATGTGATGAAACTGGCATTAAAATTGTTGTGTTGTTAACATTTGCATTGTCACATTAATTTCATTATAATCAGTATGGTGACTCAACTTACCTTAATCATGTCAATACCTGAAATAAGTAGAGTAACTTTTAAAAAAATAGTAAATTTAATACACTGTTACTTTATGCAAAAATACTCTCAGGGTCCTAAGAGAGCCAACATATTCTTGGTATTGTAATAGAAACAAAAATGTTCCTGGTATCTTAAGAAAAACTGAAATAATCCCAATACCCAAAGAGTGTCAAAATTACTTCTGGTACCTTTAGTAGAACGTAATAGATGGTGTCGGAGAGATCATACAGAATAATTTATGTGTAAATAATGTAGCAGAAAATCTTGGATGAATATTGGCTGAATAAAGCTGAAAACTCCTGAGTAACATTATGATGGACATTTTATGTAATAGTGTCTATAAAAGAAGACTGTATATAGGGTGTCCAATCTTTAATAACCATCAAGAAAAGAGTCGTCGTAATGTCATTACTAATTAAAGTTCTTCACATTGTGGAAAAAATTGGCATCTCTACTTATAGCAAAGCATGTTTCCATAGCTGCTCAATTAACTTGACCATTTCCTCCCATGATTAACTATTCTTTCTGGCTCTTGTGGTCCATCACCATGCCATAATTTTTTATACCAATTCATTTAATTTATTCAACATTTCTACGCCCGGTGCTTCTGACTTTGTTGCTGTCATAAATTCTCTTCTGCTCTGAGACAAGGGCCTTAGCCTCTTGTTTTGGTGTAATCAACATATCTCCATTCTTTATTTGCCAACCTTAAGAATGAATTTTTATCTCTAAACTTGCCTTTCAAACTTGAGTGGGATAGGTCATAACCCTGAGCAAATGTCCATTGCTTTCCCTATTGAATGAAGTTGTTAAATAATCTACTGAGAAGATCATGTTCAAGTCTAAGTCTGGCAAAATTCTTACCATTACTATTTACCTTAACCTATTTTAATAAGAAAACTGTCTTTTATTTCTGAATAATTCCCAATAATTAAAAAAATTAAATGTAAAATTAAGAATAAGCAACATAAATTTAAATGTTCATATTATATTTATGTTTTAACCCTCTTTACTAAATTCCAGTTATATTATAAATAGTATATTTTCATTAAAAATGGTTTGAAAAGGCTTATAGAGAATATTTTAAAGCCTGTGATTGTGTTAACATTGCTTCAAGGAAAGGATTTCTGCCTCAATGAAGAAATATTAACATCAACTATGTCTAAAAAAAGGTTTTGAGATTGTGTGAACATTCAGTCACACATACATTCACAATGTTTCATAGAAAAATGAATGATTTCTGGCACATTGTCAAGATCATTTATGTAGGAGACTTGTGAGCAGTTCAGGTACTATTTTATTATTTAGAAAGAAGTCCAATTTAGAAACAGCAGACAACTTTCTTAATGTTCAGCTGTGAAAAAGGTATAGGTATTATATGTATATTATATATGTGTGTATATTATATATATGTATGTACATCATTCAATGTATGCATGCAATTGCCTGTTTTTAACCAAAGCTTGAAAGTTAGTCTAAATATAGTTTCGTTCCATTTGTAGATGTGTCTTCATGTGGAAAAAGCATGATTTGTTTGTTCATTTATTTAAAGTTATTTTCAATATGTAAGAATTATTTTTAGACTTACAAATTAACTCTCTATTAGTAGTAAAATATTTTGTTTTGTTATTTGGAAGCTTCGGTATTATAAATAGATCTGAGTACTTGGTGGTTCATATTGGTAATAAAACATTTTCATAAATATTCCATATTTGTTTGATGAAGAAAATGTCTCATAAACAAAAACTCATCTATCCAAATTTTTTGTGTTATATACGTGGAAATCAGTTTTCCATTAGTTAAAGCATTAAATATTGTGTACTGATTGACAAAGACAGATTAACTGTATTTATATAATCTAATAAAAGGAGATAATTAGTCCAAAATTGTAATAAATTTTTATTCAAAGACAGAAGAATTAAAATTTTGCACCTTTACACAATGCCTATTCTTCACTGATGTGCTAAAAGTTTGCCATGAAGAATGTAACTAAATTAATTATTGATGAGCCTGAGCTTCTAGTATAGAAGGGATGAACATTTCTCAAATTCATTCAGAATTGGGAGGTTCTGGGTTTAAGTCCCAATCTCGTCAATAATTTTTTCCATTCTGATCTTCAAAAGTCTTATTTTATAAACACTGACATTCAGACTTTTATATTTTTCTTACCCCATATATATATATATATATATATATATATATATATATATATATATATATATATTTGTGTGTATGTGTGTGTGTGTGTAATTAATAAGGATAGGAAAGAGAGATAGAAAGTTGGTGACTTACCTGAGGTTCACAGATAGGGTAGGGTTTCTAAATTTCAGAGAATGTTAGGAAGACATTTCCAGTGATCGGCTAGCCGATGACTGTCAAGTCGGTAAGTCACCAACTTATATATATTTATCTGAAATACACTATTTTCACATAATTTGTTTTTCAGTAGTTGATAGAGAAAATCCATTATTAAAAAATTAACATAGCTTTTGTTCTGAGAGGGAGATTTCAGTAATAAGATAAAAAAGTAGAAGCAGTGGTTCAAACAGTTAATGAATTTTTTTTATTCAATTTGTGGGACTGACAGCCTTTTTTATTAGATTGTAGTTAATTTGTTTATTGTACTATATTTTTAATTGTAATACATTTCTGAAACTTATGAAATAAATTGTGATATTCTGTTGGTTGAATATGATATTAATATAACTGAAGCTTAGGCATTATTGAACTGTAGCCTCTACATTGTTATAACTGCATACTATTGGTTATTTGGTTGTTTGATTGTATTAGTCACAATAATGCTGTTATAGGGGTATTAATTTATGTTAGCTCTGCAGACCGTGAAAGGTTAATAAAATGTCTGTAAGGGCATGTTACATATACTGAATTATATTTGAGCAATTAAGCTGGAATTAGATTATTGTACTTTATATTGTAATTAGCAGGATTTTGCATGATATCTAGAAATCTTTGTACGGAACAGGTTTTATATTATATTAAAATTATAAGTAATCATTTTGTAATCTCTTTCAATTAGTTTCGAGTCTGCTTTGTAAATGCTTTCAAATTTACCGCATAAGCATGATTTTGCATCCAGTCAAATTGTAAAATAAAATTCAGTGCATTTTTCATGGAAGTTTAATACTTAAGTAGTGAATTAGAATGTGAGATTGTGGCAGTTATGAATAATACCTACTAATATAATTCTGTAACTAAGGTTTAAACTGGTGAGTCTATTTTTGTCTTCTTCATAATTAACAAAATTAATTTGCCACTGTTTGTAATATTGTTTCTACCAAAATCCCTTAGCTTCTGACATCCTATTGGCACCTAAAGTTCTATTCTGTTGCTGCAGGTTTTGAGGGTTGGGTAGCTAAAAATTTATTTTAATTAAATTTTCAAAAAAAACCTTAATGTGTGCAAAATTTAATTTCACACAAAATCTAAATTGCTTGTATTTGAAATAACGGTTTAATACATTTACAGATCAACTCTATTCTGTAAAATAAAACCGAACTTTGATTGCTTCCTCAATCGAAGACCATTATTATAAGTGTTCATTACAGTTTAACATAGTATAAACTGCATCACATCAACTTTTATTTAAGGATTATATTTCGAAAATAAATTTATTTTTCTAGAGAAACAGTTTGGGGTTGATAAACCTCCTGGTCTGAAGTTAATCTTGAAGGTTGGTAGCTCCTCAACCCCCGAACATAGTAGCGACTCTCCAGGTCCCATAATTCCTCCAGCACAATCAAACAACTATAGTGTCGCTCCAACAACAGGTGATGAAGAATCGCGGCAATCAGCAGCATCCTTGCTTGGCCGAGAAGAGACACATATTGACAGACAGCACAGAAAAGCTAAGAAAAAGAAGAAGAAGAAAGAAAAGGACAAAGAAAAGCATGAGAGGAAACACAAACATCATCACAAGGTATTTACAAAAACTTATTATTATATAGTGTTTCCAAAAGTTTTGTATTTGTCTACCTGTTTTGGCTTATGTAATGCTGTTGTTTCAGCTTAATATTAAAATTATTTGTAGAATAATTTTTTAGCTCCTATTGAAGGAAGTTATGTGTTACTATTTTCAAATTTGTAATGACACATTACATAATTTGAATATGCTTTTATATTTTTATTTTCTTATAATACGTTATGACTTTCACTCATTTTCCATTACTGACAGTACAAGTATTTATAATTGTGTATTGTGCACATAGAAAATTTCGGTCTGTGTTATAAACAATGCAATTTTTTATGAGAAACAGAAAGTTGTTCACATTGCTCTAGCTGTTTTTTGTTCAACACAAATAAATAGATAGTTTACTGACTGCAGTGACATTTTATCTTCAGAAAAAGTAAATTGTGGAAATTTATCTCCACCAATCAATTTTTGTGTGTTCCATTTGTCTTTTTCTTAACAATTTCTATCAAGGAGACAAACTTTCAATTCCATTTATAATTTTATTCTATTATTATATCATATATACATTGGAAAGTGTGTGAATTTATGATTCAATAATTTAATCTTGTTCTAAGGGACATTATTTTTTAAAGTAAGGGAAGAAATTTAAAGGAAATTAGGTGGTAACAGAACTTCTAAATCATTGAGTTATTAAGAGCATATGAATAAAAATAATTTAGAAGGCAAATTACAGATTGCCTTCCTATTGAATAGCTAGGATTTAAGGCTGGTTCAAGTAATAACTACACATAAGTCAGTGGTTTCCTGCAAAGGTTAAAAGAGTGTTACACAGTAGAATGTCCAGAATTATCAGTATAACTTATATGTTTTATTTCATGTCACTAGAATTAGCTTTCATCTGTTAACATTCTTAAATATGATAATTTAAAATTATATAAAACAATGTTTTAAAGAAAAAAGTTCCACTTCATTTGGTCGGATAAAATATTTTAAAGCACAGAATTATTAGAGGCTTTGATTTGAATGAAATTTTTTTGTCAAATTACCATTTTTTAGAGTTTAGTATCAGTTTTTAAATTATAAAATTTGTTTTTTATCATTTTAATAATATTATATATAATGCAAAAATATTAATTGTTCACTTTTCAACTAAATAAATAATAGGAGAAGCGGAAGCGTCCACGAGATGAGTCCAGTCAAGATGATGTTAGTGTTGGAGAAGAATCATTATCTGACCCTCCTCTTCCAAATAAAAGAATGACTACAACTGAAAACAGCTGTGTTAATTCCAAACAATCTAATCAGATGAGTGACTGTCAAAATTCAACACCTGGTTCTGGCTCAGATCAGGCCAACCAAGGTTAGTGAAGCATTTGGTAGGAATATATTTATTGATGCTTCATATTGTTAATTAAAAACTTGGATTTTAGCTTCACGAGAACCCAGGTCTTGTGTGTTGAGGCAGCGTCAGGAACGTTCTGCCCTTCAGAAGTTGCTCGATCATTTATTGAGAAGCCTTGAAAAAAGAGACCCTCAACAATTCTTTGCATGGCCTGTAACAGACCACATTGCTCCAGGATACTCTCAAATAATTCATCATCCTATGGACTTTAGCTCAATGAAACAGAAAATAGATGACAATTTGTATGCTACATTAAATGATTTTATGGTAAGTAATTGCTTGAATTGTTATCTTCAATTATGAAATATTTATCTGTTCATGTATATTCTTTCCAGGATGACTTCAAACTAATGTGTAATAATGCCATGGTCTATAATCACCCTGAGACTATATATTACAAAGCTGCAAAGAAACTTTTACATGTAGGACTTAAAATGATGAGCCCTGATAAATTGAAGCCCCTTAGATCTGTACTTACATACATGCCAGATATTTTACCAGAAGAACTTGGTTTTGAATTAGGGCAAGAAGAAGTGTCATTAACACCTAGTGCACAGGCTGATGTTGAGAGTATGGATGATATTGGTGCTACTGATGAAAATGATGAAGCAGAAATTAAGCGTGAACATAAAAGAAAGTTGAAGGAATCTAACCGACCTTTGTAAGTGTTTCAAAATATCCATAACTTTCAAATAATTTCTTTTGTCTATCTAATTTATTAAATAAAATAATTACTTTTATTATTTTATTATATATTATAAATAATTATTTTGATTTTAGAAGTAAATTTGAAGCCATTCCTGATGATTTAAGTCCTGAAGAAATTTTAGAGCAAGCACAAAAAGCTGCTCAAGTTGCAGCTGATAAACTGTCTATGAAACGAATGAATACAAAGGTAGGAGACTGGATTCAAGTCTTATATTTAAATAAACCGTGTCAAGGTATTGTTGCAGTCTGTAACATGTACTGGAACTTGTTACCAAGTCTCATTGCATTTAATACTCTTCAGATCACTCTTAAAATCACATCATATGCACTTTATTGCCTGCATATGGCTGCAAATATTTTCCTTCTGTACATTTAATCTTGTGTTCATGTTTTATTACACCGTCATGCCATGTTAATTTTAAATTAAAAGTAACAAATAATGTTTGTTATTTGTCTAAACAATTCAAATAAACTTATTAATTAATTTGGGCTGATTTCCTTTGAAGTTTCTACCTTCTACTATTTATATCTTCTAAAATAATTTTAATGTATAAAAAATATAGAGAAACTTAATAGCCAAAATTTCGAGTATTATTTAATATTCTCCAGTATTTTCTTTTTAAGAACTTGTGAACAATATTAATTTTTGAGGTAATAGTACTCATTGAGATTGAAATAGTTGTCATATGTGCCATAAAATTGATATTCACTTTTGTACAAAAAATAGACTTGTAGTACATTCAGATCCCATAATTAGTGGACTGTTGAGAAGATAGTTTGAGGGAAGTCCAACCAGTCAGCTTGACACGCACAAGAAATGACTTTTTGACAATTCTGTCCACTTGTTGATGATCATATGTTAAAACACTAAATAACATTGCAACACACACCATTACACTTCCAATCCACATTCTCTAAGAAATCAGCAATAAATGATTTTTCTTCTATCTCTTGTAATTAATAATATTTCTTGTTTTATATTAGATACACTGGAATCAAAGAAATTGACAGGTGGTGTATTAATGAATAACTCTTATATTTGTTGATATCCTTGTATTGTTCTTGTTGCCACAGATGGGTTTTCTTCGTCAAAACAAAGATGGAAGCACGTCTCTTGCCATATTAGTACCAGGTGATGGTGTTACACCTGGCACAAATGAACGCCCCATTTCATTAGGCATGTTGTCTGGTAAACTTACTCATGGAACAGGCCAACTTCAAGGCTTTAGAGAAGATAGGCGAAATTTGGCAAAAGCAGGTAATAATTTTTTATTTTTAGTGCATACCTGACGAAATCCACAGATTATGGAACAACATTGTATCAGAATTTTTTTGTCAGTATAATAATGTACAAGTAATTTTGGTTGTAATAAATTAATTAATCCTTAACTTCTTGACCATCATGCATTTTTTAATTTTCAATTTCAGATACAACAATGTAATTTAATAACTTTTATATTAATACTTTATTATTTTTTTGTGAATTTATGAACCATACACTCTGTTTATTTATCAGGAAAATGAATAATTCATGTTTAGACAATAAAACTTTATTATAAACAATACTTTCAGTTTCAACTGTAGAGCAGAAGAAATATTCTTGAGTAAATACCATAAGTTGTTCACAGCAGAAATATGGTAATCTTAGATCCACCTCGCAGTATGATGGACTGCCCATGTGACTTATTGATCTTGATTGTTAATTTTCTAGAAGGTTGTAGGCTTTTTATATTTGAATAAACATTACTTAATTGAGTCATTTAAAACAACAATTCCCAAAACTACTGAATAAATTGCAATTTCAGTAACTTCATTATTAACCTTTCTCACCCCCAAACCTAGGTTTCAACTAACATCAGCAACATCTTTATTTATATCAGTGATCCACGACTTTGGATTCAATATAAATCTTGGCATATTTGCTCCTTTTATTTTTCTTGCCAATGGTGTTTGAACTTTGACTTACCTGCCATGGGAAATATCACTCGTAATCTCAGTGACAAATTTGACACCAGTGTTGGTAATTTTGAATATTTTCTTGTTAACTGTCTCACACCCTTTTCTATGTAATATGACTCACATGTTTTTGCCATCTTGAATGAATGGTATTGATAGTCATCACAACATTGTTTTAATACCAAACTGCTGCCAATTTATACACTTTATTCAGAAGAAATTAGAAATTTACATTTGATTTTTAAAAGATTGATGTAATTTTTCACTTTTATTACTACTATTGTAACTTTCATTCAGTATTTTCAAATGCAATAATTATAATATTTCACTTCAAGTTCGATTCCCAGATCCGGTTGACATTTAGTCCATTATCATCTTCTAAATTGTAATTTAATAAATTACTTCTAAATTTAAGCAATTTTATGTCGTTCAATTTAATTTTAAATTACATTTATGTTTCAGTAAAACCGTTATACTATGGAGCATTTGGTTCATATGCACCATCATATGATTCAACATTTGCAAATTTGACCAAAGAAGAATCAGAACTTGTATTCCAAACATATGGGGATGAAACTGCTGTTCAGTATGCTGAAAGGTAAATTTTTGAATGTGCATATACATATGACAAAACTATTACATTATCTTAATGCATAGTTCTGATCTGTGTAGAATTCATGTATCCAATTATACCTTCACAATATGTTTATGTCTTATTTGAGGTGAAAACGTTGACAGGAAAGGGAGAGATTTTATATGGCTCAGTTGAAATTTGTAAACAGTGTACATTTCTGACAGGATGCATTTAGTTATATATGTCCCATCTTCACTAAAGCTGGGTTACTTTGTCTGCCCTACTGCACTGGTTCAGAATCATTCACTAACAGCTTCCTAAAAAAGCAATGAAAATGTTGAAGAAAATTTTTAACCAGATAAATTTCAGGCACTGTTCTGTACCAGGCAAACTAAAAATCTGCTACACCACTAAACAGTCATTTTTTTTAGACAGATGCTGCCAAAACTACTTGGCCACAACAGGCTGCCAACATCGACTCACTCCAATAGTATAATGATATAACGTAGACTTTATTTGTTAGTGCCTCAGTACGCCCATATTTTTGTTAGGGCTTGTGAAAAAGGTGGATTGTTGACAAGACTGCGTAATGAGAGAATTAGTTATTATGTGTTTTGACTTGAGGCAAGTTGGAGGTCTGGAGAAGTTGCAAATGTAACACAACTAAGGAGTTGTAATAAAACTAAGTCTTGCAAACCAAAACTCGTAAAAATGTGTATGTGCTGGAGTTAAGAAGTTAAATGAACTGTTTTATTCGGAAAAACCATGTGATGTGTTATGATTCATGCTTATTAAATAAGTGAAAAGCTATTTTTGGTAATTTTTCTTAAAAATTGTCTGGCACCCAAAAGTTATTAGGATTTGCAGATTCTCAAATGAGTATAATGATGCCGGCTGAGCTACGGTGTAATGTAAATTTCCCATATGGAGGTGGTTGCCACCAGAAAGGGGCAAAGCCATTGACTTACCTTAAATCAATGGGAAGCAGGAATGTAAAATTTCTGAGAATCTGAGTGCCTTCTTCAAATCAGTGTCTGAATGGCATGGCGGCCAGCTACTGAGACACTGTTGTGAAGAGGGCTCAGAGACTTTGAAAATTTAATAAATTACTGCTTTCCAATTGATTAAAGGTAAGCCAACCCCTCTCTTTTTCCTATTTAAATAAATTAATTTTATATTTATAAGTGAATAAAATTATTGGTATTCATACTCCATTAATATAGTTAAATACAAGATTATTGTTTGTAGCATAAGTATAGAGCAAGTTTGTATTTAAATTTACCATTCAATTAATGCTTATATTTTTTTGTAGTTTAACCTTCAATACTTCAGAAACTTTGCTGTCATAATGTAATACACTACACTTTATTTTAGCATATTAGATTTCTCCAAGGACTGTGACTATACCTTAACTATGGTGGATAATTTGTTAGACTTGCTAACTGGTGGAGAACATAGGAAGACAAAAAAAATCTTGGAGGAAAGGCGGCGGTTACGTGAGGAAGAAGATAGAATTCGACAAATGCTAGAAGGAAAAGTGAATAATTCTACAGATGAAAGAAACCTTCAGTCTGATCTAAAATCTCATATTTCAGGATTGAAATCTCTTTCAGACATTGGTTTGGATACTAAATTTTTAGATGTGTTTGGTGAGTTTTCTTGTGAGAAAGTCATATATCTTATTTAATTCTGTAATAATTTAGTTGCATTACCAATTATTTTTGGGGGATGAATTCTCATTACAATAAATAAATATAACCAAATTTGTCAGCAAAAGAATTAATTACTATTAAGTTAATATTAGCTGGGTACCTTATGAGACTCGGGAATTCATTTACATTATACCACTACAGTATTTAATTTGGTAATAATCTCGTCAACGAGTGATTAAACCATCAGCAAGAGTTCACATAACATCTTAATTGAGTCAAGACATCTACTGATACTTTAAATAAGGACATACATACAGAAAAATACGGAAAATCGTCAATTATCTTTATGAGGAGAATGTAATGGAATCATCTCTTTGGTCTGATTAGCGTGAAATAATGTGTGTAGCTACATATCTTGAAAAAATAAAATTGTGTTTTTGTGGCCCTGGTCTTTATATAATGTACTTAATTAAAAGTATCATAACTTAAATAAAATGTTAGTTAAATTTAAGTATAAATTCTGCTAATCTTGAAGTAATGTGTTTTTTACCTTGATGTAGCCTGTCAAACATGAAATAATGTTTAAATATTACGAACATTAATTGTTTATCGCGGTGTGCACATGTGGAGTGGTAAAATATCTTGGTGGCAGGCTTCATGAAGGAATACTGTATCCTGCTGTATGTTCTACATGTATCGGGTAGGACCTTTGAATGGTATAGGAACTCATAAGGCAGAAATGAAGTTTTAGAGCAGAAATTGATGTGGGACTTTTTTTTAGTTGGAAAGGGGGCAAAGATGGAACCTAAATGTTCAGAATATCAACAGAAACCATCTGGGCAGAGCATTACAATATGCATGGTATAGGGAATCCTAAGGGACAAATATGGAATCACCAAGCAGATGATGGGCATAGGAACTTTTTTGGCCTGAAAGGGTTCGGGGATGGGTGAAGGAAGGAACTTAAACCGTCAAACGATTGATAGAAATCCTTTTTTGGATGATCAGCACTAAACATGAATTTTATAGCAATCGGATGAACAGTATAGAATCACTTTTGGGTAAACCTTACAGCATGTTTGAGGCAGATTGGGTATATTAAGAAGTGGATCCCACACATACTTGCCTAATATTTATACAACATTTTGTCCATCTTTGTGGACTTCATCAGGTAAACTTTGGCCACAACCATCACTGGACAAAGTTCACGACACAAAATTATCCCTATTGTGTAACTTTTTTAATATTAAAAATTTACTGATGAAGTCCATTAATATGGATGAAATGTCATAGTTATATTAACTAAATAGTAATAAAATATTTTGCTGACAAATTTGGCTGTATTTTTTATTTATCATATATACTTATTGTTAGATAATTGATTGTTTAATTCTCATACAAATAATTTTTATGCAAATTAATTTTTCTTATATAATTTCACCCAAATTTATAAAGGAGAGATTGCAAACTCTGCCTTGTTTTCTATATTGACCAAAGTAAAACTTTTTCTTAATGCATTGCTAACCACCATGGCACTGTCAAAAAAACTTTTTCACTAAAGCTGCTTATGTTTAAAATCCTCCTCAATGCCTAACTCCTGATTTGTCACATGCTGAACTCCGTCTTTGGCACTTTCTTTCCAATACATCCTTAACTTCAGGCTAAGTCCTGGGCTTTATCCTCTTGCTTCCTTATTTTTAGACCTTTTTATCTTCTCCTCTTGTTCATTATAGTTTGTATAACAAGACATTTGGTTGTTATGCACTGACATTCATAAAAATTCTGATAACTCTATAGTTATGCATTTCCAGACCCATGTTGTAATACACATAATAAAGATGAGAAATAAATCTTATTTTATCTGAGAATTGGAGAGGGGAAAACCTTATAACTACTTATGACAGGATATGGTTTAATGATTTTCTATTTCTTAAATTTTTCAGAGAAAGATCTGCTTGCATCTCGAGAAGAATCATTGATTGATGACCCTGTACAGTCACGTCTAGATCAAACATCAAGTCTTCTCCAGAAATTGCAGCAAGTTCAGAATGACAGGTTAAGTCAGCCACCGCCTCCACATTTATCTCAAGTTCCTCATCCATCTGATAACGAAGTTCAGCTAGGTTTGTTTTTATTTTCTACATGAGTAACTTGTGTATAATCTATACCAATAAATAAAATTGAAGTGTCTGTCTGACTGACTGACTTGTCTGTTAGTCAGTAGATTTGTCTCAAATAGGCTCCGAAATGGTGAAACATATTTCAATGAAAATTTGAGGGTTTATAAACAGGAAATTTAACTTAAGTATTTGTGCATGTTTTATTTCGATATATTGCCGAATATATTATAAATATTAAAATAAAACATTCTACAGGAAAGGTTTACTTTTCAATCGCACGTTAAAATCTCCAAAAGTGAATGTGGGTAGCCTATACACTTGATCTGTTTATGCTCCAAAACAAACGGATTTCAATAAAAATTTGAGGGATTGAAACTAGAATTTTAACTTAAATTTTTGTGTATGTTTCATATTGATATCGTGCACAGATCAGAAGATTTTTATGTAAATATTTATAAATCCATTGAATTGCCATGTGAAAGTTGGCATGAAAACCAATTGAAAATTGGCGTTTCTATACTATTCATTCCACTTATTGTGGTATTATAAGCGTAATTTTGGCAGCATGAGTGATAGGGAGGGCGAGTATTCTCATTCCATGTATTATTGCAGTAGTGTCATAATTAACCTATTGTTGCCAGAGAGCTAACTCCCTTAGAAATAATAAACTTCTTTGGATCATCAATACAATGTATACGCAAATTGGTTTTATTTGTCATGTAAAGTAAATTTTAATAATTAGTGATTGCTTATTTCTATTGGCTCCAAAACATATGATAGTGGGACCTGTTTAAAACCAACTGCTAGTTATAAGGTTTACTCTGAAGTGATCATAAATAAATGATACTTTATCAAAATTCTGTACTTGTCATTTCATGTTAGGGCAAAATAAAAACTATTTCTGTGCAAACAAAATTGTGGGCATAGCTAGTTAAATAATATTTTACAAATACATTTATAAAAATTGCAACACCAAGAAGAAGACATGGGATTACAATGAAATTTAGGACAACCACAGTGAACAAGTTGCCGACTGACCATATCCCAGACATGTATGATGGATGACATGTCCGGCCAAGAAAGCAATGGTACATACCATTCTTTGCAGAAAGCTTGCATATTCCTCAGCACATGTAGTTGGGCATTGTTCTACTGAAATATGGCATATGGAACTGCTTGCAGAATGAGCAGTAGCTCAGGCTTTAAAACCTCCCTGATGTAGTGGATGCTCTCCAGATTGCCCTCAATATGTATGAGGCAAGATTGAATGTTATAGCCAGTCGCATTCCAAATCATCATACTTGGCATTTGTCCTCTATTCCACTCAACAATGCAGGCTACAGATTGCGTTCACTACAGTTCAACATGCATGCTTCCATCATTGTAGCACAAATTGAATCAAAACTCTTCTGGCACTCAGCACGCCAGTGACCACTTTCATATGCCCATTGCAGTCAGAGGCATTGGTGGATCAATTCATCACAGTGGTATGTGTGCCACCAATCAAGCCCTCAGGAGACGGTGTTGAGCTGTCAATGCAGACATGACCACCTGTTGCAGTGTTCCAATGTCGAGCCAACACAATGGACGATGCCGTTCTGTCGGTTACGCCATGTAAACAAGAGAGTGGTCATCTCACACTGTGGTCACATTGTGTAGTCCAGTAGCTGCTCTTAAATATGTTCAACCCTACTCTATCCACTGGTTCCGCACGCCCATCACTGTTGAAGCAACATGCTCCATTGGAGACAAAATTTCACGGGGCGACAAACCTGTTTCCCAGAGACTGATCATTCTACCTTGTTTGAATTCGCTCATAATCTTATATTGCTCCCTTTGACATCTACAAGTCACACCAGCATTTGCTTGCATGTTTTTATGCTGTTTCACGGCTATGCACTGACTGAGTGTGAATATAATGATTTTCCTCGTCATACAAAGGAGGGCGCTACTTGGACTATGTATTCACTGCCTCTCTGCGATCTTAATAACTTCTTATGGTTACACTGTTCTATGCAATCACTATTTTATAAGTGATACTGACCATTCCTTCTGGGTGTTGCAATTTTCACGAACAGTAGTGTATATATTCATTTTAATATGCAATTTAATGACAATAGTGGATATAATAATAGCAAATATATTTTTAATTTCTGTGTTATGTTATAATGTCATATTGTTCTATTGCTTGATTAAGAGAAGTGTAATATGGAGAAAATTTAAATCTGAACATGTAGAATAAATAGGCAGAGAGTTATACATTGATTAAGTCTATGACTACAAGAATTCTGTACTGATAATATTCTAACTAATGTTCCTTATTGCCTGAAGATGAATAAAGTTGTTTATTAGTTATACAAAGGAGGTTGCAGGCACATTTGTCTTGTTAGCTAATAGCACACTGTTACTTCAAACTTATTGCTGACCCAAGAATCATGTAGCTATTCTGGAGTAAAATTGCCCTTTGTGATATTGACTAAAACATTTGCTAACAAAGGATGAAATGATGGTTCCAAAACATGGAGTTCAGTATTAGAGAAATCTGCAAGCAGGGTTTTTAGGAGAATGTTTGAGAAGCATTGATCAAAGCTTTAGAGTTAGTGGTTGAAGACTATTAGGTACCGAGTTTTCTTAGTTTGGATAGTGTTTCTATGGTTGGTAATTTGCATGAGAGCATGCTTAGAATGATGTAGACTGCAGATTGAAGTTTATGATTTATTTCGAAAATGATATATCAAGAATACGATGTTGACTCCTATTGTGTCATTTGGAAGAAATTGTGTAGGCAGATAGTTTCAAGACTTTAGGTTTGAGGTTTTTATTCCCAAGGACAGAGATTCTTTCAGTGGGAGAATGCAACCAGGTAATATTGTGTAATCTTGAATGTTATGGCATTATGAACATTTGCTGTTTAATCAACTGCCCAGAAATTTGAATTTGTGTCATATTTAATTTAAAATTTAGTTTAGTATTTAATCATTACATTTTTCTCTAAGATATTTCAACTTATGTTTCAGCGGAGAAAATTACAGAGAACTTGAAAGACATGGCAAAGAAAGTTTCTCCAGGCTCAATAACTGCCGTTTCTGCAATTCGGAAAGCAATGGGAATTTTACCTAATGAACCTCCTAGGAGCAGTGTTAATCAATCTGTAGCTTCAAAAGGTGAAGTTTTGCGTACTGAATCAGACCAAAATGATACAACAGCTATGGAAGTTGATGTAACTGAAGGAACAAATTCTGAAGTAGAAGTTATTTTAAGTGAATCAGTATCAAGTGAGCAAATTATTGAAGTAGATGTGGAAGGAACTTCGTCTCAAGCAGAAACAGAAGAAGCAACAGTTAGTCTAGTACCAGATCTTGAATCTGAGTTAAGGGAATTTTTGGAGAGTGAACCAGCTCTTAGTAATTCTCCTCTACATGATGATAAAACCATAGAAGAAATATTGTCTGAATCATAAACCTTTTTATTGCTTTTGTACTTTATTGTATTATATGTGAAAATGATTAAACATTTTAATACTTATACTTTCACTTATATCATTTGGAAACCGTTTATATAAATTAAAAAATGTTTATTTGTAACCTCTATTTAAGCAATATCTGTTGCCAAAAATATATATAATTAATGTTTCTAAAATAATTGTTTTCCTTCTAAGACCTTATGCTAGTTTCTGCTCAATAACATTATGTTTAAGTTAATAACAATACCTGAACCACATATCTAGAATTTTAATTGTTATAATGACTCTTCCAAGAATTTTAAGATTTATCAGTTTTAAATAATTTTGTCCTCCATTTGTTCAATCAAATGGTTACTACTGTTAAGTAGTGAATCATAGTTTGTCAACATTCTAGTCTCACAAAATTGCATGGAGCAAGAAGCAGTGTATCTTATTTCACGTTTAACTCGTTAAGATAGCTACAGTGACATTAGAGCACATGAAATTGGCTTATAGTGGTAATTTTTTAAGTCAAGTTTGAGTGGTTTAAATGTCTTAAACAAGGGCAGGTGTCACTATTGGAAATGATAATAAATGGCATGAATGTGGTTCAATATGAGAATTAATAGAGGGAAAACCAAGTGTAGTATGGTAAACAGTGGAATAACAAAGACTTAGATTAGGAAGGGATATTTTGAAGTAAGTTAAAATATTCTGCTACTTGGGAAGCGTAATAACTAGAGTAGGATAGCACAAGCAATGAAGGCTTTTGCAAAAAAGAGGAATTTACTTACAGGAAATATAAGTGTGAATATTAGGAAATTGTTGCTAAAAATGTTCGTATGGAGCATGGTGCTATATGTGTGAAATGTGCATGATGGAAGTTGCAGAAAGGAAAAGAATTGAAGCCTTTGAAATGTGGTGCTATAGGAGAATGCTGAAAAAAATATGGGTGGATAGAATCAATAACAAGGAAGTTCTTAACAGAATAGGGGAAAAGTGAACAATATGGAGGCTGTTGAAGGGATAGATTAATAGCCCACGTTTAAAGACATAAGGGTCTTGTAAAATTAACAGAAGGAGGAGGCAAAGGATGGAATATGCTAAACAGATTATAGAGGATGTGTTATTTATGCAGAAATTAAAAGTCTTAGGACTGAATACTGCAACAACAATGACATGAGGTGAAGAACATCCCAAATAAGTACTCTTTTGCAAGTTTTATATGGTTGAACGAATGTTTTGAGTGTTGTACTCAAGTTAGAAGAATGTAAAACACCTGAACCATTTAAAAACCTTCATCTTTAGTTTTTTCTATAGTATTGAAACTTTAAGGATGTGCAGTACACTCAGGTCAGTTTCCAGGTAGGTGGAATATATACTGTGACATACCAGTTTTTCACACGCGATTTATTGCACCAAGTATCCTATAATTCAACTTTTATTCTTGCCCGTCTTTAAGTTATAATAAATTCCCTTAACTAACTCCAATTTCAAACTTAACTTCGGGGTAAAATATTTAAACGCCCATCCTATTTCCCCCCTGTATTTCATTGTTTTATCTCAATGTCTTCTAAAGGTTTTTTCGTTAACGTATTCTTGTGTCATCCGTATTATTGGACCAACAGACGGATACCACATTCCCCTATTGTCGGCGTCAAGGATTGTAGACTCTCTTACCACATCCTATTATTGACATTGTATCTTCCAGATTCCTTCTGGAATGTACGCCCTATAACAGTGACATCACAGCTGTTTCTGAATTTTTATCGGAAAACTTGTCCCATTTCTAAAATGGACGATGTCATTCGACGTCGAATAATTTTCTACGTTTTACTACAAAAGTAATGACTACCTTTCATCTTCGATGGGTCGATGTCTTGACAGAGCCTTTGATTGATTTACTTGTCACCATTTCCGATCCCTAACAACGTAAAATCGGGAGAGGAGCTTCACTCGGTTTAACTTTCATCTTCAGCTGAGAAGGAACTTATCTGAACATACTCCTTTGAAAAGCTGCATTCAAAATATATTTTGGACTTACTTAAAAAAAATTGCTATAATTTCGGACTTAGAAGGAGATTTTTATAATGCAATGGTTCAGGTGTTCTACATACTTCCAACTTGAGCACAACACATGACATTCAACCGTATAAAACTGTCAAAAGAGTACTTATTTTATATGTACTTCACCTCATGTCGTTAACATCATCAAAGCACACTGTTGCATATCTACATGGGCGAAAGACGTGATTTAACTGAGTTTGAATGCGGGATGATCGTCGGCGCTCGAAGCGTAGGAAACAAGTATCAGCAAAACGGCTGCACTTGTGAAGTGTTCGAGAGCAGCAGTTATTTATGTTTAATGTGGACTACCAAGCAGAAGACCGGGGCATCAACGTCAGGCTTGTGGTCGTCTGGCAACTCAATGTTCAGTCTGAAAGGAGACTTTCCACAGTTGTCCAGTGTAACAGAAGAGCAACTGCGTCAAATACGGGAGAATCTTAATCGAGGACAAACTAAACGACTGTTCGCCGGACATTACAGCTTACGTGCTATGAAAACCGACGACCTGTTCGAAAGCCTTTACAGCCTTGAACAAGAAAGACATATTCAGTTCGCAAAAGATCACAAGGATTGGACTGTAGATGACTGGAAAAGGGTCATGTGCTCTGATGCAGATGACAGGGTTCGAATATGGAGAAAACAACCCGTGAAACATCATCTGAATGCCCAAGGGTATTTAAGTATTATCGCAGATCAAGTATATCCTGTTGTTAATGGCGTACTCTGTCAGGGATTTCAGAAGGACAATGCTCCTTGTCATATAGCGCGATAGTATTTTATTATTTGTTAATGTAAAATTGTCAAGGGTTGGGAAGCTGGAGCCGGCGACAGACTGGAGGGACTGTAATCCTCTGGAATCCCATCGGGTCTCGTACAAATATGACCTGCGTTATTTCCGCAAATAGCCAGCGTAGGAAAGAAAGAGACTGACGAAAACAACAAAATTTGAAGTACCACGTGGCCGCCTCGGCCGATGGGGTTTCATGGTTTCAAGACAAATCGATTCCGAGGGTTTTGGTCATCAGTGAGGCTGTGCAGAGCATCATTCGACTGTCAGAACTTGAAGGAGACGGACGGGAACCGATGCTAGGTCCCAGCTGTAAATGAAGGAGGTCAAAAATCGACGCTGAAGAAGACGGACGGACCTACAAGGCGGTACGATGTTTCCAATCCTTGACGTTTAAGAAGGGTATCACCCTCTGGTTTTTATCCTGAGACTATAGTAGATCAGATTGCTTCGCCGAACGTCATTAAAGTTTCCCCCAATATGTAAATATTTTCATCATTAATGGTTTCCATAGTTTTGTAAATAAATTTCCCACTTTCTTTTAATTAACCTTTTAATTTAATTCCCTAACCCATCATAAAGCATAAAGCTGAAATTGTCGTCAGACAGAGACTTTACCTTGCTTCATTGGCCTGCACCATCTCCAGATCTCAATCCATTTGAGAATTTGTGGGACGAGATCGAATGGGACATTAGGCAGCTCGGTCCAGATTCTACCGAGATGTAGACAAAATCAAATTTCACTTTATACAAACCTAGCTTCACTTTTCTCTTTATCTAGTTAGTTCTTTTCAAGTCAGTAAGCCCAGTTAATAAATCTCCTCTCAACCAACATTCTAATCAAATTTGTCAGTTTACTGAGCCCCACCTGCTGCAACTATAACCAGTGGCGGCTGGTGCATATGTACTCATGTGCTACAGTACATGAAGTATTTTAGGAGGAATTATTTGTTTTGTAATTCTAAGAAACTTTAAAATAGTAGTATTTTAAGCGTGTGAATTTATGCTTCGATTTTGAAGTCTTTAAATTGCCCACCTTCCAGCAGGCTCCCTCCCACATACATCTGGGCCACATTCTTTACAGCAGAAGAATTCTGTTTGGAATGTGAAATGTGCAGTATATCCATTTCAGCCCCCTGCTCACCTAAGATCCAACAATTATATGAGTTACAAAAAGCACGTACATGGGCAGAGCGAGTGTGCTGACAGAGGCGGTCTCATCATTTTAAGATATTACTGTATATGGAAATGTTGTGGTTTATTTTGATTAATCAAAGGTTAACAACACAAACATCCAAGCCCATGCCAGGATTTAAACCTGGGACCTCTGTGGTGCAAGGCAGCCCACATTAGCCACTAGACCACAGGAGGTCGGCTAACAGGTTTTGTATTTAATTGTAACAACATCGAAAAACTTCAGTGACCAAAGTTTGATTAAACTAAATGACTATCATTGTACCCATTATCATCATTATTATTTAATTGTAAATGTTATATTTTATAAAAATACTGAAAGGGGCATGTGACATTAGATTTTTTGAATTCATTCAATTCAAGCAATTATTTCCAATTTCTTAACTTTTTTCAATCCTTATTTTTTCTTGCAATTTCATCTCTCTTTATTTAAAAAAATAAATGGCCTGAAAAATGATTTATTAAAGGTTAGTTCCATACTTACCAATTTTCTATGGCTTGTCAATTTTAACTAAACACACAAAATTAAGCATCAAGATGGACTGAAACCACCAAGAAAGATGCTGGTAAAATGGACAATGAAAAATTATGAGAAACTTTTACCTTGCTCAGTTCAAATCTGTGGAATGCTTCATTCATTACCGTATGAAATTTATCAATTTTGTTTAGTTATTGTATGTATTGTTTTGAGATTGAAAGAATGTGGATCACCCAGAATTAAGAATACATCAGTATTGTATGATATTTAAATATTGTGGACAAGTAATACTTAAGCTGTTAAGATTATTATTTTGATTTTCCTTGTCAGTAATATCAGTAGTATAAGTTTAATGGCAATGTCATGTTTGAGATCCATAATACTCCCCTTCTTATATTATGATCATAATTTACTGTAAATATATTAAAAAAATTCAGAATAGCTAGTTTGTTTTGTGTTAAGAATGACTTAGTACTGGTACAATCTGCTTGAACTCAAGCCTGCCTTTCATCCAAGTGTTGGGCAGATATGCTTTTGGAACTTAAAATTCTTTTGTAAAAGGAATAACTATGAGCTTATACACATTGAAATTATTTTTCCAAAAATATATTAAAAAATAATTTATATAATTAATATTTTTGAAAAAATGAGTTTAAAATTGAATCTTTTAAAAGTTATTTTTACTTAAATTACTACTTACAGTTATTTTTAACGTACGGTTTTGGTAATTCTTCTTTTCATGCTTCTGACGTTATCTAGAAATGTTATGATTGTGTTGATTGTGTAAATTAATTTGTGATTTTTGACAAATTATTTAAAATTTTACTGCTACAACCTTATAATAAAATATTTGTATCACAAATCTGAATGATGAAAATGTTCTGCATCCCACAATTAGCTTTCAAATTTCACTTGCCATACTTTTCAACTGAGAGTTGCTCAAATTTGACTTCTACATTCAATAATGTGTGTAAACAGCATTTGGAAAAGGATATTTTAAAGTATGAATCAATGTAATAATAGTACCTTATAATATAACAAACATTACCTCTAGAAACAGATGTATTTAGAATAAATACTTTTTAAACATTAAAAAATATATTAGACTATATTAATTAATCCATAGGAACTTTGTTGTTTATCAAAGTTGATATCATTTGTTCATTACAAAATACTTTTTTGTATTGCCCTTCTCTGTATGATTTTTTATCTGATAAGAAGACTTCAGATCTTCATTATTGGTTAAGGAAGAGGCCTTCACAATTTCCTACTTTGCAGTATTAACTTTTGAGAAGATAATTAATGAAGAATCATTCATTATGATTTTAAACCACCTTGTAATGCTTATTGTCCAATGTCTGTACTGCAAATTACATTAATGAAATTGGAACAATCAAGTTTGCAGTTATGTCTCTGGGCTTAATGTGATTATTTTTTATGCATATTATTAACTAATACTGCCTCAGAAAGTTGTTCTTGTTTTGAGAAATATTCTCATAATAAACTTTGAAACCTTTAAGACTAAAACAGCTCACATTACAATTTATCTTTATATGGAAACTTAAAATTGGAAAATTAATATAGTCCCTATTAAACGTATATTCATAAATTAAGATTTACGTATGAATGAAAATAAGTGTTAACAACCACAGGTAAGGTTCAAGGAAAATTCACTTTGAATGTCAAGCAAAACATCTGGAATAATCAATATTTATTTTATTTTTTAGTTTATTAAAATGTGAATGATATTTTTATTCTATTGTACTGGTTAAAAAAATACTCTTTTTGGCACCAGTGTAATTCAAAGCCTAACAATTAATACTTGAGCAATTGTGCTGTGTTTTTAACTACAAATTTAGGCATAGATTTTCTCTTTATGTAATTTTCTATAAATAAGGTCACATTCGACCTCAGTTTTATATTTTGACTCTTAAACATTCACCTTATTTGAAATGTTCTCCATATATATTAGCATTTGGGAAGTTACTGGCATTAGATTAGAATAGGTCATGATATATACTTTAACATAATGAATCATGTAAATCTTTAACATCTTCTTGAATTCAAAGTTATTGAGACACTGTTAGTCCACATATATTTTAAAACTTGAGGATATGTTCTCCTTAAAATATACCTGAAAATATTCCTTGCAGACATAAAACTGATTATTATGTTATTGACTTATTTAATAACTGTGTAATTTTTATTGAATGCCTGAGATGTGTTAAACAAAATATTATTTATGATTTTTTTTCTAAAACAAAAAAAGTAAAGCAAATTATAATGTTAACTGGACTGAAAATAGGGATAGAAATACAGTAATTTGCCTGAGATAAATTGGCTGATGCAACTCAAATAATGAAGGTTGGAATACCTAGTTTGCAAAAGTATGAAGATTTCAGTTATTTCATGTCTGCATAATTTTCTTATTGTTATATATATTAACTCATATGTTGCCTCTCTTCCTGTATAAAAATCAAGTATCAAAAGGAAAGAGTAAAAGGTTTAGCTTACCTGAAATTGAAGTTAAATGTTGCCAAACAGGACAGGAGGAAGTTAATAAATTTTTCAGAGGCATTAGCCTCCTTCTGCAGGGACAACATAGCACGTGTGATAGCATGCTGCACAGTCTCTCCTGAAGACTGATGTTAATGCCTCCAAAAATTTAAAGAACTTTCTCTTCTCTGATGTGGTGTCACAGGACCTCAGTTTCTAGAAAGCTACTCATTATCTCTTTTCTTTCCATACCAATTATTTTGATTTTTCATCCATTAATCACTTTATGTATGCATGTATGTATGTATATATTTGTGAAAGCGAGACAGAAAACGGTTGACTTACATTAAATTGATAGTAAGTGTTGGCTGGCACGTAAGTACGAAAAAGTGAAATTTTCAGGCAAAGAGTGGCTGAACAGAGTGACAGCCAGCTGCTCAGAAATGATTCAAATTATGCTCCACCAGCCATTAGATGGTAATCATTGACACCCAACAAAGCCAACAACTCTCTCTCTATATATGTATAACAAAGATAAATCACAACAATGGAATTGTTTTTCACTTTCTGTATCGGCCAAATTAAATGACTTCTCCTTGAACACACTGCTAACCACCGAAGCACTGTAAGGCTGTCGAAAACACAATTCCCTAAATGCTGCACATGCCTAAAACCATAACACTTATAATTTAAACCAGTGCTTCAAACTGATCCTCCTGTAAGACTGACCCACTGATTCATCAGATGCAGGACTCCATCCTTCAGCCTAGGCAAAGTTCTAGACTCAACATCCTCTAGTTTCCTCCATTTAGTTCTTTCTTTTTACCTTTCTCCTCTTGTACTTGCCTCACCTTGTCGTGGCTGTGGGGTTTGCATGTTCCAATTATTCCGGGAGCCAAGCCGGCGATAGTGTAGCTACTGGTAGGGCCTCCCTTGCTGGATGGGCTTTGGATGACGTTACAGACAAAGAGAGACACCCTATGAGTATAGGCACAGATAAGAGGCAACCCCTCTACTATACTGTGGGCAAATCACCCGCACACCCGAAAAAATTAAATTAAAGAAACTAAGGTGAAACAAAACCAGATGTATATGGAGTTGCTGACCTTTGGCACTAATGGATAATGAACTTGGAAGAAATCAATGTGTTTGAGACCCAGAGAAAAATATGAAAATGTTTCACCAATGTCATATTGCTCCAGAGTAAAGTCAAGTCTTGTACTTACATGTGCTATGTTTTGTTTTGAATGTTTCATCAGTTTCTCTTCCATTATTTTTTCATTTTTGTGACATATCCATGAGAGAGAGAGAGTTGTTGGCTGTTGTTGCTATCTAACCTTTGGGTCACCAAATTTGAATCGGCACTGTTATGCTGTTCAGGCTCTGTTTGTCCGAAGAAGGGGGTTTAGACTTGTGAAAATTCACATTTTTGTACTTTCCTGTCATTCTATGCCTACTATCAATTTAAGGTAAGTCAATGACTTTATCAGTCTCTCTTTCCTATTGACTTTATCATTATTTTGACTTTTTCCTCTTATTCTTCCTACAAGCAGCTTGGCTGTCTCACCATCCAGACACACTGTCTGAAGATATATTATAAATTAATATGAACTGGAAAGATAGAGAGAGCTTCTCTCATTCTTACCTTTTTTAATTATATTAACTAAGCCACTTTATATAAAATTCCTTTAAATGTTAGACAAAATGTTTCATCAATGCTTTTACAAACTTTGAATATGACTAAATTTGTTGAACACTCTTTGAATATGAAAAAAAAGGTCATATAACATATGCCTGACATTTTTTAAGCTATTAAGCAAATAACAAGCTTTACAGATTAAATAAAGGTATACATATTTACTTTCAACTAGATTTATTTTACAGCCACTTATAATTCTAACCCTCACATTAAATTTATTTAAAGTTTGTGTGTTGCAGAAGCAGATAGTTTATGGGTGATGGGTTTCAATTACATTTTAGTTACATTGTTCAAGATTCACTGGCTGATATATACTATGACAAATGGATAGGTAGTGGAAAATCAGTTGAATGAACTGCGCATCCAACATTGTGAAGAGATATTTCAAAGGAAGCAACAGTCCATGATCCGCTGAATATATGTGTGTACAGAATCAAATGGAGACTTATGAATATTTGTTATGATTTGATGATTTTATAGCACTTGCTAAGAAGTTGATAATGTGTCAGTGTGTTATTTCATTAATAAAATAAACATGAAGTACTGTCGCATATATGTTTATATGACCTTTTTTATTGTTCTTACTATGTCCACTCCCAAAGTTTGTTAAAGTATTAGTGAAATTCCCTACATATAAGGGGTCAGTGCACATAGCATACTTGAATAATAAACTTGTCAGTTTTAGAAATTAATGTTCACATTTTTAATGGAGTGATATTCTACTCTGCTCTTCCAAAGAAGGGCATAATAGCCCTGAAAATTGTTACCAAATTTATTATTCAGGTATCACCCTGCATCTCATTTTTGTCCTTTAGATTTACAAAATTTGACTTTAACATGCACTTGATACCTTATTAAACATTTGACATTAATAAAGTAATAAACCTGAGAAATGTGTAAGTTATTAATTCATTTTTGAAAAAGTGATAATATTGATCTTATACCTGAAATCTACATAATTAAAGTAGATTATTAGATTTTCTTGTACGAGTTCTTCTTCATGTATTTTGTCCGTCATTATTTAAGAGGACTAATTTGTAGAGTAATTACAGTAAGCGTAGTTTACAGAAGTATATAAACACCTTCTACTTCAATATTAACTAATTACCTAATTTGAATTATTTGTAAATAATTTGTATGTATTTTAATAATTGAACTTGATAAGTGAAAAATAACATATTTAGATTTATATGGTAACTTTTGTATCAGAGTAACTTGTTTACTGAAATGTTAATTGTAGCTCACAACATTAGAATATGTAATCAATCTATAATTATTGATAGTTAGCAGATTTAATAAAAGTATAAATTGTTATATCCCTTGTTTTTTTTCTTTTGGCCATGGAAACATCTACTTTATATTTAGGTTAGCTGTTGGTAGAAAGGAGTGATTGGTTTAAAAATTTTGACTTGTTTATATTTAAAAAAAAATGTATAAAGTTTAAGTAAAATAAGTTTTGTTTTACAAATCTCATACTTGTGGACTTTTATTTACTGATTAATTAATAAAATTTGATTGTATCCAATATACAGAAATAATATTTAAGATATATTTTCTGAAGTATATATATTATTAAAAGAGCCTTTTAGCGTATACATCGTACTTCAGTTATACTATTCATTTTTGTAAGAATTATATTTCAAACAATATTAGTTATGTTAAAAAATTATTTTTAAATAATCTATTATTATTTGCATGTTACTTTTTAATTATTATATACGAGAAGATGTCTTAAATTTATAACCTTAAAATTGTTTGTAGTACCTTAATGACACAAAACTGGCCTCACACAATCTGTGGATATTGTTCATTTGGACTCTAAAGAAAATTATTATTGAATTGTGGAATTTGAAAATCAGTTCTTGTAAGAGTTTCAAAGGCTTGTAGTTTAATTTATATAATTTTTGAGTTGTATTGTGAGAATGAAAATATTGGATAAATATATTTATATTTTATAAACTTTGTGTTCCATGCATGTACTTACTCACAAATTTTAAAATTTATATCTAAGAAGCCTTGATCAATTAAAATACCAAAGATGGAAAGGAAAGGAACATTTTATGGTTTAAGGGTGATAAATATAAGTATTAGTTATGTCATTGTTCAATATTTACTTTTAAAATTGGACAAACATAACCACGGATCAGAAACAGTTCACTACACAATATTTTAAAACATTAGAACCGAAAGATTGAATTACTGCGAATTGATAACCATTTTAATATACACATGTTTAGTTTTCTATTTCACCATGATTTAAGTTTTATATCTCAAGTCACGATTATAAAATTATCTATAAAATAATGTTTTAAAATCATTTATAGGGAGGCCAGGCAGTGACAAATTCAAATTCTAAGAAAATAAATTATGTTGCATATTGGCTTTTGTTATTCTTTGTTTTAAAATCATCCTAGATTGTAGATTATAGTAAACAGTAGGATTATCCTGACAATGTCTTCATTCTCATTCATACAAATTAATGTTACAAATGGATGGAAGGTTTAATGCATATTGTGTCTCTGGTTTTCAATCATTGTGGGATTAATGTGAGTATTTTTTTATTTTAACTTATTATTTTAACAAAAACTAATGATTTAGCATGTTGTATATGCACAAAATATCTTTTTTTTCCGCGCTTTATGAACTTGCCAGTTAAATACTTTATATTCACATTACATGTGATGAGGATATATTATTCCACAAAAACTGCCAACCTACACGTTCAATCATTCTATTCTAGCATAGAGGAGTTATAGTTATTGAATGAATCAATTTCAGTTATTTACTTAGATGAAATTCTAACCAGATGTTGCATGGTGACTACTCTACACATAGTTATTATTACCAAACTAACTATAGTTCAATAAATGCATCTAACCACTCATAATTCAACTAAAATTATAAATGTGATACATATTTTATACTTTTTACCATTTACAAAAGGAAATGTAAATTAGATTAGTATATTCTTGTGCTCTCATTTCATTGTGTGTTTAGCTTTAACCTTTTAGTTTATTGATTACAATAATTATTTTCAAAAGTGTAATTTACAATCTGAAAATAATGATACAAATTAAAAATGATTGTTCATTTGTAAGTAATTTATATACTATCCTAATGATGTCTAATTGTAAAATTTCTCTTTGAGAAATATAAGGTGTATAAAAATGAGAACCCAAGATATATATGAATTGCTTTTAAATGGTTACACATGATTTTGAACCGTGGGAGGTAGCCTGTTACTCTGGATTAACATTCAGCATTATGCCATATTTCACAACACTGGAGCTAACATTGGGATTGCAAGGGATATACAACACAGGGAATAATATTATTCACAGTTTTCCATAATCATTATAAATAACAATATAGTCTGTTCTTTCATGTTTGGTCATTATTGAGCATATATATATTATACTTTTAAGTAGGTTTTGGAATGTATTTATGAAACGGTTTAAGTTTTAGGGTAAGCAATGTACTTTTAATGTTTAATATATTCTACCCAGATTAATATTTGTAGGAACTAAGTACTTTTTTATTGATTCTTAAAAATATTTGAATTTAGTTTTCGAAAAGTTAGTGTTCTATTACAGTTCTCAGAAATCTTTTCATTATACAGAATTCCTTGGTTTCCCATATTAATATTTTAATGTGACTTCATTTAACTATTATTGCAGAATCTAATTTGACAAGCCCATAATTTAACATACTAATACCTGCAGACTTAACAGGTGACTTCCATTTGTAGTAACTTATTTTAAGGATAGCATGCTGGCCAAATAATAGATTATTAATTACAAACAGAATAAAAGATTGTTTCAGTTATAAAAATGCTATAATAAATAATATACTATAATTATTTGAAAATAGTTTGCAAATGTAATAGAAATGTGTCAGAAAATGACATTGTCAGGTTAATTCAAAAAGGAAAGAGAGACAGAAAGTTGGTGACTTACCTGAAGTTCACAGATGGCAGGCACCATGTAGAATTTGAAATTCTTGAATTTTCAGATGCATTGCCCCCTTCATCAGGAGGCTGTCACTGGAAATGTCTTCCTAACCTTCTGATAAAGGTGGCAATGCCTCCGAAAATTCAAGAATTTCAAATCCTACACGGTGCCTGCCATCTGTGAACTTCAGGTAAGTCACCAACTTTATGTCTCTCTTTCCTGTCCTTATTAATTGTGTAAGAAACATAAGGAAATATAAGATGAGAAAGTCAAAATTATAATAAAATGAATTGGAGAGATAGACAGAATAAAATAATTGATTTACCTTGAATTGACATCTGGCACCAACTACAGGGAAGTAAGAAAATGTGAACCGAGTGGCTGGCCTTCTGGCCATTCAGACGCTGTCTCAAGAAGGAAATTCACATGTTCATACTACCCTGTCAGTCGACACCTACTATCAAGTTAAGGTAAGTCAATGACTTTTTTCTTTCTCTCTTTTGTATCCAATTTATTACTATTATATATATTTTGTAGTATGCTTCTGAATATACCATATAATCAGGGATTTGGGTGCCACCTGTGATGGTTCTTTATACAGGATTAAATTGAATAAAAATAAATGAAGTAAAGTAAAATGAGTTTATTATAAACAAAACAAAAAATAAATTTCAAGTGTAATTTATTTTTTTCATTTATTTTTATTTAATTTATTCCCATGTAAAGAACCATTGCAGGTGGCGCCCAAATTGCTGACTACATGGTATATTCAGAAGCGTACCACAATATATATATGAATGGGCCAGTTGCCTCTGAAAATTTGAAAAAATCTCACACTGCAATGATGACTTCAAGCATCTATTTCAGGCAAGCCACCACCTTTCTCTTTCTTTTACTGTGCTTATTAATTGTGTTAATGATTTTGACAATGTCATATATATCTGTGTGTGTATTCATGTATAAACTGAATTGGACATGAAGTAGGGTTACAGAGCAGTTTACTTCCCTTGTATCTACAGTAGAGTGAGAAGCAGTAACATGCCAAATTTTTCAATGTCAGAATAGCATTGTATAGTCAGCCATTTAATCAAACTGAGCAGATGACAATGAATCATTCACACATTCTGTTCTGAAAAAGGGACTCAAGCTCTCAAAAAATTGAAATAACTGCTTCCCAGCTTGGTGATACCTGTTATTAAGTCAACTGTTCTCTATCCCTCTTTCCTATCCAAATGAGTTAATTATATTTACTTGCTTTACCTATATATTTGTACAATTTCAAAATATCTGTCACATTGAAAACAAATAATTTATTTATGTTCAATAAAATGAAATGATTTTCAAGCTCACTTTTCCTTTCTCTCAACAAATATGGAACAAAAATATATTACATAATTGATTTTTCAGAGACATAACAGGAAATTGTATTAGGGAAGAAACCAAAAATACTTTGAAAGAAGAAAGAGGCCATTTAATAATAGTTGTTTGTGAGAGTGCAACAAAGTTCCATTATAATATATTTATTTGCCAACAAATGTTGCTTTTATTTTCAAATCTATCATAAATTCTGTATTGATGTAATAATTCCAGAACAACTATATACTGTATAATACATGGCATTTGTTAAACCTCAAAACATTATTTGTACAATTTATTACCCTATTGCCCGAATCAAAAAGTATATAAAAATAGAGTCTCTGCATTAGTCTGTGACAAAATGTATTTCTTTTTAAAAAAACTTTATTGTTTTCACATTCATCAGTTATTATTGACGAGAGAGAGAGTTTTATGTGAAATATAGGAAAAAAATAATAAACATAGAACGTTTAAAATTAAAAAAAGAAGTGATAAAGTGGGCCAAAGTTATGGCATGAAGTAAAGCATCGAAGTTTACTTTGTAAAGAACATTTCAGAGGCTTATAACTAAAAAGTAAAGAATTAAAAAAACTGGAATATATAATATCGAACTACTTTGAACCTTCTGCTCTGAAAATGTGAACTTCAGACTAGGTTTGTATTGTATTATTTAGTCTATCCTCTCAGCTATAATTACAAGAACTCCAATATTAACAGCTTGTAACAGCATATTAAGAAGAAAATTAATAAATTTGCACTTTTCATTACATGGTTTCTTAATTATTTGCTCTGAAGTTTAAAGGGAATTAGTGGAATATTAATATAACAGTTGAAATGACTAAAGTGTATGGCATATTTCAAAATTAACATTAACAATCTGATATGAGTTAAACAAACTGGTACTCTGGTTACTTGAAAAAGTAGTTTGAAATGAATTATAAAAATAATTTAAATTCTTTTCTTCAATTAGTTTTAAGCTAAAGTTGTCATACGTTTACTATATTTTGTTTGTTTTTAAAATATCATTATTCATGTAATTTAAGATTTTTTCATCCAAAAATATACACATTTAATGA
Organism: Eucriotettix oculatus; assembly: GCA_034510155.1. Classification (NCBI taxonomy): domain Eukaryota; kingdom Metazoa; phylum Arthropoda; class Insecta; order Orthoptera; family Tetrigidae; genus Eucriotettix; species Eucriotettix oculatus. The sequence continues at coordinate 7,723,510 of CM067381.1, forward strand.
ATAACAGAATTAGGAACAATGTTTATAAATGTTAAGATTCTTGAGAATAATTTTTCTTTTCTCGTACTGTTTGAATTCCTTTATAATGTATATATCTATATCGTGTTTGGTCTGGAGTAATTAGCATTCTGATTTTTATCTGATTTAAATTAATATTATGATCAAAACAATACATGAAACTTGTCATTGAGCATAAGTATTTCATATTTTTACTAGAGTGATTAAATTAAAAAGTATATTTGTACTTGTGAAATATATTTCTGTTCCATTTTATTAATTGATACTTTATATGTTTACCAATGACAGTTTACTTTTTAATATTAGACATGATTTTCCATCAAATATACTTTAAAATAGAAAATTAAAGATAGTTCTGTTTTTTGTTGTTCCTAAAAGTATGCTTGAAGTGAGCTATAAACATATAGTTAACAAATGTTTTTAAATACATTTGGCCAGACATGCTTAAATCCTGAAAATAATTATGATTATTACTGTATTTAATAATTTGAGCCAATTTTAGATATTGTTTAATGCAATAAGGTAATGCTGCTACTTTGGTGTTCAGAATAAATTCTCTACAAATAACAAACATGGGCTACACTTTGGAGAACCATGACTTAGATTAAGCATTTAAATTCTCATCTTTGGAAGACATATAAGTGTGAGAAAGCTAGATTTTATGTATATCAGCAGTTGTATGTTCTAAATAAAGAATTAGGCCAATAAAAATTAAATTAATTTCAAGTTCAAATATATGATTTTAAGCCAATAGTACCTGTTAAAAAATACTGTAATTTAATTTTCAAATAAAAATATTTCACTTGTTTACTTTAGATAAATTGAATTTGTTTAAAATCATTCTTTCAAAAATTCATCTTGATGATTAAAATGTGGAATGTGTTTACATCATGTCTCATCGGCAAGCTAATAGAAAAAAATAAAGTTGCGATTTTCAGGTTTCCTCAGTTTTTGAATACTAACATATAAAAGTCATTACTTCAAAAGCAGAGTAATAATAGACGGAGGATGAAAAACATAATAAAAATCAATATTTTGATTTTCTTTATATTGAGAAAAAGTTTCATTAAAGAAAAACAGCCTTCATAAAGTTGTTTGACACATACACACAGTGTATATGCTACAAAAACTTTGTTTAAGTCCATATATATCTTTATATATACTTTTAATTTCACTTTGTCTTATATTTTTAATTTGGCTGAGCACGAGTCAGGTGTGTTTGCGTGTTCAACAATGTTATACAGAAAATCCCATCTAGCTTTGTACCAGTGAGTTACATTTCAAAAAGTTCCCTTTTGGGCAGTTGGCAAATACAAAGCAACTACATTGCCTACCACGGTGTTCTCTACAGTTCTATACGTGCATTCACAATGATACAAAATTAAAATAACTTTTTGCCTGGCCTTCTAACACACTTTAACATTGATTTTTATTAATAGATCTTCGGCAGGAAGTCATTTTTTATGAACTGGGAGCGTAGAAGGCATTTTTACAATATTAGACTTCCTTCAATTTATAAATTTTAGAGAATGTATGATTTACCATCATATAACATAGTTTTAACTTGAGCACTCTTTCATTATTTCTTACCAATAGGAGAAATATTTTATATATGTCTTTTTACACTTTTCTTCCATTTATGTTTCACAAAATTTTCTTCTATTCATTTATATTTTATAAAAGAACAATTTTTCATAACTCTAGGACCGAAACAATAGTTAGGCCTATCTCCTCCTAGTCACATAACATTACTATATTGCCACAGAATAACAAAGAAATTCAACTTAAATTTTTTTTCAAATGTTTTTCATCGTTGGTTTATTTCATAATATTATCACTCTAACAATTAAACATCATCAGTGTTGATTGTTGTAATTTGCAAATGTTGATTTCACTATTAACAACAGATTATCACTAAGAAGCTCATAGAGCATTTTAATCTTCTCACTGTAGAACATTTGTTCCAACACTTCACTTAACAATAACCAGTTGCTCATCATCCTGAACAACATGAACTGACTATTCAAACAACTATTTTCCCTATCTCATTTCCCTCGATAAATCTCAATTATTCTGTCCTGATCCACATATTCAAATATGTGAGGTGCATCCATAAGAATGCCTATGGTTCCTGCTGTAGTCACCAAGAAGAAGATGTACAGCTGCAACCTGTCGATGACCATTGCTACATACTTCCAGTCTTCCCGGATCTGAAACAAATTTGGTATACAATAACGTACACAATTATAAAGCATACAGTAGGTCAACAATTCTTTATTATGGCCAACATATTGAAAAAATATTTTTATATATTACAGGTAAAATAATGTTTCTGTATTTAAGTGTATGAACATATTTTAGCATAAAGGGTGACTAATTTTCAGTAATTTGGTATTTTATTAAACTTTAAAACTTTCATGTGTATCCAAATTTGTGAGAAATTTAATGTTTCAAAGTTTTTTGGTCTTACAAATAATATCCCTGCACTCACTGACAACTATTTAGCACATTTTAAACAACAAATGTAGGTTAATAAAAAGCCATGTTAAAGATATCTTAATTTCTCACTATATTCCAAAATTAAACCTCCTATTGGAGCATAGGCATATCCTGCTTCCTGTCCCCTTCACAGACTTTCTTATTACTTTAAACTGTTGGCTAATTTTACAAAAAACAAAGCCAATTTGTAAATTGTAATTACTAGGAGAAGAAATAATAACCCTAAAGTTTGCTGATGATATGATATTAGGGATGTCAGAAGCCTGGAGGAAGAGTACAACATGAGGATTAATAGAGGGAAAACCAAGGTAATGAGTGTAGTATGGGAAATAGTGGAATAACAAAGGTTGTTAGATTGGTAAGGGATATTTTGAAGAAAGTTAGGGAATTCTGCTACTAATAATAACTAGGGATGGTAGAAGTATAGTAGACATAAAGAGTAGGATAGCACAGTCAAGGAACGCTTTAGCAAAAAATAAGTATTTACTTACCGGCAATATAAATATCAAAATTAGGAAATCATTATTAAAAATATTCATATGGTGTGTGGCATTGTATGGGTGCAAAATGTTGACAATAGAAGAATAGAAGCTTTGGATATGATGTGCTATAGGAGAACACTAAAATCAGATAGAGTAACTAATCAGGAAGTTCTAAGCAGAAAAGGGGAAGAGAGAAAAATTAGCAGGGCTTTGACGAAAAGAAGGGATAGTTTAATAGGCCACATTTTGAGACATGAGGGTCTTGTAAAATTAGGATTAGAGGGAAGTGTGTGGTGTAATAACAGAAGTGGGAGGTCAAGGATGGAAATCACTAAGCAGATTAGAGAGGATGTGGTAGCTCTGTAGAAATGTAAAGGCTTGTGAAGGATATATTAGCGTGGAGAGTTGTATCAGACCAGTCTAAGGACTGATTACCACAACAACATTGAAATTCAAAGCCTATACTCATTATTTCAAGTAAATACAAGAAATAGGACTATCATATAACCTGATAGCCTAAATACATAAAATCTATAATGTGCCGTTAAAATTTAAGATTCGCAAATTTGAAAGATTTATAATTTTTAAATTGGATAAATTGTGACGAATCTGAGTAGTATTTTAATTAGATTTAGGGACCTAATGCGCATAACTGTTCGTCAAGAAGTGGTATCTTATTTCACCAGATCAAATTTATACCTGCTACAGTATAATGCTCGGTTTGCACAATAAATTTTTGCCCTCGTTCCACTATGAAGTCAGTTTGGTATTACTATGGACTCCTTTGAGTCGTAGAAAATGGCGTCATTACTAGTGAACCCAGTTAGCCTAATCCAAATACTCTGGTCTAATCACTGACGTACGAAAAGTATTAAATGAATTTGAAATCTATAACGTCTATAAAATTGAGTCGACGGCCTATACAATTACGATGCTAAAGTAAGGCTCCTCCTATAGGAGTTTACTGTAAACCCTAGAACAAAGAAGAGGTTGCTGACTTATTTCCGTGCTAACGTCTTTCGACAGTCCCTACGTTCCTATCCTACTCATCAAATACTCTTTTGACTTTCGGAATCTTTGTTTTTTCGCTGACTGTTGTCTAAATCTTATTAGTCTATAAATAAATCTTTTCTAGTCTTATCAAGACGTTACTTATTACTTTCATTTTGTTTCTTGCAGATGACACAAACTAACAGGAATCCATTAATGGAGTGGAAATTGAGGTTAGTTTCTGAATGGAATACAGGAGAATCTGTTTAATATTGCACGAAAACCAAACTTACTATGTGGCTTATTTCTTTTCTGTTAATACTTATATAAAGGCAACTATTACTTTTGTGACGGAAGACTCAAGTGTCCGCTTGTTTTTTTCCCCCAAGAGGAACGTAAAGGTAGGGAAGGAATAACTTGGTTAATAACGTAAAGACATGTCCCCATATTGACCTTAGCTGGTATAATCATCGTTAAAGTGAAATATTGTGGGAAAGGACCAGGCACGTGCAGTCAGAGTTAGGCCCAAGGTCCAAGGCCCGCAGCCCGGGCGGGAGGGTGCGGCCGCGCATGCGCAATGCTGCGATCAATGAGCTCTGCCGGACCTAACTGCCCCACTTATCCCGCACACACTTGTGTCTTCAAGAACGCACAGCAACCTTCTCTTTTTCTTTAAATATTACGCACTACTTAACTCTGACCCCCCCCCCCCCACGTGGAAACAACGCAATTAGGGCCAAACTAACCCATATGTAACTCAAAGACTGCGCTCGGAAATATCACACAACTTTGTGACTGCGCCCATCATTTCTTCACACCCCAGATACACACAGTAAAAACTAAGGTAATAAGGCTGTGATTCACCAAAATCCAGTAACAACGATTAGTCTTCCCAAGGTTACTCAATTTTCCAAGAGAAGGTTTTCCTGGATAATTTGTCAGACATTACTGATGGATATTACATTGCTTTTATAAAAATAAGAGTGATATAGTATTGTACCATTTCACGTTAAATATATCGTTGAAGCAACTGGAATATTAAGAAATACCACAGTAAGTTAGTATGCTTGTCTGCCATACACTAATCCAGCCTAGTCTAATTTTTAGGGGGTTGCAGAAACACGCTGAAATGAAAGAGTATTGTCGAAGTTGTATATATTTCTACAATAGTTATAACACGGTCTCCAGTTTATGTTAATTATATGATCTGATTATATGTTCCTATTGCTATATATATGCAAACGTTAAAAAAAACTTTTCTGAAATACAGCCCCTGCAGGTGTAAAACTGAGGTTGAAGGGACACTTACTTCATCGTTAAATTGTCGCTGAAAAACCTCGAAAAAAATAGTTATATGTCGAAAGGTTTATTGCTTTAGGAAAAGAAAACTTTTACATCTTTCTAAGCGGGGCCGAGTATCTTTTCCCGGCCCGGAAGTGACGTCACAGACTACCACGCCAATGTGCTATATTTTTCAAACATAGTTTTCTGAGTATAAGTTAACAATAAATATTGGCCAATAAGTCAGCATATAAATTTATTGCTAATTAATTAATATACATGCGACGTTTCGTCTCCCTTTCGAGACTTCATCATGTATAAAACTTACAATTCGTGTCCTTCACTCCTGACGTCACTGTCGTGTTAAATGGCGTTAACAAGGACAGTCGCAGTCAATTTATAAAATTATGATGGCTTACGATACATAGTTTATTAATAAAATATGTAAATTGGCCCATGAAATCGGAAGAATTTGAGTTTTGAAGAATTAAAATGTCATGAAAATACCATAAAACGTTTCGACCCGACTTTGGTACCTCATCAGGTACGATCTCGGTAAAATTTTTTTATGAACTTCCAATAATTAATCTAGTATCTCAAGGGGACCTAAACGTGGGTCGAAACGTTTTACTCTTTTTATTGAACTTTCATGTAATTCTGCAATTTAATTGTAATAAATTTAAATCAGTCTGACTTTAGTCACAGATTTATTCATTTGATTTATACCTGGGTGCCGAACGTTATCCCGGGTATTGTTATATAATGGCTCTTTACCTTTTCCATGCCTTCTACCCTATATAAGCTGACGGAACCTTAATTTCATCATAACAGGGTATGGTAAATTGAGCCAAGAAATCCACTAGAACCTTAAATAAGCTCATCAACTTAAAAAGGTACAGTAAACAGTACATTTTATTCTCCGGTATGTCAAGACATCCGAAAATACTCACAATAACCTAAAAGAGTAAAATATACTGCCGATACCCTGGGGGAGAGAAACATACACCCGGTATCTTAAGAGAGTAAAGAAATCCTCCGCCACCTTAAGATACTGAACATAATTGTAGGTTGAAAAGACGTTTTACCCATCCAGTGCCGTGGGTCGTAAGCAGCATGTGGACAAAGTTTGGTAGACTTTGCTCCACCCTCACTCCTCACTACGGCTAAAGTTAAACTTAATTTACATGTTCATCGTCATCAGAAACTCCCATAACATCGGCATTGACACCAATTTTGGATGATTTCGTTTTTTTTGCTTTCTCACCATTTCACCCTCGCCCCTCCCCGTCTGAGGCTAAAGTACCTCTTAAGTTGCATGCTTAATGTGAGAATTAAACTCAGGGACGTCCATAACGCATGAAGAAACACCATCTCGGTTGTTTTCATGGTATTATGACACCCCCTTCTACTCCCAGTCTTAAGGCTGCTCCCTTGTGATGACAAATGGAGTTAACTTTGTATACAAACAACATCGGTACAAACACAATCAATTTCATTGACTTTAAAAAATATTTATTAGACCCAAATATCGGCCTTTTATTCATGTCTCAAAATTTCTGGCCTCTCCATTCTCATGGACCATAATTGTGCCTTACTCCTCCAATGTTTCCTAGTCACAAGTAACTTGTGAACAAATTTTGGGCGATATACCTTTACCCGTTTAAGTTTATACGCGGAACTTTGTTGTCCCTCTATGCTGGACAGCAACTTAACCCGCATGTTGAATGCCATAATTAAACTCAGTGACTCCTTAACCCCGGATTCGACATCAATCTTAATTGTTTTCTTGTAATGTTAAGAAAGCCATACGCCCCACCCATAGGGATGCTTCCCTACCATGCAGAATAGAGATGAAATTGTACACAAAAATAAAATCAGGAGAAACAGTATCAATTTCATTTACCCCGGATGCAAATATCGTCCGTTTTTGCACGTTTTAAAATTTACGTCCCTTTCCCCCATGCCCTTAGGGATGGTAATAATGTCTTACTCCTGCCTGTTTCCGGGTCAAAGAAACACGGTTGAATTTATTTACGGAATATACAAACAAACAATCTTTTTTTATTAGCTACAGAATTGCTTCAGAAGGATATGTATTTATGCTCTATAATTTTCATTCTATAGAAAGATTTTAATTCGTAAATATTAAATTTTTTGTCTCTACTTTAAAGATAGATATGATGAAACCAAAAGAGTTAAAGTGAGAGGGGTAACAAGGAATTAAAATATAAAGTACCAATCGATTATTGATTGAGCTGCAAAGGTTTTAGTAATAGATTCTACTTAATTGCTTTGGATTAATTCAGCTTAAATAATCATTATTAGATTGGAAAACAATTAAACAAATAACGAATCCTCTCCATATTGTTTTTCATACCTGGTGTGTCAAGACAACGGCATATATATATACTATAATAGTATAGTATGGGATTGAAAGAGGCGATGCGTAAGGAGGAGATGGTAGCACTTGGCCATACATTAAGGATTATGTCCAGCAAATCGGCAGAATTCCCGCCTCCATAGCTCGATCACGTTTCTGGGTTACTGTTTTGTTTAACAATTTCTTTTACAATGCAATTGGGATTATATACAATTTTTAAATAACCTCAAAAATTAACTTAAGTATAATATAGTTGTTTGAAAAAATATTTGATTATAAGTTTTGCGGTTTCTCTTTGAATAACGGCATAGAAAATTCCTCATCATAGTAATAAATGGAAATGATTTAATATCAAAAATATATTGTCCATAAATATGAAAAAAACTAATCAATTGGACTACCGTAAATTTTAGTTTAGGACTTCAACTTCAACACATTGGATTTGGAGTGCATACAAGTTATTTATAATACTTCGTGTACCATGCAAAGGTTGCCTCATAAATTCCAGGATGCTAAATTATACACAAAATTAAAACTTTAAACATTTCCTAGAGTCATTTATTATATTTTTATATAATAATTTATTATATTATAAATAAATAAAGAGAGATGTTGATAATTTTTGTTAATTATTTACTATAAAATCATGTGCAAATTCGTGGACGCAAAGTAAGATTCATTTTGGTGAACCGAGTGCGGTGTGTCGGCCAAATATATATATATATATATATATATATATATATATATACAGTATATATAGTAACATGAAAGTTCTGGCCCGTCCCTAATGACCGTCGAGTCAGACGACGGGCTGTAGTACCGCGTGTAACTTTATTTTGGTTAACAGGCTACATGATGGTGATCCAATTTCGCAATACGGTGAAGGACCGAAATATTGAAGCCGAGGAGCAGCCAACCAGACGTGATAGAATGAAGATGTGTTTGCGGGTCCACGAGCGTTTCGCGACAGCGTGTATTAGTGGAGGGTCTCGAACAAGACACAGAAGGCGGTGAGACGCCGACACGGATTTAGTGAGTGATTGAGGTTGAGTTGATTATTTCACGACGATGAGTTTATTTAGTTTGTGGCGAAGTGCTATAGTGTACGAAAGATGGAAGAGTATTGTGTAATGACCACGCCTTGGGGACGATTAAATGTTGGTAATTTTTATTTAACAAATTACCTGGCACCCTCCAAAGATGAGACTGTGAAACTGATGCAAAGCCGAGAGAGAATAACGGTAACAAAGATTTTTACGTTACAATATTTATCCTATCACTAAAATGAACCCTTTGCCCATCTCTAATATGTATAGCATTTATTTATAATACTCCATTTTCAATGTACACCTGATGAAGCCCTAAATTTAAGTGCGAAACGTTGACTTTTTATTCAGATCAATTACTGTATCCATTTTTTTTCAGGTTATACAATATTTATTCACTTATTGAAACCTAATGATTAATGGAGCTTGATTATGACTTATTTTACGTGACTTTTTTCTGTAATAAGTCGTACGTTCATGTTAAATTTTTTGTTGTAGCGGGAGGTGGTGTAATATGACATGGAAATGTCTCTGTTGATTGTCGCAGGCTAGCAAACTGCCAGATCTGAACGCTGCTTGGTTATTTACACTCCATCAACGCCTACCACATTTTGCAGCCTCCATAAGTCATTAGCTGTAAAACATTCCGCAAGACGTTTCGGGTGTAGGAATTTCCAGTTATAGCCGGTCCTGTCGTTTAGTTTCCGAATTACTTGAAGAAATTTGATATTCCGTAGGAAATTATTATCAACACTACTTCTAATGAAACAATCTTTACGTTTATAATTATATTATAGATCAATAATATGTTTGCTCCAGTCCAAAAGAGCGTGTATGTTCCGATAATGTAAATTAAATATTACGACTACGATTAAATAATGTTTAAATAACAACCTGTAAATGCCTTATTAATACGATCAAGTAGAGTTTAGTTATTATTTCTGCCATCATAAAAATTTGAGAAAATTGTGTATTGAGTTCGGATCCTTTAAATAGTTCTGTGTTACCTTGATCACGAATATGTATCTATAATTGATTTATGAAAATGCAAGGTAATGTCCACAGACTTCACTCTGAGAACATAGCGTTTCCATGTCACGTTTATCGCCAGGATTTTCAATTCAACGCCAAATAAGAAAAGTGTTTTATCAAGTTGCAAATAGTCTTGATTAAACTTACTAAAAAGATTTATATTTTTTCTCACGTCGTGTTCTAATTATAAAGGCAGCAGTGAAGATGTAGTGAATTAAAAGACAAGACTGAATGATGAAAGTAATACCAGACAACATTTCTACAGTCCTTGTTACTTTCATCAGGTGAAAAAAAAATATTGAAAGAGCCGTAAGAACCAAATGAGGTTCAAATCAGGTGACGAAATAATAAATCAAAGCTGAAACCGTAGCTTATTATTTTAAGAGGACTTTTCTATGGTAGCTGCTTATATTATTAAAGAGTCAAGTTTAATTGGTTGTTTTATTAGAAAAAATTAAGCCATTTCGCAGTGTCGGTCTCTCAAAAAATTTCACGAAGCCCTGAAATTATGTAAAACGTAAACGAATACCTTAACCATTCATATTTATTTAATTTAATTATTTGACACATTTGAAGATTAAATGCAATCAACAGTTATAGCCATAAAAGAATATCCCAGTTATAAAAGTTACAAGTGTCAACTGTAAGCGTTGTTTCAAAGACTAACTAAAACAGTTTGAGGTACGTACTTTCGCGAGTACTGGCTTATTGTTTTACCCAAAATTCCCTCCAGCTTGCTGTAATTTCAGTTACACGTGTGTTTCTTTAGCTGTGAGCCCTCATGTGCAAACCATCCGCCCGTGTGTTGTAATGAGTGTATGTGGAAATCGCCATTTTATTTCGGCATTGGGTGAAGAATTCCCAACATTGGAGACACTCAGTACAAGTAAACACCAAGGCGCCAGAGAGGTGATACGTGACAGATCGACCGTTTGGTGACTTAAAAATCTACTACCTGAGTTCCGTTATTTGACCCTGGAAATTTTGGAAGGCGCGTCCTTCTCCAGAAATTAGGGAGAGAAACCGCGGGCCAAGCTGGATTTTAATTGGATGTTCAGGGTCAGAGGTGGGGTGAATGAACGATATGACCTGCGAGGATGGATGGGAGAAATTTGGGCAGTTAGGCATGGAAAATTGAACAAGTAGAATGTCAGGAGAGTGAGTGGTAGTTGAGCCACGACACTAGAGAAATTAGTCATTCAGGAACGAGTTTTGAAGTAATCAGGCGGAAAGAAAACGATGAATCTTGCTGGCGTAATAGAAGAAGGATGCGAACTGCAAGCAGGTGGAGTCCTGTCCAAGTAATTTCCCAGAGCCCAGGAACGAGCTCCAGAGGCGACCAGAATTCGTGGAAGACGGACCTCAAGATACCGGCGTGGGCAAAGGACGACCCACAATAAATCTCAGGTGTGTTAGTGCCAATATCGAAAAGTGCGTGATGATGATTTTGTTACTGCACGATAAGTCCACAAAAAATGACCCTTAAGTAGATGCAATTGAGCTAGTCGTGGTAAATTTTTAAATGAGTAACCATGATTTGGGGGCTTGTCTTAGTGGAAATGTGCAGTGAAATTTTTGAAAAGCGCTTAGGTGCATATAATTTAGACTGACCCGCAACACCTGTATGCCACTTCGAGTTCACTACTACATTTGATTTCTATGTTGGGTGGGGACAATCATGACTATAAATCAGTCACATTAAAAACTTTAAATTATTTTAAAATTCCAATAACACGTTTTCAGGTTATAATCGTCCAATGTATCTGGTTTATTTTTGTATGGATCTTCACCTGAGGTTTTATAGTAATATTTAATTAAGATTAATAAATTTGTTTGATGATGCATTAACGCTTCGGAATTTTATATAACGAGCCACAATTTGTGCTTATAATTATTATCAATACGAGCTGGGGACCCGATATTTCTCCGATATTTATTTGTTATATCACGAAAAATAATTAATTTAACTTTATTGTCTTCGTCAACGCATGATTTAATTGGTATTAATACTTGACGGGCACACACAGACTTATACCGATTGGGGTTAGCTTCAAAGTAAGAGTCAAAATTCTCCTCCATATTAAATAAGCAAGGCATGTGAAGTTAGTCTAAAGGATCCCAGTATTCCTGGCACTTTAATTTGAGTTAAAATTCTCCCGGAACCATAGAAGCAGTTTAAAATACAGGTCAAACTTTTAAAGATTTACGAAATAGTCAAAGTATCTTAAGGGTCTGATATATATTAATGATTTTACACTTTTTGGTTGAATTTTATATGAGATGTTCGCGGGTACTGGTTGCCATAGCAACGTGTAAATAAACATTACGTATCAGCAAGTGAAATAGATGTAGTTCAATGATTCTCAAAATTTTGGTTCTCCTGGCCGGATATGAATCATCAGACTTTGGGAGTTTCAATATTTGCATTTTCCCATAAAATATGAATATACTATCGCTATTTCTCTTAATTTATAAAGCATTTTAGACTATAACAGTTATAGAATTGTAGTAAACACTTAACGCTGTGCTAAATACAGAACAGAAATAATGAAAAATTCCCAGTTTTCACTCATGACAGATCATAGATGTTTTCAAAACTACTTATATAGGATTGAAATATTGGAAAACACCATGTACCTGACTTGCAGTAGGCAGGAGGAGGATGCGGAACACTTGTTTTTCAACTGCCCTTATTTTGAAATTCTAAGAACTGCTCAAGAGTGAAATAACACACAGAAATATCTGTCTATACGATGGAATCTGCAGGCATCTGGAAGACTGTCTGCATATTTGAAAAGGAGGGCAGTCCATGATAAGAGGAAGACCGCTTTCTAGGAAGTACTGCCTTACTCATGTAGGCCAGAGAAGGGGGGTGTTTTTACTGGGTAAGAATATCAATCTTTGGAAGATTTTCACCCAACCCGTCTAAAAAAAAGCACACACGAACCCACACACAAATATTAGTCAAATCGCTTATCGTGTGGCTGGCATACATGATTTAACAGTGATGACTATAACAAATTAACTTGGGAAAAGAAAATAAGATGCTCGTGGTAACTATAAACTATTAGAATTTTACAACCAACTGTTTACACGAACTGAAATTTCCCTGATTGTATTTGATCTAATTGAATACTGTCACGTGTGCGCACTAATACACGGAAAAAAATAAATACTCATACTTGATGAATATACTCACGAGACATAGTGACGAATGCTTAAAATAATTTGGGAGAAACCTAAAGTTTTGAAAGATTGACAGACATCTGGGGTGGCAGTACAAAATTTCATCAAAATCGGATGATATGGCATAGGAACGCATGCGCGACAAACAAAGATACATAAATTTTTATTTATATAAACGACGCTTTAAGTCTTTGGTTTTAAAAAATATTATAATTAAAAGAAAAGCTTCTATACATCTGTTACAAAGAATTTCGACCCCAATAGATAACCACCAGCGTGCCGCGTATGTTAACGATTACAAATATAGGAACGTGTTATTTAATTTAGCTGCATAGTCAGATGTTAGGTAGAATACAGAACGGCTTGTGTGCTTGAAGGAGTGGTAAATTGGCTTCCTGGCGACCAGTGTCTGCCTTGAAGGTAGGGTGATGTGTTGGCCACCCTTATGTTTAATCTGCTACTTGAATATGTGGTAAGGTATACCAATACCCAATTGGGAGGAACACTACAACATAAAATGGTACAAGTGATAGGTTATGTGGATGATCTCAACATACATGGCAGAAGATTCAGGGAGGCAATGAATGGATGTCCTTATGGAGATAGACAAGCAAGGTAAAGATGTAGGGCTCCAAAGAAATTAGGAAAGAACTTAAGTACTAAACCAGGCAAATCAAAATATGTGGAGGTAGCAGAATATAAATTCGAAAGAGTGCAGAAATTCTGCTACCTAGGAGCAATCATAACGAGAACAATTAGGAGAATGATGAAATTCAGAGTAAAATTATAGAGCATACTTCTCTCTCATATCCTTCCTGAAATGCCATGATATCCACAAGAAAACCAAACTCACATTCTATAAGACACTCATAAAACCTGTGTCGACGTATGGCTTTGAGACATGGACGATGACCAAGTCATCAGCTAACACCCTGGTCCTATTTGAAAGAAAAGGTCTTAGGCGGATACTGGCCCCAGTGAAGGACGGGGAGAGTTGGAGATCTCTATGGATCAGGCTTAAAAGACAGGAATGGGCGGGCCACGTCATTCGCATGACGAAATTTGATGGAGGGCGACGAAGAGGAAGGAGATGAGCGGGTAGAGAAACATGGAATGCCATGAAGGTACCTGTATGTACTGGTCTTCGTTCCTGAGATGCTCGGCTATGAACTCGACGGCCTCGGTGGCCTTGGAGGCCTCTGGCGACAGCAGCAGCGAGTCGGAGCTCTCGCTCTCGCGCCGCGCCGGTGGCAGCTCCGCGCTGGCCTTGCGGTTCACTTTGCAGTTGGGATGGTGCAGGTCGGACAGCTCGACCGCGTCCAGCTTGGGCCGGCCCTGCGCCGTGGGCGGCAGGTGACGAGGTAACTCCGCCGGGGACCCGTGGGGTGGCGGACCCATGCCCGGCATCTCCATCATCCAGCGCAGCCGGGTCTTCTTGGGCCGGCGCATCAGCAGCACTATCGGCAGGTAGTAGAGGAAGACTGCGCGGATCCACGGCGGCATGCGGTGAGTGCGCGGGCCGCGGAAGTTCCAGTTGATGATGATCACCGTCACCAGGATACTGACCGTGTTCATGATGAAGGTGAAGAGCAAGTACTTGGCTATGAGCGGTAGCACCAACGACGTGGGCGGCAGGATCTTGGAAACGAGGAGCAGGAACACGACGAGCGACAGCAAGATGCTGATGCCCAACGTCACTTTCTCTCCAGCCTCGGCGGGCAGGTAGAACACCAGGACGCACAGGAACGAGATGAGCACGGTGGGGAGAATCAGGTTCACCGTATAGAACAGCGTCTTACGCCGGATGATGATGTAGAATGTAATGTCCGTTTCGGTGGGGTGGTTGCCCTCGTATATGTTGAGGTACGCCGGCACCTCGATAATGTCCCACGTACCTGACTTCCAATAATCGGACAGGTCCACAAAGTTTTTGTTATTGTACAGCGCTAAGGACACTTGGTCTCCGTTGAAAGTCCACGATCCGAACTTCATGATGCACGTCTGCTGATCGAACGGGAAGTACGTCACGTCGATGGTACATGAGCTCTGGAATCATCAAACACAACACATTTAAAACGAGGCCCATGAAATCGTATACCTACGACTCATATGAATCAAAAAACGTTGTTACACAAATATTCAAAAATTAGAAGAGCAGTCTTCAAAGTCTTTATGGCGGCGAAGCTTCTTTCACTATAGACTAGTTCGTAGGTACAGAAATAATTACCATATTCCTTTTAATATTAAGATTAGATGAGAATTGAAGTAATGAATCAAGGAAGGAATGTTGTCGACCGGGTCGGGAATCGAACCTGGGACCTCAGAACAATACGCGGCTGCTTTAATCCTCTAAGCTACCTGAGTCTTTTCCAGACCAAGCATTACATTCCTCCTTTCTTTGAACTCAAAGCACGGGCTCACCTTAAACTTTTTAAATGGGAACCAATATGGAGTTCAGCGCATGATTGTTGCTATCTTAGGACTTCTCCCACAACAAACCATTCATTAAGCTGCGTGGACAGTAATATCTGCCAATGCCATACGAATTTGAGTGTTTGGCATAAGGAAGGTCTTCAAGCATTTAAAAAAGGCTTTAATATAATTTCTCATAGCCTATTTCACGATTCTTTGAAGAATGACATTAATTGCAAGTCCTCTAACGAGGCATTCAATAACTTAAGGAAACAGAAATAAAACTCTTAACTCACCAACCCGTACATACATTAATAATAAACATACTGTATATAATATTAAGATCAGATAAAAATATATAATTGCAATAATGAATCAAGGAAGTAGTCACAAACTGAGCGGCCCGGGGTTCGATTCCCGGCCAGGCCTACATTTTTCTTCCTTGATCCTTCTTTAATCATCATCGTCTAGGTTATTTGTCTTTTTCTCCCTCAACAATTAAAAATATGCATTGCTAGTACGATAAGTGACTATTAGCTAATTTCAAAAACTTTTTATACATACATACTATACGAAATATTATATTTAAATCTTAAATAATGATACCAAATATAGTATTTAATTCATAAATAAATTCTTACTTTTAACGACTTCAAATAACTGACCTGAAATATCCGTTAAAATCTACTTTTATCATTATTTATATACCTTCTTTCAATTTTATGTCGGCCATATTGGAACAGTAATTTAATTTTTCAAAATAAGTATCAAATTTAAAATAACGGAACCCAAAAACTTTTTATTACCTAATTTCTTTATTAATGAGGTTCAGAGTTGGACTGCAGAAATGAGGACTCACGTTATAGTCCCACTCAACGCAACCATTTTTTACCGTTTACCTTTCGTTTCTAGAATTTTCTGTTTCACGAATGTTCTGATTCTGGAATATTCCAGGGATGTATAAATTGTACTGGACGTCGAAGCGGAGGTAGTCTTTCGCAGTACGAGCATTGTACGGCACTTCGTGTTAAATAAACGCCTACAACCGCTTTCACGATCATTCAGAAACATGACAATTTAAACCTTCAATTTTTTTACTAGCATTTTGGATCCACCATTTTTTTTACATAAAAATATAAAAAAGTAGGTCAGAAACATCAAAAACATAAGTGTATCGAGTCTCAATACCTTTGATTACGTTCTTGACTTTACCCACAGGTTTTTGTAGTGTTGAACCACTGTGCGCGTGTTTATTAATATTCATGACTTTTTCTCTGTATTTTGCGTCGAAGATTTTTCATATTCCGACACTACTCAATCGAATTTCTAATTGGATAATTCCAATTACAGCACGAGAGCCGCTTCCTGTGCTCAGCCATACGGACTAATTGTCTGAAGCTGCAGGCACTTTTCAGGTCAAAACTGACTGAGGGATTGAGAGCTTTCATATTTCAAGACAGGGCAAAGACGTCACTTCTAATTACACGCTGATTAATTTTTAAATTGGAAAAAAGTAATCGTAAGGCGTGCATGGCGAATTAGTACCTTATCCGATAAAAAGGAAAACGAACGCATATTTAAACTATATACTTTGAACTCTATTAAATTGAATGTAGTTTTCTTTCCTGCGAAGTCAATTACTCAAGATAAAATATTTCTTTACTAACTGGGTGCCCGGTGTTGTTCGGAAATTTATTTATATTATACCGGAAAAGTATTTAATTCAACACCAACCTATTGATTAACACGTGATTTGAACAGCATCTCTTAATTTATATTCTCACGTCACCAATGGAAATTAAATTTCATCGTAACCGGCATGATGACTCACAGTAGCCAGGAAATTTACTGCCATCTTAAATCGGCGCAGTAACCAAAAAGGAATTGTAGATTTAAACTCTAAGTGAGTCAAGATTATTACCGTGACCTCAAGAAAGGTCACAATACTGTAGGTACCTAAAGAGAGTCTCAAATAATTCCGGTAGCATAATGTTAAAAATAGATACAATAGCCTAGGAGAGTAAAATATTCTTCCTATTATTTATTTTCTTGGGTCCTTAGCCCTTGACGACTGCAAACTGTCATCTTCCATTACACTTTCCAAATTTTATGTTATGTAGTCTGCGTATCGATTACCTTTCAGTCTAACCTCGGTTCCCCATGGCCATTTAAACTTCATGTACCTTATCATTATAAAAAATACTCGTCATCCTCCACTCTTATAGGTCATAAAGATGTTTTACCGAAACTGTATAATCATGGACGAATGTTCAAATAATGGTAGAAATTACTCCACGCATTTAATATTTTACGCGGAACTTTGTTTTACGCCTTTCCACCACCAATCTCAAGGGCTGAACGACAACTTTGCCGTCATGTTGAATGTCAGAATCAAACTCCGCCACCCGGATACATCACCAATCTTCTTAATTTTCATTAACTTGATGTAACGCCCCTCCACCCCAAATTCTAAGGGTCCTTCCTTCCGTAGTAAAAGGGGATGAAATTATACACAAACAACATCGGGAGAAACATGATAAATCTCATTGATCCAGAAAGATATTTATTCAACGAAAATATGGACCGTTTTTTAACGATTTTAAATTACATCTCCGTCCCTTAAGGGTGGTAATTTTACTCAAATAGTGTGCGTTTTCGGGTCGTAAGTTTAATTTTTTCTAAATTTCTCCACGTGATTTCATTTCTATGAAGAGTATACAAATATAACAGCTATCATGCATAGGCCACCATCCATTTTATTATATTGATTAATCTATATGGGATATTTAAATAAAAATGGCACAGTAATTTGATGGTTACGTAAGTTTTCTTCAGACAGTTTTCCTTTATAAACTTTCAGTTTCTGAAATACATTTAGTATACACTTGTTTTGCCACAATTGACTTAAAATTCTCTGCAGGTGTTGAAGTTCAAAATTGTCTTCTTCGTATATCGAGGATGTGTGTTTCAGATTCAAGAAACTTTGATGTACATAAAATGAAGATGTTGTTGTGGTATTCAGTCCTAAGACTGGTCTGATGCGACCCTCCAGGCTAACCTTTCTTGTGCAAACCGTTTAATTTCAGCATTACAAGCACATCCCACATCCACCCTAATCTGCTTTGCGTATTCCATCCTTGCCTCTTTCTGCTGTTCTTACCACAAACGTCCCTCAAATGCTAATTTTAGAAACCCTCTCGACTTAAAACGAGGCCTATTAATCTATCCCTTCTCCTGATCAACGTCCTTCATATTGTTCGCTCTTCCTCTATTCTGATTAGAAATTCCTCGTTAGTGATTCTATCCACCCATCTGATTTTCAGCCTTCGCTTATAGCACCACATTTCAGAGGCTTCTATTCTTTTCCTTTCTGCAACTCCTATCGTTCACGTTCCGCACCCATATAACGCCACACTCCATACCAACATTTTTAGCAACGATTTACTAGTATTCACACTTATATTGCTCTTAAGTAAATTCCTCTTTTTCGCGAAAGCCTCCCTAACCTGTGCTATGTCTACTATATTTCTACCATCCCTAGTTATTACGCTTCCCAAGTAGCAGAATTCCTTAACTTAAAAATATCCCTTTCCAATCTAACAACCTTTGTTATTTCATTAATTTAATTTTATTAATTATGATTTAATTATAACATAATTATTCTAATAGCTTTATCAATAGGAATTCATAATCTAGGATTCAAAAGAAAAAGAGTTCCAATGTCATATCCTACTAAAGGGCAGTTGCCTGTTTCAGGATCATGTAACCTGTTACTCAAAAGAATTTTATTTATATGAAGAACACGACGCTCGTCAACAACCGACGCCTGGACATTGGAAGTTGGTGAGGGCCATCCAATTTTCTTAATTGTGACTTATTATGCAATGTTGGTTCCAAATGGTTTTAGTTAAAAAGACGAGTCTCTGCTACTAGGCTTAAATGACCACGTCTTGAAACCATTTAAGATCAAAATAACTGATTTATATTGATTACTACGAAAAATTGGTTGCAGTCTAATTAGTTACATTGTTATTTATCATTAAGTTTTTCCCTTTCTGTGGATAAATACACCCGCAGTATTAAGGTAATTGAGATTACAAAAAGTTCATCAACGGAATTTGTTATTGGTACATTCAGAGAGTTTAAACGTATAATTTGTTCTGTAAAATTAGTTATTATTTCCAACGATCGGAACTCACGGATTGACAACACTAAGCTACGTTTGGTATATAGTAATTTCTATGGATCGCATGGTTGGCACGGGAAAATAGTTGCTCGGGAAAGGGGAGATGTGAACCGGTCCAAACTACTTTGGGTCATGAAATGGGGTCACTGATGGAACAGTGGGACACCACATACACCAAAATATCTCTATCACAGATCGAGAATTCCATCCTTCAAACCTCTTAATCTGTACTTCTCAGATGAACATGAGGACGTTGGAGAATCTTGCCGTCGAAACGTTATCTCAGGAATTATATTTCTCAATTATACTTGTGATCTTCATTGTCGTCAGTCTAGAATGAGTTTTCCCAGTATAATTTTTAGTATTTAATCACTCTATACTTTTTCCAATCCGTCTTCTTTGCATGTCTTGGGGAGTATTAGTGTAGAATTTCTGTCTTTTCATCCTTATCGTTTCAGTGTTCATATTTGATCAGACGTCGACGTGTCGTTAAAACCGTAGAGTGTCAGTTTATCCCGTAGTAGTTGAACACGTCGTAAAGGTGTAGAGTAAGGGTTGCGTGTAGATGTAGATGAATGAGGTTGAGGCCTCCGTCCGCGTGCGGTGGGGTATTGAAAAATGCACGGCTGCCAGGTCGGGGTCGTTAGGCGTGTTTACGCGACCTGTGACAGACATCAAGGGACAGCGGAAATTGGCGGCTGGAGGTAATGAGCTGGCACTAAAGCGCCCGCCGCCCGCCGCCTGCCGCCCACCGCCCACCGCCCGCCCGTTTATCTCGACTTTGCAAACTCGATCGCAACAAGAAGCCAAACTTCTACGTTAATCTTTCAATCACTACACTTTCTGTCGATAAGAAACAGGCAATTGTAAGTATCGTTGCGATAAAATAGTATTGATCGACAATATAATTTGTGTCTGTGGATCAAAGGCGCTTCGCAGAGACAGTTCCTGAGATCAACTGGACAATCAATGAGAACTAGCACTGTTGCATTTGTAGTGTACACCTACATTCTAAATTATTAAAGGGGTTACTTGTTATTGTATTTTAAATTAAATTTTTAACTTTTTTCAAGAGCGGCGAAAGTTGAGGTTTCATTGAATGTCAGGTAGCATCTATTTAAAGGAGTAGTCCTTTGAGGGAGTAAGAAGCCGCTGGACAAAAAGTTAATAAATATGTGTCGAATGATAATAATCTGAGGTTTCAATAGTTTGTCACTTCAGACGTTCCCACAGAATATTTAGTATCCTCTGGTGCGTGCCTTTCTTAGTGGCTAAAATTGAATTGGGAAGGGGAAATGATAGTTTTCGTAGTTCGTGATAGATTGAGGAGTCCGCTTCCCCCTACCTCGGAATCCAAAGGACAAAACCCTCAGTCTTATCCCACATTCCCATCAGGCAAGAAAAAAGTCATAGAAAGGTTCAACCTCATAAAATGCCTGCGCTCCAGAACAGGTTCTTGTCATTACAAACCCTTTCTCCGCTCATACAAAACCTTCATTCGCCCAATCATAGAGTACAACCATATCGTTTCTAACATATTCCCAACACGTCACCTTCAATCCTTAATGACCCTCGAAAGAAGAATTCTTCGTTTTTTCCCCTCCCTTCACAAAATCTATACGCTAGAGCCTACAAAACTTCCATCCCATTAACCAACGACTGTCCTATCTGCATCCCATGGACACCGAACGATAACAAACAACGTACCACAAATCCACTCTATCTTTCACCATCCCATAACTTTTGGCCGTAAACCTAAATTTAAGTACAATTGCCCAGAAATAATCATCCAAAACCTACTACAAAAATACCAAGATATTCAACGTACCGACTTACCTACATACTACAACGCTCCTTGTCCAGACACGCTCAAACTAGATGCCTACTACTAAAAAAACCTACCTTCTTTCAATGTATGCATAGAAATCAAATTCTGTGATCTCATTAAAAAAACTAGTCACACCATCCAATTCTCAAAATACCTTCAACTATACTCCTTCCTTCCACCCTCTCTCCTTATTTATGTATATATAATATAAATACATGAAATCCCGTTGAACCTTAAAAAATCTCTCCCAATTCCAAAAAATATATATATGTCAATAAAATAAAATAGTAAAAAACATAACTGCCTTTAAGGCGTCCTCAAATAATAAATTCCCAATAAAAACTATTCTAGAAAAACGACGTTTTTATGAAAAAAATAGTAACAAAAAGTGCATCCTCTCTCAAATTCCAAAACAAAATTGCTTTGGTACACCCCATATATGGTATAAAAAATCCCAGAGCATCTTCAATTACCATATCCATTTTAAAACCAAATTAATCAGTCAATTAAAAACAACCTGTGCTGAAGAGGGCCACCGACCCTAAAGCGTCATGGACAATGCCCAGAAAATGACGAAAAGAAGAAAGATTGAGGAGTGAGTCAGTTGCGGAGTGGTCGTTGAGATGGACGGATTGTAGCAGTTGCTGATTTGTCGTGGAGAAGAAGAGAGGCTGTTGATCGGATGGAAAAAACAAAGGGGTCGCAGGAATGATGCTATCAGCAGGAGACTTCAATGGCCGGCAGTAGCAGCGAATTCCAGAAGCTACCTCTACAAATATTCCAAAGGTTGGAGCAAGTACCTACGAGTTACGGAGTTTGGTAACGTACAACAAATCCCTCAAGGCCGTCAAATGAAAATCATAGAAGTCATTGCCGAAATCAATTAGCCAGACCAAGGTATTTAAGCTCACCAACCCCTGAGAGATAGACCAATTTTTCTTTCTATTTCAATTCACAAAGTCAATTCAATTTCGATATTTATAATTTCATTTCAAAAGACCAGGAAGATAAGTTTCATTTTATGTTAATTATTATTAAAATTGTAAATTTTCTCATCATTTATTCTCCTTGCTTTAATTTAATTTAAAGTAGAATCCAACTCCCATTAAACGTTACACATTGAAAGGAAAAATAATTCACAAAGCGTCTCATTAGCCAATTATAAGGCACCATATTTCGAGATTTGCAATGTTGAATCTGGAGAATTAACTGTTGTTTGCACCATACTAGACTAGATCAATCTTTCCAGCGAGTGTTGCACGTTCCATCTGAATGCTATTTGATTTGTGTACATTAGTTTAACATAGTTTTGAAGAAGACGTAGTGGGTTACTGATTGGTTTTTGTTTGGCTTACTTTGTAGTTGGGTTCTGTTTAGTCACCTGGAAAAAGCTTTGTTTATCATAACGTTTGTTTATTTCTCTTCTCCTTCTTCTTACTTGGTTCTGCAGCTCATTCAGGGCCCTGGCCTACCGGGTCAACTGCGGACTGTCCTCTTACATGACACATTACGGATTGGGAGTGCCAATCCCAGTCTCCGTGACCATGACGACACAAACATCCCGGGACCAGGGACCTCAGTGTTATGAGACAGCGACGCTAACCACTAGACCACAGGACTGGTTTTTTTATTTGAAAACGTAATTTATTGTAATGGAACCGGGTATTTTGAAAAGATTATGAACCGCTTCATCTTGCCGCAGATAAACATTGCCGTCGATTAATTTATGAGTTTTTATTTATTGAGCGTCAGGTAATTACCAAAAATAATGGAAACAAAATACTTTATGAACGAATTCTATTATCACTCCTTGTTTAATAATTTCTCCATCCCCAATTCCTCCTCCACGTACACTTTACGATTTGATTTAATTACTGTTGAGTTTACTCATTGCCGTTGGGGCGGCAATTGGTTTGAGTGTAGTTTACTTCTTCCTCCAACCGCCCTGGAACTTACCATGCATTTCCGCTCAAAGGCTACCGCAGCTACGACGACAATCAAATTCTACGCACTATTGCAAGAAAAATAATACCAAACAATTTGCTGTATTTGAGGGCAACATGCCAAACAATGTATGATGAAGAGCTAATTTTTTTATACAATACTTAACTTTCTTTGAATGTAAATATTCTATATTTTACGTAACATCTATTGGTGTTTATATTATTAACATAAAGTTTAGAATAAATTATTAATTAAATTATATTACCCATAAAGTACGTGAATTTTAATTTGCTTTTACTCCGACATTGGTACATTTCATTTTTCTTGTAATGAGCCTGTAGATGAAGTGAAAAACTTGAAAGGATACAATTAAAGAAAAAATCGTAGACTTTTTGGATTACTTTGTAGAGCAGTGGTTTTATGTAAGCCTTTTATGGTATCTGATATGGAGAGGATAATACTGTTGAAGGATGGATCATAAACTGAATTGCCAAGTTGTTAGATCAGGTCCGAGGATAGTCGACATAACATTTTAAAAGTAGAAGCTGAAAAATAAATTAAGATAATTCTAAGAATGGAACTGAATTTAAAAGAAATGAGAGGAAAGAAGTACCTTGAGCTAGATAAGAAAATATCAAGAACTACTGACAAGAATGAAGAGGACTGTGATGTAAAGTTTTTAAGGTCATTGTAATTTTATTAAATAATTTTTATGTTCTGTAATTATTAGGGGCTTTAGGGAAGAATCTCTTGTGGTGAAGCTTTTATTTTATATCTGTTACTTTTTATTACGTACTTAATAGATAATAATGGTTTTTGAATAATGATTTATTTAACAATATATCATAATTAGAATGAACATCGCTTACAAAATTTCAAACA
Organism: Eucriotettix oculatus; assembly: GCA_034510155.1. Classification (NCBI taxonomy): domain Eukaryota; kingdom Metazoa; phylum Arthropoda; class Insecta; order Orthoptera; family Tetrigidae; genus Eucriotettix; species Eucriotettix oculatus. The sequence goes on from CM067381.1 coordinate 7,747,676, forward strand.
ATATAAAACCAAATGCTATTCGAAAATAAAAATTTCTATTGTTCAGTAAAAGATGGTTCTTTGGCTGCATTAGAGATTTAATATCTATACGATTTATTAATTAATACATTAAGAAGCAAAAGGTTGTCCATGTAGTTATAATACAGGGATGAAACCAATAAAAAACGACAAACATTGTTATTTACAATAAATAAAAAGACTAAAAAGGCTATTGTTCAGAACATTTTAATCAATTTTGGTTTTTCAACAAAGAAACGATACGCTGTATACAAATGGATTGAAATACCTCATTACCTCAAATTTTCGTTATGACTAAAAAAAAAGAAAATTATCCCAAAATTTTCGTTTTCTTTTAATAATATCAATTTTCTTTTTTTAAAATTTTTGTTCATAGTCGCATCAACTGCAATGCCATTAGTGAATTAACGATTAGGAGAAACATATTCATGTAAGGGTATCTTAAGAACACTGCTGGGATTCGAACCCGGGGACCTCTGTGGTGCGAGGCAGTCACGCTTACCACTAGGCCATAAAAATTACAATGCTTTCCCTGGGGCAGGGGATATCCCCTTGTTCTCCCCCCCTCTGGATCCACCACTGCTGAAATTGGACCAAATAAAAATTAAATACGCTACTTTGACAATAATTAATATTTAAAGGTAAAGAGTTGATTTTAAAACTTGCTTAAGGGACACGGGGACTGAAAATTGAAATTACTGTAAATGAATCCTACTGAGCTGAAATTTTAATTGTTCGATAACAACGCACATGCGTAGCAGTGTACAAAATTTTGTTTCTCTAAACTTGTTTTTTGTTGGGATATTTTGAAAATTATTTTCCAAATTTGGCAGCTTTGAAAATGTTCCTTGCGTTTCGTACTTGAATATATTTGAGCTTTTTTACATTAATATGCAGGACTGACAATTTTTATCAATTGTCAGTATTATTTTTCAATTTGAAGAAAACCGTGGGGAGAAAATAATTTTTTTACTAAGAGCTTCATAAGTTACTTAAAAATTGGCACTTTTCATCACTTTGAAAATTTGTTTCATTAGAACAACTAGAAAAGTAATACTTGTATTTGAAGGTTTTAGCACGTAAATTATGTACAAAAATAATGAAGACAATATCTTAATATTTGTGACGTATAGAAGGTTTTTGGTACCAGAAATTATGAAGCCAAGAAAAATATTTCTCTGAAAAACAGCAACAATGTATTAAATTAGTATCAAACGTATTAATTAAAATTGTCTTGCAGCATATGCTATAACTTACGTCTTTTGTTTGGCAGCTTATTTTTTTCAGTATCTTGATTTTACAGGTATATTAATATGAAAAATAAGAAAATCGTTTTTTTTTCTTCAGATTTTGGCCGAAATTTCAGTCCTTGTGTCCCTTAAGCGCTATTAGCTAGCTATTCTGTTTATAAGTGTAGCATTATCAATTAGGAAGTGCGGCCGTAATATAATTTTATTATTATCTAACTGCGATTTCCTGTATTTTTTTTCCCTCTTACCTGCGTTTTTGTCCAGATATAAGCTAATAGGTCTAAAGAAAAGGGACGATATATTTCAATTTATCTATAAGAATTTGTTCTTTGTTACGAGCAGTGATGGAAGACGACGATTCAAATAAAAAGGAAGTTTCGATACGGATGCAGCGAGTTGATGGCGATAGACGGAACGCGGCGGTGAAGGACTGAAAGCGGGTTTCTTGTGGAGCGTTTGTCCTGCAAGTAGACAAGGCCTTCAGCGGACAAAGCATCTATTCCCCGCAGACAGGAATGCTCTGGGCCGTGCCAAGGAGACTTCGCTGCAGCATGGGAATCAATAAGCCGGTTTGGCATTTACATTCCGTGAGCAGGCACTGCCAAAGACGAGTCCCGCCGCAGCGGCCACGCCCTGCCATGTCACCAATATAATCCATTATCAACACCAACAAACGAATAACACGCGCAATAAACTGGCTCCGGTCCTGCCTAGCCAACGAACAAACATACCAATTAGCTATTTATCATTCTCATAACTTTCTCTTACAGTTACTGAAGATTAGAAGTTAAATTAAAAATATAAGGGCGTCAAGTGTTCTCCATCGTCCTGTGGAATCCCACGTGAGTGATCATATTAATTCAATGGCTTTCAGAAATAATTACCCAAAAACCTACATATAAAATGGAATTCTACGATTAAAATGTTGGCCAAAATGTATAAAAACAGCGCAAATTATAATGATAAATAAACCAGGAAAAGACCAAACAGGTGCCTCCTCTTACAGACCTATAAGTTTACTGTCAATAATTTCAAAAATACTTGAAAGACTGGTAGAATACAAAAAGACTTGCCTTCAGAAACATGGATACCAACGCATCAGCTTGGGTTTCCGCAGAAGCACTCTACATTTTTTTTGCTCCATTTTAATCAGTATGATCCTGTATATGCTAAATCTAGTTTACCAGGGGAAAATTGCTCTGAAGGAAAAAAAACCCTTACTGCTGGTTACCCAGAGAGGTTACGAGGGTTGCCAATCCTCGCCCCCTAACGCATGCATCCAGTGTAGGCATCCTGTTCATTATATTGGTTCATATTAATGAATCTATATGCAGGATAGTGGGAGATTTTCACCGCCCTAAAATCTGGTTGTTGTCTTGTCTATATTTTCGATTACTTCTTTTTGAAATTCATATTGTTTCAAGGCTAATATAAATGACAGGTAAATTTCCTCTGATCCTAAAATTTTTGAAGGTTCAAGTTTTCGGTAGTCCTGAATGGTTTCATGCCAAAAATCACATTCCCATACAATTTGATAAGGTATTTCATCTTCCTGTCTGCAGAAAGAACATGTAGTAGGTTCTATTAAATTTAACTGTTTTAATTTAGAAAATCTAACTACTTCTTTTGTCGGAGTTATGAAGCTGCGTTGTAACCGTGGGTATTAATTTCTTTAACCAAAGGCATTTTTTAATTTTTTCCCATCTGGTTTGCCATTCCACCAGCGCACTTCAATCTCCTAAAATCATATTTGAACGACAGAAAACTCCAAACTACAATAAACGGAGAACAATCTGACTTCTTTCCGATCAAATCTGGAGTACCACAAGGCAGTGTCCTTGGGCCACTCACTGGCACAAGATACAACAATAGGATCATTCGCCGATGATACAGCCATTATCTCCCTCAGACAGCCTCAAATATTACACAAACGTATCAAACCAATGGCTAGAAAAATGGAAAATAAAAGTGAACGAGAATAAATCTGCACATATAACATTCAGTCTCAGGAAAGAAACTTGCCACCCCTCTCCTCGGTCAAAATAAATAATGTTCACATTCCACAAACAAAATATTAGGACTACACTTAGATTCTAAATTGACTTGGAAAAATCATAAAGTTAAAAAGAGAAAACAAGTTGAGATAAAGACAAGAGAACAACTATGGCTCATAGGAATAAAAACGCGGTTATCTGCGTACAATAAAATCCTGATATATAAAGCTGTAATCAAAGTACTCTGAAACGGCTTAACGATTTCAATGAAACTTTCAAGGATTAAGAAAGGAATTTTAACGTAATTTTCGTGTGTGTTTCATTATATATCTTGAAGAGTTCATAAGATATGAATTTAAATATTTATAAATTCATTGAATAGCCGCGCGAAAGACGGCGTGCAAACCAACTGCGAGTCATTCATACCACTTACTGTGTTATTATAAACGTAATTTTGGCAGCATGAGAGAGAGAGGGCGAGTAATCTCACTCCATCTATGTTGCAGCAGGACTCGCGTAAATTGTTTTATTTTTCTCGTTGGGTAAATTTTAATATTTAGTAATTGCTCATTTTTAAAAGCAAATAAAATAAATATAAACTTCGGTTAATGAAATGAGCCTAAATAAAATAAAGTATTAAAAACATTTTCTGTACATAAATTATATCTTTCAAAAATGTAATTGCTATACAAATTTGAGAATTTAAAAAAATTCGTGCTTGTTTCATTTCGGTTTTATGCAGAAGATATTAATATAAAACATTCTACGCGAAAGGTTTGTTGGCAGACGTACATCCTAATCTCCAAGAAAAAAAGCGGGTTGCCTATGCTCTTGATCTATTATGCTCCGAAACGGATGAACGGATTTCAGTGAAAATTTCAGGTATTGAAACAGGACTTTCATGAATGTTTAATTTCGGTACCTTGCAGAGTTCATAAGATATTAATATAAAAAATTAAAATCCATTGAATTGCAACGTGAGAACACACTGCGAATTATAAGTTCTATTAGGCGTTGGAAACCATAATAAATGGCATGAATGTGGCTCTCGAGAAAGAGTTCAATACGTGGATTAATAGAGGGGAAACCAAGGTAATGGAGTGGAATAACAAAAGGGTGTTAGATTGGGATATTTTGACGGAAGTTAAGGAATTCTACTACTTGGGAAGCGTAATAACTAGGGATGGTAGAAGTATAGTAGATATAAAGATTAGGATAGCACAGGCAAGGAAGCCTTTCGGGAAAAAAAGAGGAAATTTACTTATGGGTAATATAAGTGGTCATATTAGGAAATCGATGCTTAAAAATGTTGGTATGGAGTTTGGTGTTATATGGGTGCGAAACGTGGACGATAGGAGTAGCTGAAAGGAAAAGAAGGGGAGCCTTTGAAATGTGGTGCTATAGGCGAGGAAGTTATAAACAGAATAGGGGATGAGCGAACAATATGGAGGATGTTGACCAAGAGAAGGGATAGATTAATGGGCCACATTTTGGACGTGAGGGTCTCTAAAATTAATATTAGAGGGAAGTGTGTGGGTAAAAACAGAAGGGGGAGGCCAAGGATGGATGTGTGATGTGGTAGCTATGCGTAAATGAAAACGCTTGCGCAAGATGGGTTAACATGGACAGTTGCATGAGATCAGCCTTCAAGACTGAATACCACAACAAAACAATGCATCGACATCATTTTCAACGAATTAAAAGCGATATTGATCATTAGTTATACAATTTAAGACATATATGGTAAGAGCATTGCGATTATTTCCATTATGAGAGTCGTGAATATATGACGAACTGGTCTCAGTTACTTTTTTTTGTCTGGAATATTAAAATACGCCGACCTCCTGTGGTGAAGTGGCTAGCCTCTAGTTACTGCCTCACAACCCAGAGATCCCGGATTCGAATCCTGGCATGGGCTTGGATGTTTGTGTCGCCATGGCCGCGAAGACCGGGATTAAGACTGTTGGAGGATCGATACGCTGACCACGTGCCACTCCAAACTCTGACAGTCCGCAGTTGACGCGGTAGGCCCAGGCCCTCAATGGGCTGTAGAGCCATGAAGAAAGAAGGAGAAATACATTAAAATAAATATGTGAAGTTTTCTTATGTAGCCTATTTGATGTTTAGTAATGGGGTTCGAAACCTTTGATATTCAAAGTTAAGTATGACTTCGAAATGTACTCAATACCACCATTAAAAATATTGATGACGAACAGATGAAAATTATAAAGCGCTTTCATTGATTAAAGGCTTAATAAGAGCGAACAGACGATCTTGTTAGAAGCTGTCACAAGGACGTCAGTTTTAAAGAGAAAAGGTGGTTTTCGGAGCAATTAACAGCAAACTCTCCAATTAAACCTGTCTTGCATAGCCTGCAAAAGTGCGTATAAGAAAAGTTTGAATACGACCTGTGAGGGTATGAGGTTACTGTACAATTAAGTCTCTCCTATAGCGTGGAGAGATAATGTTGTGTCATAAATGACCTCGTGCTCCAGCGTGCTGCGCTCTATAGAATGTACAGCTTCCTGCTGCGTGGCGTCTGCCAGTCATGGACATGAAGCAAGGCCGCGCTTCCGACAGCTCAAACTCATCACTTCTTCTCCTCGGAAGGTATCACTGCTTCCAATGAAGTAACTGCACAAACTTAAAAAGAGAGGGGGGGGCAATACACACATTTTCCCTCTTTGCATTTTGTTACAGACGCTTAGTTACTGCGTTATTGGAGAGCATAAAACTGAGAAATGGAATTCTAAAAGCGCGTCTCTGATCATCGCCAAAGGTTTCTCCACAACAGTTGAACAGCCCCAATTTCAAAAGTATGATTTTGTTTTCTGACGAGGCTACATTTTTACGCAAGGAGCTGTTCAACAGTCACAAGCAGCAGTTCTTGGCTGATGCAGACCCACGTGTCATAGCTTCCAAGAAACATTTTTCGTTAAGGTTTCATCTGGTATTGTAGGAGATGTTTTAAATAAACCACTTTTCTTGCCATTCGTGTCTTAAATAATGGTCGTTTCCCTTTAACAGCCGAACGGTCGACTCTTGTAAAATTTATTTTTAGCTCACTCTGTTTCTAAGGTTTGTCTGTTAAATAACGTCATATCTCCGTTAATATGTACCACAGGCGTCAATTTAGGCAACATTCGTTTATTTGTCTGACGGTGAAGGAAAAGGCGGGTTGGGGAGGGGGGGAGCGCTTTTCGAATTATATTTATCAGTTTACTTTTCTCATATTGCGCAATAACGAATCGCCTCTGACAAAAATGCCAAAAGAATAAACTGTTTGTATTGCTTCATTCCATCCTTTTTTAATTATGTGACATCTCTTCTGTTATTCCCTGTATATATGTAATATCAAGAAATATGTTGTAATTATTTATCTTTTTGGGAATTTATACTTTTTATTTATATTAGGAGGATGAAACGTTAGGTGGAATACGAGAAGATCAGTTTGGTTTTAGGAAGAATGTAGGGACCACAGAAGCAATATTGACTCTGCGTCTACTTTTAGAAGGCATAAGAAAAAACAGGCCTACGTTCATGGCATTTGTAGAATTAGAAAAAGCGTTTGATACTTTGATCTGGAACACACTATTAAGGATTTTGAAGAGCACAGGAATAAAATATCGCGATAGAAGGCTTATATATAACCTCTACAGAAGGCATTCAGTAGTAATTAGAGTTAAAGGTCAAGAAAAGAAAGCAAACATCAAGAAAGGAGTAAGGCAAGGATGCAGTCTGTTGCCCCTGATCTTTAACGTAGTTATAGAACAGGCGATGAAGAAAGTTAAAACGGAATATGGATAAAGAATCTAAGTTGATTAGGTGGGATGTGTTTTTTATACCTCTATAAATGATTATTTCCTTCCCACAAGCTGAAACTGCAACGATCAAATATTAAATATTAAGGTCCACGTTTCAACCCCATATAACGCCACGCTCCATACGAACATTTATAGCAACGCTTTCGTAATATTCACACTTATATTACCCGTAAGTAAATTACTCTTTTTCGCGAAAGCCTTCCTTGCCTGTGCTATCCTACTCTTTATGTCTACTATACTTCTTCCATCCCTAGTTATTACGCTTCCCAAGTAGCAGAATTCCTTAACTTCCGTCAAAATATCGCTCCCAATCTAACAACCTTTGTTATTCCACTGTTTCCCATACTACACTCCATTACTTTGGCTTTCCCTTTATTGATCCTCATATTGAACTTTTTCTGCATGGTTTCCAAGTAGTCTTCTGTTTCCCCTAATACTACAATATCGTCGGCAAAAGGAAGGAGTTTTATTTCTTCTCCTTGCAGTATGATTCCTTTTCCATATTCCGTTTTAACTTTCCTCATCGCCTGTTCTATAAATAAATAGTTTGACTTATATATAGCGTGACGTGTCTTACTTTCTTTATTTCTGCTTTCATTTCTTGCCCTTCAATTCTAATTACTGCTGACTGCCTTCTGTAGTGGTTATGGGCAACTCTTCCATTAGTAATGTCGTAATATATTTTAAGTTTTTTGAAGTTATGAGGTGAACTGGGTGTATTCAACAGAATGAATAACTGTGTGCTTTTATGTGCAGAACCGTCGCAAGTACTACGTGCAGCAGCAACGTCATCACCCGTTCCCATCCGCGACATCCAATGGAGTCATTCGTTTGGAAACCTCCAGCTGGGGAGTCTGCAGCGAATTATTGTTCAAATTGTTAAGTTTTTCGCAACATGCAAAACAGGTTAGTGAGTGCAAAACATACAGATATTGATGTAACCCCCGGAAAGTCTTGTTTAAGCAAGTCAGAGATCCGTAAGTTGCGACGTTGCCACGCCCAAGAAGCTGCAGCTGCAACGTGTGCCGTTCATTTTTGTTTCCCCAATTTTCAGAATATCTCTACAGAACGGCCAATTATAAATTAATAATAAATGTAGAAAGTATTTATTGAAATTTGTCGTATAACAGTATTGTGATTATGTTTTTTGATTTTTTACGGAATATAAATTTAAGAAATCACAAAAAATTCAGGTTTTGCTAATGAAAAATCTGCCCAGTGCGCAGACTCTAATTTTAAACAATTTTTTTAATATAAGCCAATCTCTTTAATTTTTAAAACGCAGAACTTAATTCCAAAATTCCCTGTGGAACAGAGGCAGAATCCAGAGTTGGAATATATTTTAAATTTTGGAGTAACGAAAAAATATGTAATTATTTTTCTCCGGAAACTGGCGTTATTTGTCTGAACTGTTTCAATTATTTCCGAGGCCAATGATGAGATTAATAATTTGGATTGAGAGGATATCTAGTTTTCCGGCAGTAAAAACACGGTAGTAAGCTTATATTTACTCAAATTACCGATAAATATTACTAGCTGTGAGTTTAAATTTTCAAATGTAATTTAATTTTCATTCTAATTTGACCTTATAAAATGTTTTACAATATTATTACCTTTATTTAATGAAATATAGTCAATAAATAATACAGTAACTTAAATAATATTAAAAATGAAAATAGTTATTCGTTAGTACTCTACATAAACATGCATAATCTACTTCATAGCCACCGTCATATTCTACACATATAGATTTCAACAATAATTAGTTACCATATCTGACTGTTTGGAGATAACTAAATAATATAACAGCGAAATTAATATAAACTTTTTATAGACGCTATTTGGTTCATTAACTTAAGTACCTCACCTGATATGATTTAAAATCTAAAAATACAAAATAAATTGGCGTAATGAAAAATGACGTATGGAGTCAAGAAAGAATGAAATTTTTTACGTGAATGTTGCACAAACGAAGAGGCCGAAATAATTAAAACGAATAGCAATGGAAACTTTTTTGGACAATGAATGAGCTGGAAAGTTAAAAATAAAATCTTAAATTTTGTTTAAATTATTTTAACATTAATAGACGAATTATTACACATACTGTAAAGCATTTCACTCACCAGCCTAGAATAAGGATTACATACAGTTTCTAAAATTTTAACATTTGGCAGTCAATTTTATGTTTATTTAAATATATATTAATAATTGTAATAGGGAAAGCTAATTTCAGGTCAATCTTAGTTTTAAGAGCTAGGAAGTAGACGTTGAGTAGCGGAATATGAGAATCTTGGCCACCAGCGCCTTCACTATCTCATCAATCCCTTCTCTGGAAGCACGTAGACAGTCTGCTTTCTTAGTCCTTATTGTTAACTTCTTTATCAAACTGCTGCAATTGGGAATAGCTCTTTTCTATTTATAATTGACTTCCTCGATTGAGCGACCCCCAAAATCAATCTTTACACCGGTTGACCCTTTCCCAAACTATCAAAGAACCCTATCATCTTTCCTATCAAGAGAAATTAGTTCCTATTTTCTGTGATACTCATCAAAGCCATGCGACGGGTGTTATAATCTCAAAGTGTATGCAAAAAAGTGCAGTTACTGCAACATTTTGGGCCGAATGATAGGCCCAAACGAATGGGATTCGCCAATACGACCCTAGACCGTCACGACGCTTATCCTGATTTCATTACCAGGATTTTTTTTAACTAGGACGAAGCCACTTTCCATGTGTCAGGGAAGATAAACCGGCATAATGTGCGGATTTGGAAATCGCAGAATCCTCACACTACACTCGAGCAGGTTCGTGATAGTCCCAAGTTGAATTTTGGGAAGAAACTCAATTGGAGCGTTTTTTTCGCCGATAAAACTGTCTGTGGTACCATATAACTTGATATGCTGGAGTTATTTTTTTCTAAGAATTGAATAGCTGAAGGCTAACATAATTTTCCAACAATTTGGCGATCCTCCACACTGGCTAAATGAAGTTTGTAAGATTTTGGAAAACATTTTGTTGGATTGGACCGAAGGCGTTGACCCCGAGATCTGCCGATTTAACACCATTCGATTTCTTTCTCTGAGGCTGTGCCAAAGATAAACTTTACGTCACCCCAGTCAGAGACCTTCGTGATCTTCGTGAGAGCATCAAAGAGGCTATTCAGAGCATTTCAGAAGACGTGCTCCAACGTACTTGGCAAGAGATTGTTCATCGCTTCGATGACTACTGGAGCTCAAATAGAGATGTGCATATCATAAAAATTGGTGAGCTTTCATTTCGTATAAGCTTTGTTGTAAGCTTCTATCTGCAACTATTTACCCGTCACATATAATTGAAATTAGGGACATCCGAGCAGACAACTCTGGTTATTATTCGATAATAATAAATTACGTGATAATTTTAGCTAACCTAAAGTAAATATTAATATTTTTCAGAGCAAGATTTTATTTTGGGATGTATATTTTAATTTCAAAATTTATGTAGTATACTATATTTTTTTAATTCTCAGTATGTGAATTGTTACAATTTAAAAGATTGATTTTAAGCCAACATTTCCTGGAAGATCCTCGGTAATTCCATTTGAGCGAGATATATTAGACTAGAATTTACCTGGTAAATTGCCGGTGGAACCCATAGCACTTCTCCGTTCGGATAAATGAGCACGTTGGACTTGTAGCGAACTTCATAGTTTCCGTCCGCACTGCAACGTAAAGAAAAAAGCAAGTAGTAGATCTATATCCATAATTTAAAAAATAATTTACATTGTTAATTAAAACATTATTTATTTAGAATGAAAATGTATATACATAATAATATTATGTAATATAGGGACTTTTATAAAAAAATTGTATATTGAATGTTTTTAAATTATACCTTTCGTCATAGTTGGTGTATATTATAAAGTGCGATTTTGACACGGTTAATTATTTAATTTTGTTCGTTTAAATATGATATTATTAACCAGCTTTTGATATTTGGTGACCGATACATCTGTTCGTGATTATGGTTAGTGCCAAGTATTAGTCCAGGAAAACCACATTCATAATGGCAGTGGAATAGGAAGGGCAAAATTATCGGCTAAATAGGATTTTAGCTCCCGTTGGGAGGTAAAGGAGATGCGTGATGTGGAAGAAAATAAAGACAATAGGTACAGAAACAGTCGCGGAGTGAGGGATATACAGAAACAGTCGTGGAGTGGTGATGAAGGAATAGGAGAGAGGGGAACTGATGCGTGAGAGCCATGGGTTGAACAAGAGTGAAGAATTGAGGTAACAGCGACACGGAAGAGTTAAGATGTGGAACAAGTTCAGACACAATAAAACATATTTTAACCTGAGATAGCCAGTTCAGCTTGACACTATGTTCCCTCACGAAGGACGTCGCTTTTTGTGGGTAAAGTCAACTGTAATAAGTAATTCTTGAATTTTGGTAGGGATAAAGCTGCTGAATGGATCAAGATCTCTCGGGAGAAAGATTATCATCAATTTAGAAATTGTAATAACAAAATTACATAAAAAGGTTGTTTTTATTTTTTTTAGAAAGTAATTACTTTAAATCATCCTCCTGTGATATAGTGGTTAGCGTCGCTACATTGCATTACAGACATCCCGGGTATTAGTCTTGGCGGGGTATTTATGCCTGTGTTCGTCACGGTGAAGCGAAACCGAGGTTAATAGTGAAGAAGATTCGATACACTGACCCACAAATCACTCCAAATTCGGAATGTGTAATACAAGATGACACTCCACATTCTCCTCAATAGGCCAAAGCCATCAAGGTCTACAGAACAAGGAAAATAAAAATATTTTATCTCCTATTCACTTTGTAAACAGGGTCTTGAAGAAAATCACGAGAAAAACCAAGATTACTGCCAATTTTAGAATATGGGGTAACATTCTGTTATCCACATACAAAAGGACACATTCCAGCGATGGGAAAAATACAGAAACGGACTGAAAAGCTGTTGGGGGGTCGACTCGCGAACAATCATAATGAGTATTTGGAAATTCTTAGTAATAGAAGTAAACATGTGAAGTTGTGCGCAATATATAAAGCTTATGCCGACCTGGAAAGAAATAAAAAACCATTTTACAACGTCCACTTATATCTGTAAAAGTGATCACACGTTCAAAATCAAAGAAAAGGGGCAACGCAGAGACGTAGGAAAAATTTCATTTGTAAATAGATCAATACGCGATTGGAATTCCTTGCCTGCAGAAATACTGACGACTTTCCCGGGAAGCGTAAATCAGTTTAGGGGTAGGCTAAGGAAAATAAAGTTAGCAGTTCTTAGAATCAGAGAAGTGCTAAATTATTTCCTAAACAAAGCATTAAAATAGTGAAGTGGTTTCTGTGTGACTCCTTACTTTTCTTTTTCAAGACAAAATTTCCTGAACGTAAATTGTTTTATTTTTTGTAATTGTTACTTTGTATATAGTTGCCACAGGGAAAATACCCAATAGGAGCTAATAATGATATGAAGCTGTATATAGGAAGCCGTACTTGTCGAATTTATTTAGTGTTGTCATACATTAGAAGTACATGGTCATTCCTCAGACAATGTGACTGACCTTTCTTCAGAATATGTGGAAGAGGCTTTTATCAAAAATGAGTGTCAATGAAATAAATGGCATCGGTTCGTAACTCAAGATACATTTGCTTCCGGAAAGTGAGAAGCTAAGAGTAGATATTTGGAAACAGCTATCTGCGTGAGTAATGAAAAACATGTGAGGACACTCGTTCACATCCAACGACTAAACGTTTCCCTATTGGGTGCAGTTGAGTAACAAACAATCAATGGGTGTCATTTGAAATTGTTATTCGAAAAGGGAGGAGGAAAAATCGGGTCCATACGAGACGAAATGGACGGAGGTTAGGGGTAGAGAGATTCATTAAAAGAGAAATTAGGAGATGTAGAAGTTTTGGTAGACGTTTCCACTATTTTGGCCCAAGGAATCATCCATGCAGTCATATCATGCCGCTGCAGTCAACGAGAAGCGAATCGTCTTAGCCGGCACATCTGATATTTTCAACCCGAAGCAGACCGCCACCAGATAAAACAGCTGCAGTCTTCTGTTGGTATCATTAACATAAAATTCCTAAGGTTCACAATTTCAAACCTATTTTCCACAGAAACTTTGGTTCTTTTGGTTCAACCCACCGATGACCTAATTGTAATGAGTTTCAGTATGTTAATTATTAATGCTGTACCGTTTTCATGTAAATTCATTTTGTTTTATACTGGGCTTTACGAAACTCGTGACCTCAATTTTATTGCTGTTAAAATAAATGTTCACTTTGATTTTAGATTTATTTGTCATCATTATTTATTTCTCCTTCAAAATATAATTTTCTAATAATTAAATATAATAAATTAAATATCAAATAATTAATAATAAATATCTCCCTCCCTTCAATTCTATTTTTATTACAGTGTATACTTTATTCCGTTGACAAAATTGGATGATGAAGAAGGAGTTGGAGAAGGATGCAATTTTCACGTTATTGGACTTTATATGAATCTTACTTTCAAGTCTAACCAATTACGTTCAATAAAACCGTAAAAATATCTATAACATAATTTACACATATGGAACACACTGGAACCTATTTTAAACTTAATTATACAAATTGTGTTTGTAATAACGAAAATGTAACATGAGTTACAGAAACTTAACATCAATGGTCAAGAGTCAGAATTAATTAAAAATTTAAATTTATAATAACAAAAACATAATTAATGAAATGTAATAAGGATTTAAATAAAACCTTATAACAGAAAGAATTTAGACTGCTTCCTCAACTTTTTTACCAAATTTCGCTAATTATATAGAATTGAAAAGGTCCCTATACTTCGTGATGAAAAATTTTGAATAAAGTAAGTTTAAATCTTTAATAAAATTTAGACCTTTAGTAATCATGCTTTAATTTGATTTCATATAAGTCAGATTAAACTCCATATTTTATTGCTTAAAATATACTGTTGCTGTGATACTTAAAAACTGTAGCAGGTAATTTCGTTTTTTCATTGTAATTATGTATAATTTTTTAATGAAAGAAAATATTTCATTAGCGTTTTCAGGATTGAACTTTTTGCGCTTCTTGTTAGTTAGCCTGAAATCATAAGTAAACTGAAAATAAAAAATAACTAAGTTTCGCGAATGTCATATTATCCTGACATTTCCATGGGCTCATATTCATGAATACTTTACTGCGATTGAACTACATAAATTGCATAAAATATTTCAATAATTAGGTGAAAGCAATTGGTGTAAAAATACGTTTTATGTAAAATTTTATTTTCTCAGGTTCGTCAACAAAGTTTGCGTTGGCTAATATTTTGAAATGTTGCATTCTCAATTAACATTCTGACTATCCAAATTGTATAAACAGTAAATATATTTTGATGACTTAATAAATTGAGGAAAGCTTCTTGAACTATCATAATCAATCACTTATTGGAACAAAATTATATAAAAAACTTTTTTCCCTTGAGACTGATTAAGTGATTTTGGATTAGAATTTTCAAACATAAAATTTAGTAATAATATATTAAATACATGAAACATAATTGTATTTGATATTATTGGCGGTTTAAATAATTATTTCTGTTTTTAAAATTTTCTCTTTTAATGCCATAGATATAGACAGAATATATTAAAACTCATTTCACTCACTAATTTGGGCTCTAAATAAGTTTCAAACTGAGGAGGTGGAAATGATTTTAATTTTTGTATTTCAAGAAGTTTCAGTGGAAAGTGTACGCTTTCTAGATGTTTTGTGACCCGTTCCATTGCGTTGTACCCGAGGCTTTCAGTATTCCGAGCTGGAGGGAAGGAGAAGCTAATAACTATTTCAGACGAACGACTGGCCGTCAGCTTTTTTGACCGACCAGTCTTGTTTACACACGCCACAACCAACTTTCTTCAGCTAGTGTCAACATCTGTCTAAAGAAGTATCGACTCGGGGCTTCTGCTCAATTCTGCACAGCCACGAGGTTCAATTTCTTCAGCGGCCAGAGCTAACAGTGCTCAGGGTCGACAAATGTTTGAAGACGGACGGTAAGCGTCGTTACGTCGATACTATACGCACTGCAATTTTCTACCGTAACAATCTGTACAAAGCTGGGGAACTGGTATGAACCCTTATGACACAGAATATGTCAAAACGTATCCAGAAGATTAATTTTTATAACTAGGTATCACAAAATTAATAATTTCGAACCAAAGATTGATAAATTCCTTTAAACTACTTCCAAAAATACAATCTTTCTAACGTTTGATCGGCTTCTCTGTGCGTAGATGTCAATTAGCACAATTCGGCAGAGCTAACTATTGTACGTCTTTATTAAAAAATTACACGGGCTTATTGAAATTAAATAGTTAACATGCTTGGGGAAATTTTAGCTCAGCGTTACACCAAAGACTATAATCTTGATAAAATAATCATTCCTTATTTAATTTGAGTAATACATTGAGCAACAGGGAAGGGTCAAATTAAATAATAGAGCCGTAAACAATTTATATTTTGAGTAACAATTAATTATCTTCCTAGTCTAATAAAAAATGAAACGTAGACTTAGGGAACTGCTGGCTCAAAATACCAAGGACATAAATGTTCGTAAATGTATGTTACTGGGTGTATATAGCACCGATTTTGACAGGGCATATTCTCTCAATGCTTTACTGGTGCCTTTCGAGAATTGTTAGGTAATCCAGCTGCATAGGTTAGCTCGGGCGCCGCAGTCTCTCGTCTGTCGACAGTAATCACATTCCCGGAAGACGGTCGCACTGTTTTTCAATCTCCTTTCAACTTATTTTCGTGGTACGGAGTCAAGTGGCTTGTTCAACTGATAATTCCTCCGTCACTACCAACTCGATTTGACTCTTGTGTCTCCAATCATCGAGATAATTTTATTCTTCTACATTACTTCTCTCCAAGACTGAAAAACTAACGTGCTACTACTTCATTGGCTATCTCTCATTTATGCTAATAATCTTGACACAGAGAGTCTAATCCGAGCCCCCACCACAAATATCAATATTCTGACAGGAACTCCCAACTATGGGGTGGAATATCTCATTCCACGACTATGGAAACTGACAATCTGCTATGATTTATGAGGGAAATTTAGCATATGTGCAAAAATCATTAGTTATTTATACATCCTGAATGGTATAAATCTCTTAAAGAAAGGCCGCTTATGTCTGTGGGAGCTTCCTGTCGCAGGTCTTTCTCCCCAGAATGATTGCGGGGTTTACTTTTGGGGATGCTTCGTTCTCTCTGTTTTTTTTCCTCCAAGTTTATCACATGAGAGGCACCTTAATGTATTTTAGGAGTTATAAGTACTGGGGTCGAAGACCTTGGGCATACGGTAATAGTTGTCCGCTGATCCCTAGTAAAACTAGTGGAGGAGGGAATACTGCTACACCACAGCAAATCCATCTCTCGTCAATCGGAAGGGCGTGAGAATAATACCCAAAATGCCGATCTACCTGTTGCAGGTTTTCCCTGCATCTCGTTTAAGTGAAACACCGGCTAGGACCCTAAAATTATAGCCCGGGGGCCTTACTCAACCCTTCGCTGCCTTGTTCTACATTCCACATCCCACCTTTTCAATTCCCTTCCTATGCTATTGAAGAGCAATTGCCTGTTTCAGGATCACGTTGCCTGTCCCCCCTTCCCACTTCCCAAATGGCTGTTTTCTTCAGGTCCCTCCCTACCTGAGAACAGTACAAATACAAAACCAGTCCGGTTGCAAGAATATTAATCGTTTAAAATTATTATAATAAAAATTAATTGACAAAATAAATAAAAATAACCTTAATTAATTAAATTTTCATAGGTGCACTAAAATATGATTGTTAAATAATTGGCTGTGGCTATGAAACAAGTATTTTTTTCGCTACGTACTTAATAATTATTTAATCATAAAAAAGCTATTAAGTTATTTCGTCTGGCCAACCTCATTCCCTACTGTTTACGTTGAGATTTCGGTGAAACGTTATAGGTCTACATCCGCGCATTGTTGTGATTGGGAGACTAATTTTTTTCTTGGCCAAATATGAAAGTTTTGTTTTATTTTTTGCTTCTACCGGTACAATAATGACGCACAACAATCTCCGGTTATCGTTCACCGTTTTTATTAATAGTCGATGTGGATGATTTGTAATGTATTTTAAAAAAGGTGGACATCATCTTCCCGTCCGAAATTACAGTAATTTTTTTAGTTTTTCTTGTTGTTTTTCTACAAATTATAAAAGGGCAACAGCCCTCCAACAAAAGAAACAAATGTACATTGATCACGCTGGAATATTATTATGTGGCATTCTACTCAGTCTTTTATTAAATATTTTAACGTGTTGGGGAAAAGCCTCCAGCAATTTTGCAGGTAAACTATTCCAGTCCCTGATGGTCCTGTTTACGAAAGAGAACTTCCCTACAACTGTTTTCTGATGTATTTCTTTAATTTTACACTCGTGGTCGTTCTGTGATATGAATTTCGGTACTTCAAGTCGATTTGTGACTTCACTCCTTCACGTCATCAATCTTTCTCGTTTTCGCCGGTCTGCAAGTTTACCTAAGCAAGAATTCGCTTTACCGTGACCATGAAAACATTTCCATACCTTCTTCTGAACTTTTTCCAGTGCGTTTACAGGTGCACATCTATATGGGTCCCAAAACACCGCCCCATACTCAATAGGGCGGACTGATGATTTTTACGCCATTAGCTTAGCTTTATATTTATGAACTGCAAAGATTTCCATATCTTCGTTCCTACTGCACTAACTTGTTCACCCCAGTTTACATTTTTACATCGTGACTCCCAGATATTTACAGATTTTATCCTCTTGTATGTCATCTTCTCCTAATCTATGTTTTGTTAACGGAAGGTTTATAGTTTTACTAAATAAAATCTCCTTGCTTTAAGCAGACTTGATTTTTGTTTTATTAATCAGCGACCATCAATAAATTTTGTTTAAATAATTCCTGTAGACCAACTACATCTTCATCATGAGTTATTTCTTTATAAATTATACAGTCTCAGCAAAAAGTTTGATACTTGAGCTAGTGCCTGTTGTCACGTCATTTATGTATGCTAAGAACAACAATGGACCAATGACACTTCTTTGTGGCACCCCCGAAGTTACTTCTACAGATTCGGAGATACCCTCACTTTAAGCTTCAATACTTCAATACTTGAATATCCATTCCCATTCCGTCTAGTTTCTGCAAGAGAAGCTCTTGAGGTACGACATCTATACTATTATTATCGCATCAATGATACGGACATTTAAATTTTGTCTGATAGATCCTGTCATAGAGATATTAATTGGAATGAGTGCCCCTTTCTGAATCCATTTTGACTACTGTGACTAAGTCTCCTTTCCTCCCAGTTTTTCCGTAGATAATCACTAATTATCCGCTCCATTACCTTGCATACTACAGAGGTTAAACTTACCGGCCTGAAGTTTTTAATCACAGATTTTGAACCTGATTTATGTCATTACGATAAGAAGTGACCAAAAAAGTATAATTTTTCTTCTTTAAAGAAACTGATGAAGCGTCGTCAAGAACGTAAATTTGAATTACATAATAAATAACTATAGTTCCAAATAGTATCAAGTATATCCTATCCTGAAGGTTTTATATCGGTACAAACTGTCGAAATTAGCATATTGTTTTTAATTTAGATTTTACCATAGTCTTCTAACATAAAAATTTTAAGTATTAATACGTTTACAATGAACACAATTTTTAAAAATATAAGTTTTTGGCACATCAATTATCATATTTTATGAAACGTGTATTAATGACTATTCATTTCTTTCAGTGACCAATGCAATTTGTAGCTTTTACTGGATGTTACTTAATAATTATCGTACCTTAAAGTGATACTGAAAATGCATCCGATTAATGCAAATTATTGAAAGGCTTTTTGGGTTGAATTAGCCGATGGTTCAAAGTATACAATAAACTTTACAATATAAAATAGATGCAGATAGGAACGTTGTTTCAATTTACTACATTTATTACGCTTCTTTGTGGCCACTAAGTCAGAAACAATCTTATTAGATGAATATATTAAATATTAGTTTAATTATACCAAATTCATAATCAACGTCTTAGTAAATAACATAATACACAACGTTTCACCGCTGTTTTTGGGACATATTCTGGTGTTGTCAATTAAAAATATTAAATTGATATAATTTGAAAATATCTTTTAAATTTCATAATTGACTTTGGTATTTGATGATGATGAGAATAATTTTGTCCATCTTGTTGATATACATTTCTAAATATAGAATGTTCTTTTAAAGTTTTGTATTATTAAATATGATATCCAATACATACATTCTACAATATAGTTTCCGTTTTGGTTGGCTGTACATAGTCTTAATAATTTATTAATATTCCAGATAATACTTAGATTTAAGTTTTAATATCAAAGTTAGGATGATAAGAAAAGTAAAGTGTAAAGGATTTGTAGACTGAATATAATTTTCATCGTGGAAACGTATCTTGGGAATGAGGGCTATATTTTTGTTAAATTTATATTTGAGTAATATAATAACTAATTAATTCAACTCCAACTAATTTAACTATTTTATTTTATATCTTTTACTTTGTATTACACATTTAATAGTTATTGACGTTTTTCAACAAAGATTTATTTAAGAATAATCAGTATTACGTAATTAGAACGAACATCGAGTACACTATTCCAAAGAATACAAAAATTTATATCTTTTTTTTGGTTTTTTGGTTAACAGGCATAGGAAGGGAATTGAAAAGGGGGGATGCGGAAGGTAGAGCAAGGTAGCCAAGGGTTGACTAGGGCCCCCGGGCTATAGTTTAAGGATCCTACCCGGTGTTTCACCTAAAGAGATGCAGGGAAAACCCTAGAAAACCTGCATCAGGTAGGACGGGCATTGGGTACTATTCTCACGCCCTTCCGAATGACGGGAGACGAGTCTGCTGTGGGGACGCAGCATTCCCTTCTCCGTGTCTCCACCAGTTTCAGGAGGCAGTTGGCCGACTGATCCAATGGGATCAGCGGACAGCTCTTGCCATATGCCCAAGGTCTTAGACCCCAGCACATATACCTCCTAAAATAGATGAAGGTGTCTCGGCATGTGAGAACTTTGATAAAAAGTACAGGTCCGAAAATATAAATTTATATTGTAAGTAAAGGGTAATTCTTTTGCTGCGAGAGAGTTTTCATGCCTGTTTCATTTAGAACAAAACAAAAATGTTTTTAATGTACCTATAATGTAGGTATTATACCAAAAAACAACAACCGAAATATTATGGTATTGTTCAGTATATATATACACAAACGTATGTTTATCCATTACTACACCATTCATCGGATCGGCGCGAAATTTTGGGAAATTGTTGAGTACACTCTCGCAAAGATTTATGGCATAGTCAATCTAACCTAAAATAGTAGGTTATATATAAACACATAAAAAGTGTAAAAACAATTCACGAGATAGGTTTTGTGATCACATACGCTCATCGAGATCTCCAAGTGTGTATGTATGTTGCCCATCCTCTTGATCTATAATACCATATTATAAACATTTCGCGCCGAAACTAAATTATCGTTAGTAGAGAACTAACTCTCTGAGAAATAATAAACTTCTTTGGATCGTCGATACGATGTATACATAATTTTTTTGCGTCAGGTAAATTTTACTATTTAGTAATTTATAATTTTTAAAAACAAATAAAATAATTATAATCTATTCCAATAAATATAATTGAAGTTTCTGTCTGTCTGGAAGTTTGTCTCGAATTGACTCCGAAACGTGTGAAAGAGGAACCTGTTTAAAATCAATTGTAAGTTATAAGGTTTACTCTGAAGCTTACATACTGAAAATAAAATAGATACATAAATTATACCGAAGTTTTTATATATTCAATGAATTCAACTTTATCAACTTTATGTACCTGTTGTGTTTTACGGTAAAATAAAAAGAACTATTTGTCCAAGTTCCGCTAGTTTTTTTATAAAATGTATCTTCAACGATGAAACGATACGGTGTACATAAATTGATTGTAATACCTTAATACTTCAATTTCCTGTTATGACTAATAATGATAAAAATCAGCACGATTTGCCTGATTTGCTCCGTATAACAAACAACATATCGTTTAGCCAAGTCTACCTCTCTCGTGGAAGTACAGAATTCGGAAAAGTATTATGCTGAGTATGCTCAAGGAAATGCTATGTGGTTCATTTGCATTTCGCAAGCGCGATTCTATTTCCGAAGATTCGACATGTAGTGGATGGATCCCGGAGGCGTCGTCTGCGGTCCAAGGGCTGAACCTATTTGCTGATGGAAATGACCCGACTGACCTGGATTGCTCTTTCTGTCGGTAAAGACTTTTCCAAATAACGTGGTCCATTTAATCTTGTTTTTTATCGACTTCGCAAGATTGGTTTTACAATGTAACACGGTTTACGATGTTTAGTAATTAGATCATTATGAAATTAAGTCTACTCGAGAGAAGCTGTTATTGGTGGCAGGTATGTCTAAGGAAATAGGAAAACCAAGCTAAGGAACTTTACATTTGTGTAATCATAACATATTATTACTATTATTAAATGTAATTAATTTCAAAAACATTCTCAAGAAGTATGAGAAACTTTCGTTAAGAATAAAATAACGAAAAGTTTCTAAGTTTAAGTTCGCAATTTATAAAATGTGCACTGTCTTCAACAGGTATACAGGCTGTTAAAGAGTGTTTAATAATTTGAGAGGTAGTAGTAAGATGGTATCTTAATGTAGAACCACTCTGACACGTGGATGATTCACGCCTTCGGCGGCTGCCTATCGCCGGACACTGGTTGCAGGTATTTGTAACACATGATCTGAGATGTGTGACCGACCGTAGCCTTCCACTGTTCACCTTGTATAGCGCTAGAGAACCGGTGTCCTTAAAACATATTCACAACCATACGTACGGAGCCCCTATGGACAAGTGTACAGATCTTAGAAAGTGTGCGTTTCCTCTCAAAATATTCGACACTTTTAACACCTTGTATAATTTAAGAAAAATATAAAATGAAAACGCTTTAGAATACTAGACACTATTTATAACAACCATCCGTGAATTAATGGTATTTTTCGGTTATTTCGCGGAATAAGAATTGCAGAGACACAAAGTAAATAAATCAGATAGTTTATAATTATTGAGTGACGGTGAGAGCGGGAAAGGAATAAATCGTCCAGAAGAAGGGAACAAAGAACATATATACAAAGCAAGGGATTATTCCAACGTATTGATCTGCAGACAAAATCTGTTCGCCATCAGGGAGAGAGTACAAACATTAATGAAAGCGTAGATTCTCTAAAACATTCAAAGAAACCATGTGAAAACTATTCTGGGAGACAGAACAATAGGGATTAAGAATCAATTTAAATACATTACGTATGTTTGTAGACGACGATATCCTATTTCAAGTGTAAAGGTCTTGGAGACATTAATATACGAATAGAGTGTACTAAGGACCTTGTCTTAAAATGATATCGGAGAAAATATTGAAAATTTTCAGAAAAACTTTGCGATAATGTCATATCATTACAATAGATGTACATCACAATAGCTAATAGGCATGATACAATCGTAAGATTAAAATTTAATTATTGGTTGTGAATGAAGATTAGGTACAATTTGAACATAGAGGAACGATTTAGACTGACTGAATTAATAAATTTTACGAGTTTATATTCAGAAAGCTCTTGGAAGTGGATACAATTAACAGTTTGAACATATTTCATATTGGTATGAGATGATCATTGTTGTGACTGAAATAAGGGAATAAAAACGTCGCACTCGAATAGCAGGAAAGTATTTGCACTAATTATACCCAAAGGTCATGGTAAAAGGTTATCGTTTTACGTTATAAGTTGGATCACCACGACGTGGATTCATTAAATAATTTAGGTCGGAATGGAGGAACCTCGACCATTGTGAACATACGTTTAATAAATTAAAAGGGGGTTTTATTCATTTAATTTTAAATAAATAATTCTAAGAAAAGTAATTTTACGAGCTCCGGAACTCGTAGGGTCAATGCACTTCAGAAACCGAAGGCCGTGGTATAACAAATATACATTGAGCGGCTTCTTGTGAGGGATTAAGAACGCTGCAGCTACAAGCCAAAATTGTAAATCTTTCGGGGGATAAGCCACGATGACAAAATTTTAACACGAGTGAAAAATTTCCTCAGGAAGTCGGAATATCGTTGAGCGTGAAGTAACGCGTATTTTGTAAAGCTACATGTTGCCCCGCATTGTTTGGGTGGAAGATGACTTGTCATTCGCCAATTTTGGATCTGAAAGGGAGAACTCTGCTTAACGGAGTTTTCGAGGCAGATAGGAAAAGTTGAGAAACTTATTGATTGACTACAATTCAGAGACGTGGACGGCCAGAAATCGAAGGCGATGGATTCTGCTCCAGAAGCTAGGTCATGATATGATCTCAAAGGTTCCTGACGTAGGTGGGTAAGTAACCATAAGACTATGGTTTTATAAAATAATAATAAAGAATTTAATTAAGCAAATAAATGCTACTCACTACTACAATTTACATTTCATAAACTCAAATTTTTAAATAAACAAACATTAATTTACTAACAGTCTTACATTCTCTAATTTCTATTGGTAACTTGTTAATTTCTTTTGCGCCTTTGATAAATATATTAAAATTATTTTTCCTTATGTTAATCAGTCACATTAATAACCAAAGCTATAATTTAATTTTTATTTCAAATTTATTCAGCAGGAACTTTCGGCATTGCCATAGTCATTCTCATGTAATATTATATATATATATATATAATTTCTAAATTTCTTCATGGATTGTACGCGATTCCAGACTGTGCTGGCCTGTACAAAGTCTTTTTTCATTGAGTCCTGATTTTGTGAATTTAGCAACGTTGAAAATATAATCGTCTAAAGTGTCGATATTAATCGTAATATTCAAATTTAATTATCTTATATTGTAGAACAGGATTATATAAGTGTAAGTCCAAATAAACAATAACTTACATGAGGTTATGTACAATACTTTTAACATTAAATCATTAAAAAACCAAATTTGTTTTATATTGTTATAATTTTAAACAAATTCTTTAAACTTTTTTTGTAATGTTTAAAGAAAAAGTATTTGAATATTGTAGATGACTATGGCAATGTCGAGAGCTCCTGGTGAATAATTTTGAAAATTAAATGATAGTTTTTGTTATTAATGTGACTGATTAACATAGGAAAAGTTATAATCATACTAAGTAAACATCAGTCTTTTAACAACATTTTAAATTTTATAAAGTAAATATACTATTTTGTTTTAATCCTAACCTAGCCACCTATTAAAATTCCACACTCGTCACCTATAACAATTAATGTTTGTAAATATAAAGGCCATTGTGTTTGAACACAACATTCCCTAAGAAACTGAAATCAGTTTACTTCTCAAATTATAAATTTAGTATATATATATATATACTTTGACAGAGCAGGACGATAAAACTTTATTTTGTTGTTAGATACTTTTAAACAGACTTATTATTTAATTTACTCTGCTCTATTTAACAAGATAAGTTCAAACTTCCCCTTTTAAAAACATTACAGTACTGAACCAGGAATCTCACGCTTACCGGGCGGCTGCCCTCACCAGTTGGCTAGTTTGCGTCTACACCAGCAACCTATGCGAAATCCTTCAATTTATTTATCACACTCTTCATAGTCTAAATATTTTATAAAGTGAATATTACACTATAGGATATATTTTAATAATAGCTTCGTGTAAAGTGTAAGAATTTCGAACGTAAATAAATAAAAATAATCTGAAGGAAGATGAGCAGAACATTTTATAATAAATGAAAAATTGTTACAAGGGAGCTGCGATGTGGAAACCAGAATATCACAAACTATAAATTATACATTTGTATTTTCGAGGAACTTGAGAATATGTAAGGGAGTACCTTAATGAAATCAACGCTGTGAAGAAATTGAAAAGAAATGACTGCAAGGAATACGGACAATTATCATTGCCAGTCACATCTGAAAAGAATATATTTGTGTTTTGTGTGATTTGAAGACATAATGCAGCGACACGCGCATGTGATTGTCAGGTCGAGGGATCGATAGCAGACGCCGTGTATCACCACCGAAGCGGATGTAATGTGAAGAAAGTTCTTTGGATCGAGCGAGAGCCTCTAGGAATTACTGATGGGAATCTGGTTTCCATTTTTATTGCCTCGCCACTGCTATTTCGGGCGTAATTTTCCGAGTTTCGTTCAATGCCTTCATACATTTGGTAATTCACATTCTGAAAAGAAGTCAGTGAACCAGTTAATAATGGGCCTACATTAATATTAGTTCGGCAATCAAAGAAAACTCAAATAAATGTTCATAACTCAGATCAGAGTCATGAAAGATGATAAATTCATTAACTATAATAAATAAAAAGACGGCCAATAAGTCAGCATATAATTTCACTACTATTTAATTTATCATTGCCGAGGGAGCCAAGGAGTGTAGAACGTGAACTGATAAATTTTATGCCTGATGAGGTCTCAAAAGGGAGACGAAACGTCCTATTTATGTTGATTAAATAATAATAAAATTACATGCTGACTTATTGGCCGTCTTTTTATTTATTGTAAACACAGAAAACTATGTTCATCAATTATTCTTTTGTTGTTCTTCAGTTAGAATTTTTTTCGTCTGGTACTAAGCTAAATATTGTAAATTTAAAATTATCTGATATTTTTGAAAGATATCATACAAGTGATAATAGCCAAATAAATCAGAATAATAAATTTAATTCGTATTCTTTATAGACTTCTAATAAATAATATATAGAATATATATAGTTACTACTATGAAGCAATGTTAATAAGTTAAATGTATCCGACTTTTGAGCAACTAAAAGTAACATCAGTTGCAAATAAAAGAAACGTAGCGTTAAACTTTGTATATTATAATTGTTGTATACTACCATTAAAACAACGGTCGGGGTATTGAGTAATAGGGTTACATATGAATTATATTATATATATATATATATATTATAGGGTTACATATTTTCGTATTATGCATATTTACTATATAAATACACTATCTTTTGTTATGACTTATTTGGACGTTGCTAATTAAATTTTTTAATTAGAATTTAAAGAATTTGAATTAATGAATTACTCAATACCCCGACCGTTGTTTTAATGGTAGTATACAACAATTATAATATACAAAGTTTAACGCTACGTTTCTTTTATTTGCAACTGATGTTACTTTTAGTTGCTCAAAAGTCGGATACATTTAACTTATTAACATTGCTTCATAGTTACTACTTATTGTATGTATATCACATATTATATTAATAGAAGAAAACTTGGTAATTAAACTGTGCTGGTAACTAGATTTAATAAGTAAACCGACAAATTTTTACGTATAAAACCAGACTTTCACAAAGGACAAGCAACGAGAAACCGCCGAGATTGGTGACAAATTCGGGATTATGAAAGTTGCTGAATATATTTATGACATTTAACATACTAGTTAGGTTTTAGTTCAGCCCCTAAGGTGGTGTCAAAAAGAGATGAACAATGTTCCAATATTAAGCGCATGGAGCTGTTTACACTCAATTTTGTCTTCCTCGCAACTATGAAAGTACCACTGTGGGGGTGAGAAACAACTCCACCCGTAAGACGAGGGTGGATATGTTAAAAGTTACCTAAACGGCAGATATATGCACCGAAAAATTTTGTTTTCGGGCTCATGGTTCCTCCCGATGTTGTTTGTGTATAATTTATATCTCATTCGGCATGGGTTGTGAGAACCATTAACACATATTTCTTGGACCCCGGAATTCTCTGTACTGCGAGTCAGCGGTGGCTGACGAGCACGGAAATCTCCGACTTTCTGCACGGGCTTCTTTTATATATATATATATATATATATATATATATATATATATATATATATATCGTGTTTTGTGAGACGATGAAATTTTCCATGATTTATTTGGAGATTCATTAACTGATGTATCAAGAGATATGGAGAATGACAACACTGATTATACTGGTGATTTTGGGCGTCAATATCAACGTGTTTTGGTTAGTGACAGTGAATCATGTCTACCAGTACAACTACCATAACATTGTGATAGATGCAGATAACTATCTCGCAAGGAAGAAAATAAGGGCCAGAAGGGTACATTCATCTGACTTTTCAATTGCTGCAAACAATCTCAAGAAGGGGAAAGCGTGTACTGCTGGAATGAAGATGTGGGTTTACACGATTGGCTGGTGCGAATGGTTAGCACTGTACACCCAGCTACGATGAAGAGTTTGCAAAGCAAGAGAGATATTATGAAGAAGCCTGACTATATCTTTCAGTATAATAAATACATTAAAGGGTAATCAGACTAAACCAATATTTTTCGAACTATGCAATCCTGAGAAATACTGACAAATGGAGCAAGAAGGTAGTATTGCTCGGGAGATGTAGCTCGTCACGACGTGCCAACACTATTAGCAGTGGGCTACTCCGCCCATATTATAGTGGAGGTAGACAGGGCTCACTTTATGTACGGAGTTTGTTAATATACTTGGAAATGTAATAGCAATTTTGAAAACATTGGTCTTGGGAATTATATCGCTGTCAGTTCAGTCAGGAAACGCATCTGAAAAATGTAATAAATAATAAGTACAGTGTCTGTTAAAAAGACGTTGTCGCAGTATCAATATCCCGTTAGTATGAATACAATAATTGTTTTCAACAATGATAGTAGCGTTTCACCAGGCCATTTAGAGGGAAAGTTTCTCCTCCAACGACAATACTCCCCTTCACTTTTCACTGCTGTCCATCTAAACATGCCATATAAAAGCTCAGGAACTATACTCCGGTTGATCAACTGTGTACTATTCTTCTTCTTCGTCGGCTCTGCAGCCCATTAAGGGCCTTGGCCTACCAGGACGACTGCGGACATGGCACATTCCGAATATGGAGTGACATGTGGTCAGCGTATCGACTCTCCATCAGTCTTCACCCCAGTCTCCGTGACCACGACAACACAAATGTTCAAGCCCATGTCAGGATTCGAACCCGGGACTCCTGGGTTGTGAGGCAGCAAGAGATTTACTGCAATTAATTCATTTTCGAGACAGCCAAAAACAGGGTATCAACTCAACAACCAGAAGTGAATGATTAACAGGATGATGGAAGAGAAGAAGAAAACCTCATGAAAACTCCCACATATAGAAAACCTAAACAGGATCATCCTCGAAGACTATGAGGGGATATGAAGAAAGACAAACTGGAAGCAATTGTTGGAACAGGGAACAAGTAATACTCTTCCAAGCCCTGAAAGATTTGAAGCGCACACACGCTGTTTCGCAACGTACCTCATCACAAGGGAGTGTGCGTCGAGAAGAACCATACATTGAAGAAGTACTACAACATTTGGTGAGTACGAATTTGAACTTAGAGAATAATATTATCAGTAGAATTGAATTTATGGCAATTTTAGTAATGTTGTGAGCCATAGTAATTACACTCTAAATCCATCCGGTCCATAGAAGATGTGACTAAGACATCTGGCCGATCATAAATACGTTAAGACATAAAAATAACGCGAAAAAAACCAAAAATGGTGTCGAAAAAGGGGTTATGGGAGTCGATGAATATATTTCTGACATTAAACATTCTGGCAAGCATTACTTCAGCTCTTATGAGTGAGGGAATGTTACATGTTCCTTACGACCCAAAAGAAAACACTATTTGCGTTAAACACCCGTAGGGAAGGAATATTTATATTAAAAACATTTTAAAACAGCAGTTATTATCCTCGAATGAAAAATGTTCTAAATCGCTGTTTGTTAGTGCCTTGTTGTACCTGTTAATGCCTACTTTTAACATCCTGTGACAATGGTGGAAAACATCCGTAGGACTGGGGACGTAAGGACTTTTGATAGAAGTATTGCAAAATCGACTGACATTGTTGTCCATTTCAGCGTTATGGAAGTCATTGAATTAAATTTTGACTTTCACGATCCGGGTCAAGTTGTAGTTCACACCCTAGGATTAGGAGCACAGGAATACGAAAACAGCCAAGATTGGTGTCGAACCAAAGGACTCCCTAAAGGCACAGAAAGTATTTTCTCCTCTCTTAATGTACATTTTTCTAGACTTATTTTAAATGAACATTCTGTAGATATATTTAACTTTAGGATTTTTCAAGCTGGATATGATGGAATTCACATTTCGTAAGATTAGTTCGGCCAACGGGTTGAACAAGAAATTACTAAACACTGTACGGCATAAAATATATAAATAAATAACCGTGGAACGCCGTTATCATTTTGTCCATCTGTTGTCGTAACTGTGCTGCTCGTATTCAAAGTACATTTCTCGTCAGTTAATTTGCAATATATCTTACTCGATCGTGACAATGGCTGTGACAGTCCCTAAAACGCCGACGATTTGTCAAGTATGTATCCATCTTCTGTTATACGGTCTGTGTGGGCCACGAAATCGCATGGTACAAGATTCCATTTCTGTAATTAGCATGCCAAGTGGGAGGACTTTCACACCACGCATAAATTTTCGCCAATAGCAATTTTGTCGCCAGGAAATACCTGGTCATAAACCCCTATGGTTTATGGCTGCATTTTGAGCCCGTGTACGTGCCTGGAGACCGTGTCCAGAGATTAGTCACGCAAGTGCAGCCGGACACGCACGAAGAAACTTGTCAAGCTCCTAACCTTTGCTAAGATGTTTAATAAGTAAAATAAATAATCAAACTATATATGAATTTTGTAGTTGAAAATTTACGGCCAAAATTTGTCAGAATTAAAGTTATTTATTTATTAAATTATAACACGACGTTTCGTTCCTTTGTTTGGAACCTCCTCAGGTGTGAAAACAATCTACAAAAAATTATTATATTTGAAATAAATTAAATTATCAAAATTTATTAATAAATCATTAGATTTTGAAGTTGTAATAATGACTATGACGTTAAAAATAACTATGAGCTGATACGAAAAATAGATAAATTAGAATTACAGAATGAATATGTTATGGTAAGCTTTGACGTTAAATCCCTTTTTACCATTTAAAGATTGTAATGAATGAAATTAACAATAACTGAATAAATGTTGCGAATAATTCTAAGATTAAAAGCAAACAATTGTTCATAGAAGGGGTAAAATTGTGTAGTGAAAATAATTATTTTAAATATGAAGACGAATATTACAAGCAATTATTTGGTACTCCTATATGAGGGGTTAAGGTGTAATTCAGCTGTGATTTTTATGAATTATATTCTGAATAAATGTATTTTTGAAAAGTATTTCAAATCATTAGTTATAGTTAAACATTTTGATGAAATATTTTGTACAATAGATCAAAGTGATATTGATACTATGCTATAATTTATGACTAGTATTCACGAACGAGTGAAATTCACGTACGAATTAGCAAATACGAAACATTTAAACTTTTTAGATTTGACTATTATGAGGGTAGAAAATAGATTGAAGACCAAATGGTTTAAGAAAGAAGCAAATACAAATGCACTATGAAATTATAGATCAAATCATCCATTTAAATATAAAACTAATATGATTAAGAATTTTTTAACCAAAGCATTAAAATTGACTAATAATAAATATATAAATGAAATTAAACATAAATATTTTAAGATGCTAGAAGAAAATTTGTATATATTAATAGAGTTTGGATTATATGCATTAAAGATAAAAATAAATTAATTTGGATAAGAACGTAAGGGATATATATAGTAAAAATGTAGGTTTATATGACATTGTGGATGATTTAAATTTGTCTAAACATAGTATTTCTAATATAGAAAATAATAGGGTTGGATTGTATAAATATTTCAATTTAAAGAAATGTGAAAATAATAAAGATATTGTAAATGAGATAGATAAGATTGAAAATAACAATAACTTTGTTAAAACCAGTAATGTAAATATAATTTTTACAGTGTTACGAATATTAATGATTTATCCGAAAGATTAAGTAAATTACTGTTGAATAACGGTTGCCATGACTTAAAATTGGCATTAAAACCAGTCTATAAAATACAGAATTTATTAGATAGGGTGAAGGATAAAATAAAAAATAGGATATTAGAGGTTGTGTGTATAGAATCAGATGTAAAAATTGTAATAAAATTTGTATTGGAATGACTGGTATGAATATTAAGAACAGAATCTATCATCATAAAAGCAACGTGAAAACATACTCTAAACCTAATACAGCTGGTCTGAACATCTTCAAACTACGGGTCTTGAAGCAATGTGGGATAAAATTGAGATATTGCATGGGGAGAACTCGCATTTTAAGAGGAACTTACTAGAGGGCATATATATATATATATATATATATATACAAAATTTGTTGTTAATAAAAGGAATGAAATAAGCAACATTGGTATTCACTATGCAAATTGTTCAAACGTATTAATATAAATGTTTAAGGTATTAAAATGTATAATTAATGAAATATGTAATTTTTATATAAAGGGGGTTTATAAACTTAAATTGTGGTATGATTTACATATTATTTTATAAAAAAATGTGTTTAAATTACTACTGGATATTGTAAATAAATGATCGTAATGAACTAATTTGACTTAAGTATTGCCATGACAATATTAACGTAAGGTTTAACGAATAGATTTTGAATTAACTAATGTTGTGACGTAACGGTATTTTACGCCTTGTTTACGACTCGTGACCAGTTTGAATTGAACACTGATGAGATGTAGCCGTGTTCTGCTCTGCTACTACGATTTACAAAATCTGTACGTGTGATAATCGAAATATTCAGGTAAATTAATGTCTACATAAGTATTGTTGTTCTTGGTATTTTATAAACCTTTGTGTATTTATAAATTTATGTCTTACAGTTGAAAATGGCTATGGCCGAAAGCTTCTGAAATAATACAAAATTGACAACTTAAAGTGGTTTTCTTTTATTTATTTAATTATATATGAATTTTGTAGGTGAAAAATTACGGCCAAAATTATTTATTTATTAAATTATAACATGACGTTTCGTTCCTTTTTTTGGACCACCTCAGGCGTGAAAACAATTTACAAAAAATAATTATAATTGAAGTAAATGAAGTGAAATAAAATATATGAATTTAACCATGCAATTAGTTTCAGTGTCATAACTTCACCAGTATCAAAATGGCTAAATTTACAGAAAGTTACGAATTTAAACTTTTAAGGTGATGTATAATTACATGTCTCAGGGGTGTGACGTAATGACGGTTCATTCATTTCTTATGTATGCCATATTTCGGTCGAACCCGGCCCCAGTGAACTAAATTTGTTTTTCCGATGTAACAACCTACACATTATGAACGTGAACTGCATTCATTTCTACAATCATATATTATTAAGATCCTTATATAGGCGTTCCTAGACAAAATGTTAGTTGTAACATCAAACGTTGAACCTGATAATGGCTTGCGATAGTTTGCGAATTACAATTACCTTTAAACTGTTTCCAATATGATCACACTTGGCTATAAAATAACTACTGAAGATTAAACCACGTAAATAACTCCAAAACTAAAGACATTGGATTTAAGTAATTAATTTCTTAAATCTCTTAAATATGTAATGTAACAACTGGTACGATAAGTGAATTTGACGGGATTAAAGGTAAAAGTTTACGACCAATTTCAGACTTTATTTTTTATGTATAACAATTTCCAAAGAGGAAAACAACGTTTCGGTACTTATTTGTACCTTCTTCAGATTATTATCCTCATAATAAATACATCAATTATCACAATTTAAATATCACAATATTTATGCACATAGCCACAGTTTGTACAAAATTGCTGAAATTCTTCTCTCCGAAGATATTGTACAATTGTGATAATTGATGTATTGTTTATGAGGATAATAACCTGAAGAAGGTACAAATAAATACCGAAAAGCTGTGGTTTTTTCTCTTTGGAAATTGTTATACATAAAAAATAAAGTCTGAAATTGGTCGTAAATTTTTACCTATTATTACAAAATCAGACGTTAAAATACAACCTGTAAACGTATTCTGTCACCTGCTATAAACACAGTAGATGAATCTATCTAAAATAATAACATTCATAAATATTATTAATTCAAAGGCAATGCAGTTATCTGTAATCAATATTTAAAAATTTTAAACATCTACTATTGGTGTGAAATTTGGAAAACTAAAAGGCGCGCATCAAGTAGAAAAACCTGATAGTATAGTTATATAGTTTCCTCACAAGACACTGAAGGTTACATAGCAAATGTACTTACTTGTTGAACAACACGATATCCGGTTTCCACACTTTATCCGGTGGCAGTCTTAGAACGCCGATGCCTCCGTAGTCAGCCTCGTCCCACTGCAGTTGGTAATCGCTCCACACCTGCAGCAAAAATGTTTATTGTCAACGTAAATCTCAGAGATAAACTCTCGCAAGTGGGAAGTTACATGTGTTCTACCAACAGGGTTGCCTTCTTCTCACCACCTTTTGAACTAAGATTCCATAAGAGACATCTGCCAGCTTAAACTATGGTCACGAAAACTGGGGTTAAGACTGAAACGTTATTTTAAAAATCACCAATATTACAGACGGTTATGGAACAATGAGACGGTTCATCGCCGTAAGAAGACTAGATTGACTTAAGACTTTCATTGACATGATAGTATTATTACAAGTACAGTTTTACCACCCCAGTTAAAAATATTATGGTCTAGCAGTCATTCCGGTCGACAAAGGGTGTACCAGGCCTGTAACGTCAATAAAATAGAAGATATTCTTAAACTATAGCCCGCGATCCCTAGTTATCCCTTTGCAACCTTGCTCATCCTTCCGCATTCATCTTTGAAATCCTTTCCTTATTCTATTATAGGGGAGAAGTCACCACGTGCATGACCCTCAGGCAACTTACAACCTCCAAAAAACTCAGAAAACAATAATAGATAACATGACAGCTGTTAGGAATAAACTGATTTAAAAAGATCTTTTAATGTTGTACAATTTGCAAAATTTGATAGCTAGTGTCCAAATTTCAAATTTCTAAATCAACCCTTATTTTTGTAGTTTAAATTGTGGTAGCGTAATTAGTAGTTACATGCTTAACGTCTGCTTAATTTAAGATTTTTCTCACTAAGATAGATGGACAGACTCTTCTTAATTATTTAAAATATCATCTATTCTTCATACACTAGTGAAATTACAACGGCTATCTTCACGACTATTGTCAACAAAAAGGACTTCCTTAAAAGTAAAAAGTGGACAGACCGAACTTGACGTTACCAAATGTTGAATGACAATGTACAGAGAAAACCCATTCATCAGTTTATCTGAACTCTCTTTTCTTTTGTGTAAGCGTACAAAGCAGTTGGTACAAAACGGTAATAATTGAGAGACTTCGCTAGGCGTCAAAAATATACGGCGACGTATCACGAGCACAAGTGCGATCAGCGCACCATTTACGATAGTGTGATGAGCGAACTCTTAATCCGTCCGTCCCTTTCTACATGGCTGAATAGGTACACAGGTCTTCCTCATTCCCGACTTGAAGCACACTCCGAGTTCATCAATTCAAGAATTCATTAACAAGTGAAACAGGAAGTTAAGTAATGTTAATGAAATTGACAGCATGTGCGTTAAAAAAGTACAGGGCTTGTCGCTGTCAGTATATCTCATACGTAAAGCCTCGGATACAATGAACGGCTGGATGTTAGATTTACATAGAGGGAGAGCTGTGAGCGGCATCGGCTACAGGGTGGGTTAAAGGGTTACTTCATCCCGTCACCGTCATGTGAAATAGCAAATATACTCATTTGAGTTGAAATCACTTCTAAGGATTTCGAAGGAGAAAAGAATAAAATACCGAGAAAGAAGAGGTTTCTATTGAAGGGAAAGAAAAGAAAACTAATAAAGAAAGGAGTAAGAAAAGGATGCAGGTCTGTCGCCATTCTCTTTAAGTTATGTATAGAACAGGCGATAAAGAAAGTTAAAAACAAGCATGGAATAGGAATCATACTGCAAAGAGAAGAAATAAAACCCTAAGATTTTCTGATGATACTGTGGTATTAGGGGAGTCAGAAGAAGACTTGAAAACTATAATAACGTGATCTTAGACAAAGAGTACAACATCAAGATTAAGGTTATGGAGTTTAGTATGAGAAACAGAGGAAGGGATATTTTCAAGGAAGTTAAGGAATTCTACTACTACTTGGGCAGCGTAATAACTAGGGGTGGTGGAAGTATAATAGACATAAAGAGTAGAATAGCACAGGAATGAAAGGCTTTAGCAAAAAACGGGAATTTACTTACGGGCAATATAAGTATAAAAATATAGAAAATCATTACTGAAAATGTTCTTATGGAGTGTGAGGTTGTATGGGTGCGAAACGTAGACGTTATGAGTTGCAGAAAGGAAAAGAATAGAAGCCTTTGAAATGTGGTGCTATAGGAGAATTCTGAAAATCAGATGTGTGGATAGGATAACTAACGAGGAAGTTCTAAGCATAATAGGGGAAGAGCGAACAATTTGGAAGACGGTGACCAAGAAAAGGGATAGATTAATAGGCCACGTTTTAAGACATGAGGGTCTTGTAAAATTAGCATTAGAGGGATGTGTGTGGAGTTATAACAGAAGAGGTAACCCTAGGATGAAATACGTTAAGTAGATTATGGAAAAAACGCTTGCGCAAGGTTAGCATGGAGGGTTGCATCAGATCAATTTTAGGACACAACAATAAATTATGCTTTTCATTAGAATTGGCGCCCAACGTGGGGCGTAATAAATAATCTTAAATTAACTTAATTATTACAAATGGGATAAGTTTTTTTTAATCTGTGTCTCTGAAGGAAACCCAAAGTAAGGGACGAAACGTTATTATTATTTGTTTAATATGAAAAACTAAATAAGTAACACCTTTCGGCGTTTAATTTATCTGAAAAGGAATGCGTAAATAATTCTATTCAAAATGTAAGCTGTAGCAATCTGTCGAAACTGTCGCCATTATTTATTCAGTTCAATGTGATGCATTAATTATGAATTGATGTCTGGGACTGATGCTACGTGTCGCCTCATTTAAGAATGATATACTTTCCATAAGTTTTGTTTTCTTTGATGAAATATATCGTTACGGAGTGTGCGTACTGAAGTTATATTTGTTTTATTGTAGCAACTCAGGAGTAAAGTATATGAGTAATCAAAGGAGATGCTTGTATTTATAAGGAACCGTTTATTCATTGTAATGTATTGTTTCGCAAGGAAACTAGTCCCATGAATACGAAATCCAGTAGCAGCGATTCCTTGCCTCAAATAAATGTAACCCTTGGGACAGACTTCAGCGGGCTTCTTCCGAATTCCGTAAACACACGACATCGCAGTATTGATCTTCCCTGGAGAGAACAGAACAGTGGCACGGGTTCCCGTTCCCGTTCCGAGACATTTAGTGAGTTTAGCTGCGGCGCCAACTGTTCTGTGATTTATGGCAGCTACGATGCAAGCCAAAGAGAATTCCGGAAGCCTTCGCACCTAATACTCACTCCGTCGGGTCGGGAAAACCTCGCTTACGTTCGTCGTTTCATTTCTATCTCGCATTCAATTCCCTAAAACAATAGCGAAAATGTGATGACTCGATGCAATTTCTAAAAGAACAGATGAAATAAATTTTTATAATTTATTAACACCGCATGTACGTTTAGGCTTCCTGACTTTTCAGGTCTCAGCATGTTGATTTAAATATTATTCGGTTTTATTTGATCTGCATTATTACTACTTTAACAACCTATCTCAGGATGCGGACCTGTAAAAGAACTTCATGCGAATGATTTAACGCCTCTTACGGAGAGCAGAACACTTCAACGTTTGGCATTTAATATAGCAGGCTAATAAAGTAAGGTTGCCAGTATGTGTTAATGTAACACGATTAAATGTGTTCAAATTTGGCTCAGTTCAATAATTTTCGTTAATCAGAAGAAGACTTGGAAACAATAAATGGCATGAATGTGATCCTGGAGGAAAAGTACAACATGAGGATTAATTGAGGAAAAAAACCAAGGTAATACAGTATGGGAAACAGTGGAATAACAAACGGTGTTAGAGTGGAAGCAGGTTAAGGATTTCTGCTACTTCGGCAGCTTAACAACTAGGGATAGTAAAAATATAGTAGACATAAAGAGAAGGATAGCTCAGGCAAGGAAGACTTTCGCGAAAAAGAGGAATTTACTTACGAGTAAAATAAGTGGGAATATTAGGAAATCGTTGCGAAAATTTCCCATGGACCGTGGCGTTATATGGGTGAGAATCGTGGACTTAAAGTGTTGCGGGAAGGAAAAGAACAGAAGCCTTTGAAATGTAATGCTATAGGAGAATGCTGAAAATCTGATGGGTGGATAGAATCACTGACGAGGAAGTATTAAACAGAATAAGGGAAGAGCGAACAATTTGGAAGACGGTGACCAAGAAAAGGGATATATTAATAGGCCCCGTTTTAAGACATGAGGGTCTCGTAAATTAGCATTAGAAGGAAGTGTGTCGCGTTAGA
This sequence comes from Eucriotettix oculatus, assembly GCA_034510155.1. NCBI lineage: Eukaryota > Metazoa > Arthropoda > Insecta > Orthoptera > Tetrigidae > Eucriotettix > Eucriotettix oculatus. The sequence continues at coordinate 7,785,374 of CM067381.1, forward strand.
ACTGAAGAGGGAGGCCTGGGGTGGAATACGTAAAAAATATTAGGGAAGATGTGGGAAATAAAAACGCTTGGTCAAGATAGGTTAGCATCAGACCAGTCTTAGAACTTAATACAACACATAACAATAAATTTTTCATTGTGATTGGCGCCCAACGTGGGGCGTAATAACTAATCATAAATTAACTTATTTATTACAAACGATGTTGGTGATATTGTGATTAAGACATGCTCAAGATGGAGAGTTGCAACAGACCAGACTTTAGGACTGTATACCACAACTACAACAAGCTCGTCTGAATATTTATTTGCCACGGTCAATATTTTATTCAAGTGAGAAAGTTTCCGAAACGCTTGAATTGAATTCTCATAAGTAAACATTCAAAAATGTAGAAAGAGTAATTCATTTTACATTTATTTGAACATACGTCGGAAATCAATAATAAAATTCAGGTATAAGGAAACGTTTTGTTGGAGAAGTTTTCTATTTTCATGACTTAAAGTTGTCATCATTGGGATGGGCTAAGAACACCCTCAAAATTTAACGATAGCGTGTCAGATTGAAGTTTGCACATTAATTGGTCAACATTCAGTGACCCGATATCTGCTTTCTGAAGGTGAACTGGCTAAAATGTTTTCCGGAAAAAATTTACAGTTCGGTGAAAGCTGTATGAACCGCGGAAATTTTTATAACTGGGTAGGCCAGTACAAAGACGCTCAAACCTCGGTGATCTGACTCGCAAAGTCCTGGCCGACTTGTTGAAGCGTCAACTCCTTCGCTTGAAACCACATTTGCGACATTATTCGTGAAAAGATAGACCTATTACTGTTGAAGATATAGTAAAAGAGTTGTAGTCTATGTTGGCACATAATGTGAATTCATAACGTTATCAGTAAGGAGTTAAATTACAGAAAGAGTTAACACAAAAACACAATCGAACAAGAAGTGTTTGAAGATTTTTAAGAACGCTATGAAACTTGGGTTTCTAATTTTGAGGAGTTAAAAGAATTTGAAGATTGGGAAATTGCTGAAAAACCAGACAGAGACTTCTTCACAACAGATATAAAATCGTTTAATATTCGTGGGAATTATGTTGAGAAATGTCTCATTGAAACAAAGTACACAATTTTTTTTGTAGAACACTGTATATTTTATAATTGAAATTTCTTCGTGTATTTAATAGTTTATTATATATAATGTTCATACTTATTAAGTATTTTCTCTCGATTAAATGTTTCAATGTCGTATTTTCATCTAAAATATTAAAAAAATTAAGACACAATGGGTTTTCAATTATCGCTTTTATTTATATAAGTTCAAATGCTTATTATATTTTCTTATAGAATCTTTTAACTGGGGACTATGGGTCTACTTTAACCTCCCGTTCCAATAAACCTTTCCTTTCTCCCTGCACTTTTGAAAAAATCGTACCAAATTTGAATGCATTGATACATCAATGAAGTTTATATTTTTTATTTATGACTTTCAATCGCTACAAGAAAAGCTTTGTCCCACTCTTCTGCGATGCACTGTCCAAGAGTTAGTAGAGGCCCACTATTTAATTATTTTTTTAAAAATGTAAGAAACACAGATGATTTAAACTTTGCAAATAGATTTCGAAGCTCTTTAACTGTCTTCTGATACAGGTTTAGATAATTTGAAGCAATAGTTTGAAATATATGAGTTGTAAAAGTCGAACTATATGAAAGAGAGACAAAAATCCCTGACTTTTTTCAGATTTTCGCCAAAACGCATGTATAAAATGATTTTTAAAAAAATCATTACATACGGTATTAAATTCTGCGTATAATGAAACCTTTTACAATAACGTAGGTCAATCCGAATAGGCACAGTGAAATTTCAAAACGACAGTAGTATTTAGATTATGAACAAAAACAACGATGACAATATCTTAATATTTGTGACGCACGGTAGGTTTTTGGTACCAGAAATGAGGGTTAGAAAATCACTTTTTTATGAAAAGAAGTAATAATTTATTAAATTAGAATCAAACTTATGAATTAAAATTATCCTGCAGCATATGTTACACCTGCCTTCATTTGTTTGGCTATTTTTTTCAGTTAACTGAATTTTAGGCATATTAATATGAAAAAAATTAGAGATTTGAGTTTTTTTTCAGATTTTGGCCGAAATTTCAGTCCCCGTGTATTTGTGTATGTATGAAATATGAAGAACTCGATTGTGGTTCTGTTCTGTCTCACTTGTGCCAACTTCTGGGTATATAGCCTTACTTAATTTCAGAGAACGTGTTTTCTTTACTAATATAATAATGAAATGAACGTAAAATAATTGCAACTTCAATACCACAAAACTAGCTGACGAAAGCGTTCGCTATTTGCGAAGGAGGTTTGATACATTTCAATGTCTACCTGCGGACCGATTTGGACAGCTTAGCAGTGTCATGTGACGCAGTTTCTGATCAGCGTCATTTTGCAGTGATCCCCGAAGCAGTGTGCTGCATATTCACGAGAGCTTGGAGGGGAGAAGGCGTCCGTGCTCCAGAATCTGTCGTAACAATTAGCACTTGTGTGCCGAGAGCCTCTCATCTCAATCCTCTTAGCTGCTGGTCAAGTTGCTAGCCATTACCGAGCCTCTTCTTGCCTCCATTCATTCTCACATTCATTTATACTTTTTGTTCGCTGCTTTCTTAAGTCGTTTTCTTAATATATTTTCTTATTATTTTATCGGGAACAAATTCCTTCAGCAATTTCATCGCGGAATATGGTTAAAGTTTTTCTCTTCTGTGGGTACTGCGAATCCTCTCTGGAGCTAAAAAAGAACTTTAGACGTTATTTTTATGGATTCTAAGACAAGACGTCAGCATAACCTGAGATAAACTAATAATAAGAAAAAAATAAATAAATAAGACGGAAAATATAAAATTTAAAGCGTCTTAGACTAGGAATTAGTTGAATTACAGAATAGATTAAGTCATAGCGTACCATACGTTTGCTGACGAACATAACAATGATAGTAGAAACGTTGTGTAGTATTCATTGCATCTCTTAATTTTGTTGCTATTGTCTAAAATAAGACGTTAGTAAAGACCGTGGTTTAGATTAATAAAAAATTTAACTTTCATCATACTTTTTACGCTGGATGCAATCAGAATATTCGTAATTGATCAAAAGTAGCGTGGACAGATCGATTGTTTGTTGAGTCGTTCAGAGTCGATTCAGTAATTGCTTCGAGTCGATTCTTTTAAACGAATCCCAGCCGATTCTATTCTCAATGTTCAACATTAATAACTTGAATATGTAAGGAGAGGAGGAGTGACGAATACACACATAAATTAGGAACAATATCTTATAATTATAAAGTAATTTATTTAATTTCAAGTTTGTTTTCGATGATTGAATCAAGAAATGTCTTACATAACCAGTAAGTGTTAAAAATTGTACGTATAATATACAAAAGAAATATGAGATGATAAATAACGGAAATTAAATTTAAATATTGTCTCCTTTAATAAATATAAATGATGACGAATGTCCTTTTACAAATTTCGTTCTTCAATTAAAAATATTTATAAAATACGTACCCTACAAGCTGAACAGTTAATTATAATTCAAAATTTTATTTCCTGTACCACTACGGATTGGTGCACGCATTATACAAACGATGAAGGTGAATTCTGGAGAGATTAATCTATCGTCTTCCAAGACGTCAAGATGTCTTGTCGAGTCGTGAACTCAATGTTTCCTTTCTTACGGGTAATGCCGCTCTAAGTAAATTCTGCAATTGCGCAGTCGGGGAAAAAACTAGATGGCTGTATTAAATATAAATTGACGTCCATCTGGCGTTACGGTCCTTGGAAAAAAGGGTTAATCACGTTCTAGCCGATTTCTGGGATTCAGTGGAAAGGTATCTTTCTAGGTAAGTAATCTGTGGAATAATTTGTATTGTTATTTATACTGAAAGTTATATATTAATGTTTTTATGAGTGCAAGTTGATGGTTTAAGAATATAAAAATATTCAAGAGTTGGAACAAACTTTACTACAATATCTGTTAAAGGAGCTAAGCCTATCACTTAAAAATTTATTACGAGTGTTAATATTTATTAATCATTGGAGTTTTCCGCTCATAACTTTTTCGATTCAGAATCTGAGTCGAATCGCTCACTGTTCGTTCAAGACTCTACACCTTAAGTAATTTATACTCGTCTCAGTAACTCGCTCTCGACTCTACGATTCAAACTGCGAGTCGTAACTGTATCCCATAAAAGAGTCGTCTTAGAAAACGGCTCTTTTATAAGAATCGACTCTTTGAGTCGATTTTCGGGTCTTTTACCCATTTCTATTCGAAAGTGATAACTCAAGTGATATTGGGATTATTGGTAAAAACCGCGTAAGGAAATAGTTCAATATTTAACTTTTCAATATATATCCTTATGGATAATCGGGCCATGTCTACAGTGTTTCTTCAAACGGGAGTCGTCCAGGAATTCAGAAAATGATATCTGAGAAATAGACAAAAGTTACCCTCAACAAACTATTACTTCAGCTGCTATGTGATAGGGTTGCTAGAATTTGATTGGAGGGCAAAAGAATCAAGGTCAAATCGGCTCCCATTTGAAAAGCATTATAGTCAAAATACAGTTTCAAAACCGTGTTAATTAATTGAAAGTATGAAGAGTGTCCAAACAATAAACCACTTTTATATTCGATGACGTCTGACTCAAGATTTTTTAAGTGTTCACACTTCTGTGCGTCCGTCTTGAAGGAAGTTTAGAAGAAACCAGGATTACAAGACCGCTTTATCTGAAATTAAATCTGAAAGTAGCGAGTTTAATTTCTGATACTACGACTTTTTTACGGTAAACATTTTTGTGTTCGCTTTTCCTTCGCGCCGACTTATCTGGGCTGGAATGAGGCCCATCTTTTCTGAGCAAGGATGAGTGAGTCGGACAGACATTAGCGTCAAAGAAAGGGTAGTTATAACGGTTTCGGATACTCGTGTTTGCTGTGGTCCAGAGGATAATATTTTAAGTTTTAAATAACTACGACAACAACATTGGTAAATACTTGAATATTATATTTCCTTCTATAAACTAAAACTTGCTACACAGTCAATCAATACAGAAGAAAGATTAGTTTATGTACATATTTGCCTCATAACGAATATTGTAAATGTGCCCTAAACTATAATTTGGTAGTTCTGGGAACAGAAAATAAACCAATCAATATAAGATTAAATATGATGAGGTTTCAAATGGTACAATGTTACGTTTCAATTAAATTTAATTACGCTGCGTCATAATATTCCTAACCGAGGGCCAGCGTTGCTCAGGTTGTTATGGTATTCAGTCCTAAGACTGGTCTGATGCAATACCCCATCCTAACGTTTCTTGCGCAAGTCTTTCATTTCCGCATAGCTACCAAATCCCACATCCTCCCAAAACTGCTAAAAGTATTTCATCATTTTCCTCCCTCTGCTGTTCTTACCCCACACACTTCCCTCTAAAACTGATTTTACAAGAACCTCATCTATGAAAGCATGGCCTATTAATCTATCCCTTCTCATGGTCAACGTTATCCATATTGTCCGTTCTTCCACTATTCTGTTTAGAACTTCCTCGTTAGTGATTCTGTCCACCCATCTGATTTTCAGCATTCTCCTGTAGCACCACATTCAATTCTTTATCGCAACTCCTATCGTCCACTTTCGCACCCATATAACGCTAAAAGAACATTTTTAGCAACAATTTCCTAATATTCACACTTATATTACCCGTTAGTAAATTTCTCGTTTTTGTAAAAGCCTTCCTTGCCTTCGTTGTCCTACTCTTTATATATATATATTACGCTTACAAATACAGAATTCCTTACGTTCCTTCGAAATATCCCTTCGCAATCTAATTGTTATTCCACTGTTTCCCACACTATACTATTACCTTGGGTTTCCCTCTATTAATCCTCATGGTTTACTCTTCCACCAGGATCACGTACATGACATTTATTATGGTTTCCATGTCTTCTTATGACTCTCCTACTACCAAAATATCATCTGAAAACTTATGTTTGTTATAAATAAATAGTATATCAGCCTATAAGTCTGTCAGTGGGAAACAATACCGCACTTGACGGCGGACCAATAAAGATTGACGAACGCACGTAAAGAAGGGTGGCGCTTTCCCTTGGAGAAGAGGAAAATAAGATTACACCTGACAGGTGAAAACACAAAAAATGAGGAGATATCAACACTAAAATTTATCACAATGTTATTTAATATTTAGTAAATAATCACAAAAAGGTTGATAAGATTATAATAAACAAGCTTGCCATCAAAAAATTGTAATTTACGACCTCTTGGCTTCCTATGAGGGTAAGAGTACGCACTAACAATTGGCCCACTGCCTTCGTAAGCTGAGCATGACACTCCTAACAAATACCTCACTGAATCCAGCTATCAGAAAACTGTTGTCCAATCGACAGATTCATCATCAGTAGACATTTCAGAGGTACTTTCGCTCGGTTGTGAGTCTAATTTTAAACCCTTTCTGACCTTCATATTATCCTTTTATTGGTGATTTCTCCTGTCACTTATTTTGTGTATAGTTTAATGACCTTATTTGATAAGCTTTCAGTCTTTGCCTTCCGTTTTCTCTTTTCCATTTGTACATGGTGCATGCCTTGGGTCGTTGAAACAATCAGCCAAAGTTTCATTTGACAATTTCTAAAATTGAGCGGGAATATAATTTGTTGGTCCGTAGATCCATCTGAAATATGCTGTTAGGGTTCGAAGATGAGCTGGAACCGTATTTTGCGTTTCGTAAAACTAGAAAAGGTAAAATAGTTGTAAAAATAAAAAAGTAACATAATTTTATGATTTATAAAGTGAAAATAAGCTTTAAACAAGAACTATGGAATAAAACGAGATAAAATGGCCATTCAAGAACAGATGTTATTTGTGAGGCAAAGATTAGGTCTATGCAGTGCTGCGTACTCTTGGCCTCCCACGTAGCTTTTTACAAAATCCTCACTTTCCGACTGCACCGTGCAAACACTAAACCAAAACTAGCCTACAATTGTAGCTAAATAATTATTCTTTGAACTGAAATGTGACACAATTATAATTCATTGTTATGTGCCTTGAAATTCTTAGGTTTTAAATCCTATTGATTAATACAGAAGTAACAAAAGTATATTTTACTTCGTGAAACCAAAAAAATGGCAGCACTAAAATAGTACCAAAAAGTTTCCGTACAGTGTTACCAACATTATGAAAATTCACTGCGTACTCTTACCCTCGCTTACCTTACCCCTAGGCTATAGCTGTAGACTGCAAGATGTGGCAATATCCTGCTTTGTTTATAATCTAAGAGAGCTCTAGTTATATCTAATTCCACTTTATGGGTACCCATCATACATATAAGTTAACTAATTTTTAAAATATGACGCAACAAATTATTGACATATTTATACAAAAGTATCATTATATGAAACTTTATAAAATTCATGTAACACAGCAAATTCATTTCTCTTACCAATACTGTGACAGTAAATATTTTATTCCTACATAAGATAATTATTAATGCCCTATTTTTCAATCTGTTAAATCTGTACATACATTTATTACATATTACATACAATACAGAACCACAATAATCGAATAGTGGAAGTATAATATAATTATGGCTTACAGTTTAAATTCGTTATTTAAAAATTTTACTTATAACTACAAAATCTTTATGAAAATCCATTTTCAAATTTTGATTCAATATGACTCCTAAATACGTAAAATCAGGGCCTCTATCTCATTATTGCCTATAACTACTTCATGGTTATCATCTAATCTACTAAGCCAATATACTTACATTTAGTTTTTAATTTATGTAATTTCATTTTTTCTACACAGAAATACATTCTAAATTTACTTATAGCCAGGTTCATTTTAGTAACGTGATTTATTTGATATTTTCCTGAATTGAATATAAGTGCACCATCAGCATATAACATTAGCATTTCTTTGATAAATAATTTTATTAAAATAATTGTTTCGTATAAATATGTTTTATGCTCTTACGGAGGCAGTTTTATAATTGTTGATTCCAGTTATGACTAAACTTCTCGTTCATTAATTTTTGCCGTAGTTTTATTGTTGTATTTAAGCTGTTTGACAGATGAAAATAATTAAAAAGTTTATGTCAATAACAGAACATTTCCATGTCTTTTTTCATTGAACAAAAGGCGACGAACATTTTGAAATAAAACCTCATAAATCAGCTGGATAAACATCGTATTGCAGACTATAATTTCTACTAATTGGCTGTCTTCTGTAATTAGACACGGTGCGGATAAAAGTTTGAATTTTCATGACTCAGAAGAAAATTTCAAGTCAATTTTGATGACACACGGGATTATGTAGATTTTTATGCGCGCAGATAATATACTCCTGGGTGACGCTGCAGGGAGTAATGTCAACTTTTATGTCGTCGTATAGGATTCTGGATTTAGCTTCTAACTTCATATAATATTTGGACTTCTGTAGAGAATTATTCAAGTGATATAGATTTTCCCCACTTTTAAACTCATATTACACATTTGCACTGTTTTTTTCCATCCTTTGTATTGTCTCATTTTTAGCTTGACGTCCAAATTAAAGAACGTCAATCTCAATCTTTCGGGCAGCAATAAATGTGGAAAGGACGTGATAGGCCAAACATTTGGGCAATGCAGGTGCTTGTGGACGGTGGACAGCAGAGCAAATATGGCGACGATATTGGGGCGGCTGCCCAGAGCCTCAGGCCGGAATAATTGCGGCCGGCTTTCGCAAATGTCACTCGCACTGCGCTTCTAAGAGATGCTAATCGCGCTCTCTCAACAGAAGATCTAATTCATGATCAGTCTCGTCTCCGCAAGGGAACAATAGCTGCTCAAAGAAAACCAGCTCCTATTATAGAGAAGCGAGGAAAATATATAAGGCGTCCGTTATCACGGGATCCAGCTTCCGTAGTTGGGTGGCTAGCCTTTTGTCTGACATCGCTCATTGTTTCTATCATGGGCTGATTGCGAATGTTTGGAACGTGAGCTGTCCACTGATCGGCTGTACGGCGGACTTTGGAAACTTCTCCCCTCAGGAAGACAAAGACATATTACCTATTTCTTTATTATTTTTAACGTAGTACTAAGTCTATGCAGCTTCTTTATATTCTTACCTTCAGTTCATTCAAAGCAAATCTTCACACAGAAAGTTATATCTTTACATTTGAGAACACTAAACAATATACCGAAGCAAATTATGTTAAAAACACTATGTGGAAACAATTCAAAGCACAATTAATAGAGTTCGAATGGGTTTATTGCAGCGGTGAATATAAACGGACGTCCGAAGGTTATAATCATGTCTTCTAAAATTAGACCCATAGTCAATAATCATCATATGAGTGACCATTATAAGAAATACTGTAAAATATTGAACAAGGTCATAAAAGCTGCAAAATGTGTGCATATTAAAAAATCGGTAGACAATTCTGTTAATAAGATTAAAACTATTTGGAAAATAATTAAAAAAGAAACAAATAAAGAAAATAAAGAACTGACACAGCCACAGTTAGGTAAATTCAAAACAGATGAATGTACAAATAAATTTAATGATCACTTTTTAACCATTGCAAAGAAAATCGGGATGAATACAAATAAATCAATGGAAAATGCCTTACAACTTTTGAAAGAAAACTATCCAGTCCAGGAAAGTAATTTGAACTTTTCTTTGACAACTCCAACCGAAATTAAAAAAATAATAAACACTCTAAAAAATAAACATTCATCAGGGCATGATGGTATCTCAAGCATTATACTCAAACAAATAACAGGTAGCATTAGTTCAGTAATTAGTTACATTTGTAATCATTCACTTCTTTCTGGATTCTTCCCAGATAAGCTCAAATGTGCTTTAGTCACTCCACTGTACAAACAGGGGAATAAAGAAGATATATCAAATTATCGCCCCATATCACTGTTGCCAGTATTATCAAAAATTTTTGAAAGAGTAGTATACAACAGAGTTATAAAACATCTGAACAAACATAATTTACTCACCGATTCACAGTTTGGGTTTAGAAAAGGATATTCAACTGAGAAAGCGATCTTTACTCTTTTAGATGACATAATAGAAGAATTAAATAAAAAAAATCGCCCATTAGGTATATTCTGTGACTTAAGTAAAGCTTTTGATTGTGTAGACCATAGCATATTGCTAGAAAAACTGAGGTACTATGGAATAACAGGAACTTCATTTTCTTGGTTTAATTCATACTTACAAAATAGAATGCAAAGAGTAGTATTAAAAGACTCGTGCACAGGTGAAATACATAAATCAGATTGGGGAATTATTAAAACTGGGGTCCCACAGGGATCAGTATTAGGGCCATTATTATTCCTTATATATATAAATGATCTTCCTAATACCATAGATTCAACTTCTAAAGCTATCCTCTTTGCAGATGATACTAGTGTAATAGTAAAAAGTAACAAAGACACACTAGAAGAGGCAAGTAACAATAATTTAACTAACCTGCTAACATGGTTTAATGCGAACGGACTAACAAATAACTGTGACAAAACACATTTCATGCAATTTCACACACTCAACACAACTTTACAATCTATAACACTTAAATACGACAGCAAAAATGTAAATGAAACTTCCTCTGTTAAATTCTTAGGTCTCTTAGTAAATAATAAATTAAATTGGACTGATCAGATTAATCAATTACTTAAGAAACTCAGCTCAGCTACATATGCTGTCAGAGCAATGTCCACCTTCAGTGATTTAAAAACAAGAAAATTAGTATACTTTGCATATTTTCATTCTATTTTATCATATGGTATTATATTTTGGGGCAACTCAGTAGGCGTAGATAAGATTTTTATTAGTCAAAAACGTGTTATTAGAGCAATATGTCAGGTTTCCTCACGAACTTCTTGCAGAACTCTGTTCAAAAAATTAGGTATTTTCACTTTGACGTGCCAATACATTTATTCCGTGATGTTATTTTTAATTACAAATAGGCACTTATTTTTGAATAATTCTGATATTCATCCCTTCAATACAAGGAACAAAAATAATCTGTATAAAAAATGTAAAACATTGTCAATTGCACAGAAAGGTGTGCATTATTCAGGGATATCCATCTTCAACAGACTGCCGCACAGAATTAAACAGTTGTCCGATAATCAAGGTAAATTTAACACTGAATTACGCTCATTTTTGCTTAGCCACTCCTTCTATTCAATAAAGGAATTTATAGAAGAATCGGAGAAGAGTAATTTATAATAGTTTATAATACAAAAATTTGTTATAAGTATATTTTTCTTTTATACAATAAAATAATGTAATAAATGTACACCCTGACCCATTCCACATCCTTGAAGCTTAGCTTCTTTACAGGATCTACGGAATATGATTATTATTATTATTATATTATTATTAATATATTAAATTTAAAGATTTCTTCCTGTTTTCACTCGAGGTACGTATTTTGGTTTTCCCACGTTAGAGTAGAATTTATTTTGGCTATTGTATTTACAAATAATGATGAAAAATTTACAGAGGCTATCGGAATCACACCTGTTCAATCTCTGTTGATTTATAACGTCCAGTATAACACAAATTAATTATAAACTTTGTATTTTCACCGTCATTATTCATTTTAACTATATGTAAAAAGAACATTTTTAAAATCCGTGTTTTTTTAATGTTAATTTTAAGGTATATGTAGAATAATAACCGGTAATATTAAAAAAACACACTCACATATGAATCTGTATCATCAGTAGCCATATAGAGATCGGTGTGTGGCCCCATTATGGCTCCTAACAATCATAATAGATTTGTCAATCGGTATAAATTCTAAGATCTGACGTATTTAAATCGACTATGTAAGCTAGAAAAGGATATAAATTATGAATTACACGTAGATACTCTTCTAAACGCGGCTTTGATAGATAGTCCACGTGAAAAAGGTGGAATAGAAATAAAATTAATAACGAAGAAAGTAAAGCGAATGGTGTCTTTAAAATATTCCTACAATATATCTTGTAATGGAGAATCAATGGTCTAGAAGACCAGACCGCAAATATCTAGGCATTTAGGATGAAATCTTAACGCTTAACTAACCGGGTCGGGTATTTAAAAGAACACAACGTTTCTGCGGCCATCTTCTGCCGCCGTTTCATCCGAATTATTCACCGGGAAAGTCTACGTTCATTAATCTAGGCATTTATTTTCAGAGTAAGCTGGGTAGAGAGAAGCAGGTAATGAAGAAAAACCTTCCCTTTGTAGTGAGAACTTTCAAAAATGGGAATTATAAGTCCAATGAAATGACACTAAAGTTACGGAAATTTTTTAATTTTTTGATCAGCTATGCCCACGATTTCGTCCGCACGGAAAAATTTATTTTTATTTTGCCTTAAAAACGAAACAACAATTACAAAATTTTGAAAAAGCTGGATTCATTCAATATATAAAAAGTACGGTATCATTTAATTATGATCGCTTCAGGGCAAACCTTATAACTCGCAGTTGGTTTAGAACGGATTCCGCTATCATACGTTTCGGAGCCAATAAAATGAGCAATTATTAAATATTAAAATAAAATTTACCTGACACCACAAATAAAACCAATTTATGTGTTCAATATAAAGATGATCCAAAGAAGTTCATTGTTTTTCAACGATAGGTTAATTACGGCGCGAATCCTACCGCAACAATAGATGGATTGAGAATAATCACTTAATAGGAATTATAACTCGTAGTTGGTTTTCACGCCGCCTTTCGCGCGGCAATGGATTTATAAAGATTTAAATTAAATTATTCTGAACTCTGCAAGATATCGAAATGAAAAATACACGAAAATTTAATTTAAAATTCCTGTTTCAATCCCTGAAATTTTCATTGAAATTTGATGACGGAGCCTATTCGAAACAAACATACGTACAGACAGACAGACAATATTTTATTTATTGGTGCAGATACGTTGGTACATTTGTTAATGAGCTATGTTTCAATTGACAGCTATGTTTAGTTTGTTGTTGACAGTTGAGCACGCGAAAATTTGCTTGAACTTTTCAACTGTCAACAACAAACTAAACATAGCTGTCAATTGAAACATAGCTCATTAACAAATGTACCAACGTATCTGCACCAATAAATAAAATATTGTCTGTCTGTACGTATGTTTGTTTCGAATAGGCTCCGTCATCAAATTTCAATGAAAATTTCAGGGATTGAAACAGGAATTTTAAATTAAATTTTCGTGTATTTTTCATTTCGATATCTTGCAGAGTTCAGAATAATTTAATTTAAATCTTTATTTTGCTCTCTAAAAAATGGAATAACGTGCTGCACCGTATTATAAATGTTAACCGTTAATTTATTGTATCTGCACCGGGGAAAACTGTCCAAATGTGGATTAAATGAATATATGCTAACGTTGAACACATTTAATAATAATATAATTATGATAACAACATATAAAAATGCTTGAGGAATTCTACAAAGGTATTATTCAGAAAATATTTCCTAGCAATTGTTAATTCTCTGTTATCTGGTGCCCCTACTACCCTAAATTCCGTTAATATTTATGATCGCAATAACAAAATTCACAGCTCTGTCATTTCTCTCGCTATAAAATTGTTTGTCATTGGAGATTCAATTAAATCATGTAGTAATGTTAATTATTTATTCACAGAATACATACTATATACCATGTAAAATAAACACTGTACTATCCTCGTATATAAGTTATCGTAATAAAAAAATAAGAAGAAAAACAAATGTCTTTTACTTTGATCTTGTAATCCGGGTCTGCCTATGCTGCAAGGGGAAAAGGAAATTACACATATACTGAAGTAATGAATAGTGTCAATATCATTCAAGCGGTCACGTAGCTACGTATATATATATACACACACGTCCATAGTCTAATCAGAACTTTGAGTTAAGCTAAAGGGTTCCTTAACTTGGGCCGTGTTTGCTCTGGCGTGGGAGTTGGGAGGCGCACAGTTGCGGTCTCGCTGTTACGCGCCCTTCCTCATTCATTAATAACAACTTCCAGCTTCAAACGGACCGCTTTTACACGAATTACAAAGAAACACGCTTGCACAACAGCTATTAGTCGAATACAAAGACCTGTAATCATGGCCGACGGAAGAATGCGAGCTGTGATTCGGAAACCAGTGTCTCTTAAAGACAGCAACCAGAGCAAAATCTCGTAGTCTGTTTCTTCCACACGTTTCACCATTATTATTTTTTAACGTGAGTCATTTAGCATTTAAAAACTTTATTTTCAACTTTTTCACTATCTTTAAAATGATTTCGTGACAATTGTCCTGAAATTGAAAATGTCTGCACTTCTATTATATTTAATTAATTTTAAGAGGCGGCCTTTTCTAGAAAATACAAAAAATTAAAATTATAAAGAATTATAAAAACAAATATTTCTCATAAAAATCCGAAGAAAGAGCGAACAGACCACCATATTACATTCGAAAGTCTAAGAAATGCGGTAACGTTAGTCACGTTCTAAATGACCTTAAATGTCATCTGAATATCTAATTATTTTTTAAATCAATTAACGTCTAGTATTAAAATGAAATAAATTCAACCGTTTTTTTTCAGACAGTTTTTACTTTATTGTTTGTCTCTCATTTGAAACTTCTTCGGGTAAAAATTTATCTGTACATGGAACCTCACTAGGCCGAAGGAGTTTCGTCAAATGAGAGAAGAAACGTCGTAATATTTCTTATTTAAATTATAATGATACTGACAAAGAGGCTAATTAAGTCATTTATTACATATTTCATTGTCAAAAAATTATTTAATTCAGCTCAACGTTTTCCAAAAGGAATTATTTTTCTTGTAGACTGTAGAAGAGGAATTTAAGGACACACAGATGGAGTTCGAAGTTGCAAATAAAATTTATTTGAGTTTTGATGTTAAATATTTATAATTTATTTAAAAGGAATGATTATGAACTGAAAATGTAAATAAAACTTATTTGGGGTTTTAGATCTGTTTATTTAAAGCAATAAAATTAGTTAGTTTGAATTTTAAAATTATATTTATACGGTGGTTTATTTTTAACAAACAAAAGAAGAATTAAAATATATTATGTACAAAATTAAACTCTCAGCTTCACATCTGGTCCGTGACTCGAAATTGGAAAATCATTAAATTAAGGTTTACACGCATGGATTCGGATTAATCTCAAGCACCTGTTTGTTTGTGTAGCAGAGATGTGTTTGTATGTTTTAATAGTTATACAGTAAGGGTTGGTTGGGGGTTTGAAGCCTAATTACAGGTATCCTCCCTCGAAGTTCACCCCACTTTCCTGGACAAACTTTCTGTTTAGAGTAATTAGTACTTGTCTCTCGGAGCGTGCATTGTCCGTTATCATATGCATAAGTGAATGGCTTGCTCGTGATTAACATACAGGTATAATTATATGTTCAGGATTGGAACATATAATTTATGACTAAGCGCTGATCATTTCGAATTTGGTCGAAAATTTGTCTAAAGGTCTTTTCAATCCTTTTAATCTTTTTGGTTGGTTCGCAGCCTCGGCAGATACCGTGGAAGTACTGGAGATCACGGTCAACGACGCGCAACAAAGAATTAAGAAATGGCTGAGAGGCAAAGGCTTACATATGGCAGTGAGTAAGGTCGAAGCCATGATCGTAACGGATAGAAGGGCGTACATAGACTCGGAATGGATCAACTGCGGCAAAAGTATTTCCTACCTTGGGGTTGAACTTGACGACAAGCTGAACTTCTCCCTACACTTTGCCCGAACAGCTGAAAAAGCTCAGAGAACATCTGCACAACTGGCACGTATTATGCCCAATTTCGACGGATGTTGATGAGCGTCATCCATTCGCAACTGCTGTACGGGGCACCAGTGTGGGCGGATGCGCTGCACAACAACAAAGCGAGATGCCAAATGGAGGCTGCACAGAGAAAGGGAGTGCTAAGAATTACGTCGGCCTATAGAACAGTCTCTAAAAGTGCTGTGCTGGTTATAGCGAGCGTACCGCCAATAGAGCTGTTAGCTATGGAGCGGCAAGAAGAGAAACTCAAACAACGCAAAAATTAGTAAATTGGAGGTCAGGGAAAGACTCCTAGCGCGCTGGCAACTGCTATGGGACAAAGAAGAGACCGGCAGATGGACGCATCGCATAATACCACAACTCAAGGAATGCGTAAATAGGAAGCATGGCTCCATCACCTACTACACGACACAAGCGTTAAGCGGGCACGGCTGCTTCAAGCCGTACCTGCACAGATTCCGGAGAGCGGATGACAGTAGATGCGACGCAGAACATACACTGTTCCACTGCGATTCGTGGAGAAAAGAAAGGGAAGAACTGGAGAGTCATCTCAATGAAAAAGTAACTTCAGAGAATCTAGTCGCTCTTCTTCTCAAATCAGAAGAAAACTGGGTTCGTATAGGGAGACATATTTCAAAAATTTTGATAAAGAAAAGTGAAAAGTAAACTTCGCAATTTTTACTGACCATCCTGAAGATAGTCCCGGAATTTAAAATGTCGGAAAGGAATGATATGTAAACAAATATGTATATAGATATAAGATGTACATAGATATAAGATGCACATAGTTATAGTAGTAAATAAATAGGTGTATAGGTCCTGTTGAAGAAGAAAAGCAATGATGACACCTCACTGAAGGAATGTAAATATAGTCCCGGGGAGGAAGATGGGTTTAGTGGGTAAGAATCCCACACTGTTGAGGAGTGTGGACCCTCCTCTTCGTCTTTTGAAGATTCCACTTTTTGTCCCTCGTTAAAAAAAGAGACATAGAGATAAAGAGACATAGAGATACAGAAACATAGAGATACAGAGACATAGAGATACAGAGACATATATATATATATATATATATATATATAGAGAGAGAGAGAGAGAGAGAGAGAGGATTGATGATTGATCTTTATTAGCCTATTGGCTATTTTTTGTACAAATTATAATACATTGCTACATACATTATGACAATATTTACATAGTTTTCTGAGAATTCTTTGCTTTTCTTAGCATTAATTGAATACTGTGTTCTTGTCTCGTTCTACCTCCAATTTGTTGAACATTTTTATACAATATTGAGGGTGACATTCCGTTAACAATTTTGAAAATAAAAATATAAACTAAGAAATATGTTCTTTGTCTGATGGACATAAAATTTAGTGTAGTTAACATAGCTTTTATGTTAGTGTACCTATTACATTTCAGTATGACACTCAATGATCGATTTTGGGCTATCTGTAATTTATTTATATGAGTCTCACCCATTGCTAACACCAATGTTGCGCAATATTCAAAATGTGGTGCTATGGTTGTTTTGTATATAGTACACAAAGCATAACTTGAAATATAGCTTTGACAACCTTCTTAATAAACATATCTTTCGTCCTATTTTTTGATCAAATAATCACAGTGTTTACTATATTGCAACTTATTATCTATTATTATGCCTAAATATTCATTGAGAGATAGAGATAGCTTTATATATATATATATATATATATATATATATATATATAGAGAGAGAGAGAGAGAGAGAGAGAGATCCGTTCAAGTAGTTGGGTTTGCATGTCTTCATATTTTTCGAACAAGACTACTTTTGCAACACTATTGACGTCATGTACCTCCTTCATTTTGTCATTTAGTTTGGAATGAAGGAGTATCCGGATATAGTCAAGTTTAATGTCTCCGGACCTACATCACGAACAAGTCACGCCCAACACTAAAGGTTACGTCACAAAAATAAATACTGACATATCTACCTAGAACAGTTCTTAACTACTAATAGCGACTAATACCTCATTTCAGGCACGTGCAGAACTGTGGTCTGGGATTCTATTTCCGGCCAGGACGAGAATTTTACGTTCTGATTCTCCATTTTCATAGAAAAACTATTTAATACATAATTTAGTATATAGTTTTCAGCCATTTAAATAACACTTTCTAAGTAAATAATAAAACAAATTAATATTGCCCATGTTCCTTCCTTTATCTCATTTAATCAGTCAAATATTTGTAATTTAGTATAGGGTATTCCTTCTTTTTGTAGGTGGAACGTTTGAAATGATATAATGCATATTAGTTATTATTATCTGATTTAATTATTCCAATACTTGTAATTTAGTATAGGATTTTACTAAATTTAGGAGGCATTTTTGAGATAAATACTAAATTTTTTTAATACATACTATTTTTATATACCCTAAGAAAGCTGGCTGCGTGTCAGGTGACTGATGACGTCACGCCGAAAAGTATGTCACGTACCTTATTTCTGTGGCCAATTCGAGTAGTCGTCAGTTTCGAAACTGTAAAACAAACTGTAGGGACCGCATTCACAGTAATATTAATAAAAAGCATCTGTACTATGGTGTTCAGAGTAAGGAGTTATATTCTGAAAATAAACAGACCCGACTTAGCGTGAAATTAAGTTTACGCACTGAGTCAGCAAGCACGATCCAAGCTGTATAAAACTTTATTTTAGATATGTGTATAAATTTTATTTAATTCAGAGTTTAAATGTATTTAATAAATAATATTCTGAGGTAGTCTTGTGTCTGTTTTGCGTAAAAGGTCCCGTTTGCTAATCGTCAAATTCGATCAGCGACGACGCAGTAGAATAATGTAAACGGTCAAGACGCACATTTCGAAGCATCTCTTGTCGCCAGCCATTAAACAGGAACAATAGCTGTGGCGGTTTCTTGAGCAGAAGCCGAAGCTTTCCTCGGGGACCGTGTGAAATTGCTAATTATGTTAATAAACTAACGTGAAGCACAAGTTAGCGCGTCCAGGGAGCAAACTATACGAATTTCCATATCAAACTTAACTTTGTGATAAAGGTCGCGCGCAATCTCACAAAGAGAAGAGCTGCACGGCGCCACGGCGCCACGGCGCGCTCCTCATCTCGGCGAATATTCAACAGCCAGCAGCCTTCAGCCCCCCACATGTTTATTCATCCGAGGCGCAAACGAAATGCGATTCTTTCCCGTCTTCTGCTGTAATCAAACTATTAATCTTTGACTTTGGCAGCGCTCTGAGAAATACTGTTTCCTGCCTCACAGGAAATCACAACTTCCGTATTAAATCACAGGGATTTGCTTTCCTATGTATTAGATGGACATTTTATAATTTAAGAGCTAAATTAATGGATAAAAAGAATGTGTTTGATACATTCAAGACGTCAAGTTATTTTTTATAAGGTCAAAATTACATTTAGCGATGACCTGTCTGCTTGAAGCTTGCAAATTACTTGAGCAAGGCTCAGTGATCCGGTTTCTAATATCTGAATGAAGATGAAAACCCGGATAATGTCGTTTCGCGAATGAATTTACGGTAAGGTGAAAGTTCTATGAACCGCGTAAATTTTTGTAACTGGGTAGAACAGTTCAAAAACGATCAAAACTCAGTGGCCAGACAGATGAAGTGTCAACTCATTCGCCTGAAGCTCGCATCGCAGTATCACTGTTGAAAGTATACAAGAAAAAGTTGGAGTAAGTGTTGGCAGAGTTCATACCGTTATCTGTTAGAAACTCAAGAATAGCATAAAAATGCTTGGTGGGTCCTAACTTAAGAAACAATTAAAAAATGTTTGGTTACCCTCGATTTTCATTTGTTCATCCAACTCAGTGCAGAAAAGGAGTTTAGCAACAATGAGGAACGCAATGAATTTGTGGGAAACTGACTCAAACAGCATTTAAAGGTTTCTTTACATCAGATATACAAGAACTAGTTCACTGTGGGTACAAACGTATTAATATTTGTGGAGAAAGGACTAGCATGTTACTACAAGCCAAAAAAGAACCTAAAAACCTACCGAGAAGAAGACCCTCATAACCGATAGAATCGCCATAATAGGAATTTACATCAAGCCCCTCACACCAATAGAAGAAATAATATCCACAATCATGACAGCACTCGCAAAGACACCCCCTGGATACAACACTATTATAGCAGGAGACATGAATTGCAGAATAGATATAGAGAACCACAGGAGTAAAGAGCTGCAACTACTGATGGTAGAGGAAGGATTCACACTACTAAACAACAAAAACGATAAAACATATTTCGCGCATAACGGCAGCAGCACAATAGATCTAATATTCTACAAGGGTACAGACCTGTCACGATAAACCACAAAGTATGCAATACCTCAAACGAAGTTCTCCTGAAAAAGCACATACCGGTAACAGCATGATCCACATGAGCCAAAGCACATCACATCAAAATTAGAGCCTATAACAACGATTAATAAAGATCTCACACACCTGATCAATGACATACTAAGGAGAAACAAAGTACAAATATCTGACAACATAAACACATCAGCAGACATCACACAGATGAACGGAGTTCTACAAGGAGATCCCCTAAGCCCCCTCCTCTTTAATGTTGCCACCCACGACGTCGTACAGTCGATAAGGGAAACAGCACCAGATATTAAGCTGTACATCTACGCCGACGACATGGTAATGGGATCCCACAACAGAAAAGACCTACAAAAAGCAACGTCCGCATTAGAAAAATGGGCGGACCAAAACGAGCTTCAGATAAACAAAGAGAAAAAAGAATACATTATATTCAGAAAAGGGGGGAAAGTTTCTCAGGACGATAAAATCTTACTGAAACAAGAACCGCTACAAATTGTAAACCAGGTAAAATATCTCGGCATGATCATTCAAACCACAACAAATTCATTCAGAATTCATATCAAGCAAAGGGCAACAGCAGCCACGAAAGCCATTCATGAAATTAAGGAACTAACAAAGATTTCTCTCAAGACAGCGATGCATATTTTCAACGCCAAAATAGTTCCCATACTTACATATGGCCTAGAACTGATCTGGATCAAACTACGCACCAAAGACTTCCATACCATAGAGAACGTAAAGGCCCTATTCCTGAAGAGGAGTGTCCAAATACACCCTCTCCAGATTGGCATACGTACTCGCTCAGGAACAGTTCTTAATAGAAGAGCTAAGAACGAAATGTGACCTATCCTACACCCCAAACTGGAAGATGGCAATAGAGGAGAGAACAAGAGTTCTATACGACGTTAGCGGTCACGAACCGGTCTTGGACTGGAACAAACCAGGATCTTCGCCACTTCGTGACATCGATGGCGGTCCATGGATACCACCACAGAATATGCAGAAACCGATCGTACCACGAACCAGATGACAACTGTATATGCGACCTATGTGAAAACAACTGTGACAGATACCATATCCTAACATGCTAAAATAGGGAAACTCCAATGATAAAACTTTGCACAAAATAAGTGAACATCAACTTAGCACAAATCGTGCGCATTACTATCTTCATTATTATTTGTGGAGATTATGATGATAAGTTGCAAAAGTCTCTTTTTCTAAAAAGACACACTGAATTTTCTAGTTCAACTTGCCTGATTAATTATGTGGCCATTTAATAAATGAAGGAGATTTATTCAACCTGTATACAAGTGAAAAGTAAATGATGAATCTTTATCATAAACGTGAAAGGATATATACTAATATGTATATGGTACAGAGACAACTCAGAATAACATAGGAATGCAGGGTCGAAATTGCCGTAGTTGTGAGTTATGGTGAAAAGAAGGAGAGAAAAAGAACAGAAATAGCAAGACATCCGCACATACACGATCAGCAAGTAGACTAGTTCATCGTTTGAATATGCGTTCATCTTGGGAAACGGATGGTAAATGACAACTTCACGTGGCCATCCGTTCAGCTCAAGACTACCGGGAGGAATCTTCCAGAACGATAGGAATTCCATGCAGCGTCGCTGTCAGGCCTTCCTGACGACTTCTGGTCGTAATTACAAACACCTGATATAGTACAACCTTTCAATAAATTTTTTCCTGCCCCATTTCTGTTGGTAAGTTTGGCATCGAAATCGGTGCTATGAAGTCTTTGAGTTTGATCCCGACATTTAGAATGCGAATTACGTTGCTGTTCAACCCCTAACAGGGGGACGGGACGGAGTAATACACAGTTCTGAGTAATAAATTTAAAGGACAGAACAATTCTGATAAAATTTGGTTTCCATATTTCTCACGACCCAAAACCAAACACTTTGGAGAAAAGACACGGACTGCTACCACCACTAGGAGAATTAGCGGAAATTTTATATGTAATTGAGCCTCATATTTTATAATGTTTCTCCGCCAATATTTGTGCATAGTTACAATTCTTTCCATCAGGTTAGGTTGTGGGGGTGGAAATAAGTCGTATGAACATATCGAATTTGGAATCGAAACCGGTGTAATGCGAGTCGCTGACCTTTAATATGTGATTTAAGTAAAAATTCATCCCTTAAGTGGCATAGAACTTTTTATCCTGGTAGAGTACTGGATATAATTTTAGCCCACGGAGTATTTTTGATTCTCTCGAGATATTGGGAGTATATTTGAGGTTCATTCATATTGTAACTTTTTCGATGTGTTCACCATGAGTTAATGAATGGACGGAGATAATATAAACACCCGAGCAACGCCGGGTCTCAGCTAGTAGAGAATTAATTTGGTGTATTAATTATTAAATGATAACATTTAAGTCATGAATGCTATTTTTCGTAACGTTTTAACAAACTAAAACTTTAATGATAAGAAAATAGGATTATTTATATCCGTCTTGAAGGAATATTTATGCCTTTGACAATTCTGAAGAACAACTAACTTATACTGAAGGCCATCATTGTTACGGGATTTTCAGTTTAATTATTGTTAGTTAAATAATTAATTTTCATGACTGATTATTGGGAGCCAGCGAAGAAATAAATAACCTTTCATTTTCTCGCAAAAAGAGAAGAGATTTATTTGTTTTGAATTTATGTAAAATGTAATTTATTTCCTTTCCAGAACATTCCATTTATTATGTAATAAATTTTCGGTATGAGACAAAATAAAATACAATCTGATTTTTAGAGTCGTGAAATCAAAAAGGATTACATACTTTGTTAATGTTGCTTTAAGATATGTGAATTTCTCCGTTGTCTGAGGTCGCCAAGGATGCTTCCCGTCTGCTGGTCACGGAAAATTTTGTAATGCGGTGCTACTAATTTGCAGATGACCTTAGCCCAGTTCTTCCTCCATTCATTCCTCCCCGTTAAAGCGTAATAAATCTGCGTGTAATTCGCAAGATGCTTGACACCAGAGTATGCCCAAGGAGTCCAAAATAAAAGGTCAACTTATTTGGAATCATAATAGTTCCACGGCTTCTCTTCATTCGTTGCTGCTGGAAGAAAATCACTTGCTTTAAGTGTCAGCCCAGAAGTAACAAATGATCTCGTGTCATTGGTTGGTTACACTGGTAATGTGACCAATTTTGTGAATAATTTCACCGCCTTTCGCGCAAGGAGTTGATTTTTGGGTACTTTTCGGCAAACCAGGTGTTGATTTCTAATCCCCAGACAATGAGGCTCTTTTCCACTTTTTTGAAACAGACAACTCCCCTTTAATAGCATAGGAAGGGAATTGAAAAGGGGGAATTCGGAAGGTAGAGCAAGGTAGCCAAGGGTTGACTGGGGCCCCCGGGCTATGGTTTAAGGACCCTACCCGGTGTTTCACCCTAAAGAAATGCAGAGAAAACCCTAGAAAATCTGCATCAGGTAGGTCGGTATGTAGGTAGGCCCTTCCGAATGACGGGGGATGAGTTTTCTGTGGGGTCGCAGCATTCCCTTCCCCATGTCTCTACCACTTACAGGAGGCAGTTGGCCGACTGATCCAACGGGATCAGCCGACAACTCTTGCCATATGCCCAAGGTCTTCGACAACAGTACATATACCTTCTAAAATAGGTGAAGGTGTCTCGGCATGTGAGAACTTTGATAAAAAAAACAGAGAGACTGCGAGGCATTCCCGTCATAAATCAGGTGAGCCCCGCGATCATTCTGGGGTGAAGCGCCTGCGAGAAAACTCCCGCAGTCCGTCCTCTTTTCCTCTTCACGGCGCCTTGTTTTATTGCTTTAGTTTCCTATTTTAGCTTTTAAAATCTCATCTTTTTTAAAAAAATGCGATTTATTTTCACTTTATGTTAAATTTATGGTTTTTATACGCGATATAAATTAAATTAATTAAATAAAAAGTAAGCTTAACATTCTGTTCGTAAATTGAATTTCGTATCAGTTTGTGTCGAATAAGATCACTTTATTGAAAGAATCTCATAAATTGGCGTTTTAGTCACTTCTAATTTGTTTAATTCAATAACTTAGTTATCGAAATAGTTAATAGACCCAATTTCGCATAATATAATCCTGAAAACTGAAGCCAATGTTTCAATTGAGGTGTATAAAAATTAGTGTGGGTAATTATGAGGTTTGGCGGCGCGTCGCTGTCGCACATGTTAGATTACCGAGCTGAAAGCAGGCAATATCGACACGTGTAACGTGGGATTTGGCGTGTCGTCAGCTGGAATCCCTTGCTAGCTAAGCGTGGCGTCCTTAATATTTCAGAGCGACGCCCTAACTCCTGCAGCATTCATAGCCGTTTCTTCTCAGAAACGCAAGTAGAAAGCATTAAGGGAGCTGTCTTTTGATCGCAAAGGAAGTTAACAGGGCACTTCCTTGTACTAGCAAGTATTGAGCTGACATGAATTGAAGAAGATTCAGGCCAACAAGATGAAGCATTCCATCAGCTCAACGCCTTAAATATACGACCTGAATAATCACAAAAAATTAAATTCGTGTAAAATAAGACTAGTTTTTACTATTTAGAAGAATAAAAAATTAAACTGGCTTATTACTCAAATTATCTACTTAAACTCAGAAGCTTGTAATGACTCTTTTACTACTGTGAGTTTGCATACGTATAAAATTTCATTAATTCTGTTTTGATATATGTAAAAATAAATCATAAAACAAGTATCATAACAATATTAATTTTAACACGTTATTTAGCCATTGCGTGTCATACGCTTAATTAAAAATAGAACTGCATACGCCGTTCAGTATTCGCTAAACGTCGATAGAGAAGTATACATTTTCCAAACTAATATGTAAAACGATGTTTATCTGGTCTATTTATTGAAATAAGTTAAATCTAGAAAGCCGACTGGTTAATAGTATTTTTTAGCGGGTAACAGCGGTGACTATACGGGAGATTTAGTCTAGAATATGAAGTAAGAGAAACGAATCTATTACTGATTATACAAGTTACTAAAGATTATAAATAGATAGAGATTATAAATAGAAGAATGCTGAAAATCAGACGGGTGGATAGTCACTAAAGAGGAAGTTCTGAATAGAATAGGGGAAGAGCGAACAATATGGAGGATGTTTACCAAGAGAAGGGATAGTTTAATAGGCCACGTTTTAAAAGATGAGGGTCTTGTAACATTAGAGGGAAGTGTGTGAGGAAGAACAGAAGAGGGAGACAAAGGATGGAATAAGCTAATCAGATTAGGGAGGATGTGGAACGTGGTAGGTATGTAGAAATTAAATTGCGTGCGAAAGATAGGTTAGCATGGAGGGTTGCATCCGACCAGTCTTAGGATTGAATACCACTGGAACATAAATAAGAAATGTAATAAATTTAACGGTTTTTATTTTAATTTAAATTGTACTTATTTAATGTTAAATTAGCTCGGAATATATAAATATAGAGAACGGCATCAAACCGACTATATACTGACTACCACAATAGCGACAACAGAAATAAATTCTGTAATTTGACATTAATTATGACAAATATTTCGAAAGCTACTGAAATTATAAAATTTATTTTGCTGTGACAGTGCAATTGGAATATTACAATGTAATTTTCTTTGCGTTCAACTGTTCTTAAGAAATCTCAGTCTACAGTCAGTCTCATTTCTCGGGTTTCTTGGCTTATGTATGGTTTCCTAATACTGTAAAGAATTGTACATGTAATGGATTTTGGCACCTAGTTTCAAATGTCCGCCATATAGTTTTGGTTGTGACACTTCTATTTCCAGTACGCAAATAAGTTATTCTAATACAGGTATGAGTCTTGTGTTACTTTACTTGTTGGATTAAAATTTACTCTCGTGCATTATTTAAGTTGGTTATTTGTATTCATTGTGATGCATACTGAGATAAAATACACATAATTTACTCTATTTACAATATAAAATTTATTGTTTATTTTTTGTGATGTATATAGAATTGCAAATCTATAACTGAAAGAGTTGTAGAGGAAATTTCTTTCTCTGGCGAAATAAAATACTTTATTATTTTATTTTTAGTTTTTAGTCGCATCAACTACAAGGTCATTAGCGACTGTGCACAATTAGGGGAAACTTATATCCACTTATATTACAGTATGGTTTCTCAAACATCCAAGCCCATGCCAGGATTCGAACCCGGGACCGAGGAAGCCATGCTAGCCACTAGACCACAGGAGGTCAGCATAAAACTCTTGTAAAACATAGCATAGCAAGGCCACACGCAGCCAGAAATGCGTCGCAGGACTTAAACTTTATTTTACGTACTAAAACACATTACACAGATATAAGGCCGCTGTTACACCTTATGCCGGTTTTTGATTATGTGAGACAGGCTGTCATTATCATATTGCCTACGGAAATGCCGTTGCTGCTTTGTGTGAGTCAGGGTTGCATAACAGGAACTTCATCTGGCAGCGCGTTGTTCCATGCCCTATGACCCGCAACATACGGAAAGCGACACAAACGAATATTTTATGGCTCTTTCCTTCTCAATTTTTGGACTAAATTTCTTAAATGAGTAAATTTTTAATTCTTCATTGTCTTATATCGACGAAGAGATTAGATGGAACAGTTACAATTCGAGAGGGGTGATCGCTTCCCCAAGGGATTGAACCCTTATTGGCGATGTCCGGAAAAGGGAAGAGATGAGAATTGGTGAATACGAAAGTTGCTAGCGCAGGATCGCTGTCATCTTGAAGAAATTCACAAAATAAAGAAGAGTAGTTTATTGTACCTAAGGCACAATAGTATAAAGAATAGAGACGAAAGAAATTGCTAGGCGCCCTTCTGGGAAGGTTTCCATGCGAGCAAAGGCTGTCGTGGACTAACTAGCTAAATTAGCGGATGGTGAAGGTTGATCAAGAGGAAGTTTTCACCACCTTCACTAGCTGCGCTATGGAACGGAATAATTATACGATGGCTGCCCTTCCCCTTAAATTCTCGTCACTGAGAAGTTCTGCTGACCTCCTCGGTTCTCACACTCTGGAGCTGGGAACATTTCTCCACGTGCTGAGTAACCCGAGAAGCTTATCACAGCACGATCAGAGTCACCGGATGCATACCGCTAAGACTGTGTGAAGCAATCCTTATATATACATGAAAATTGCCGTAATTCTATCTCAGTAACTCCAATGCTTTCTCACATCAACCTCTCGTTTTCGCCACTCTTTAAAGAATAATTTTGTTGCAACCAACGCAGTTTTGATTCTAAAATCTGGAAACGCCACCGCCATCTCTAAGAGACATGCACTTAAACCGAAACAAAGAAACCCTCAGGTCCTTTTGATAGCATGCTTTGGTTTTATAGCATCATCTGTCTAAACTTTATTTACGAAATCTGCAAGAAGCAAAAAAAAACAAGTTTTCCAGAAAGTATCTCCCGGTCATTTAGCACTTCGGGATTATCTATAAACATATTCTGTTATTTTTGCTAAAGTTTATAATTTTTTCTCCGTTGCTCCTTCAAAACATTTCGTCAGAACAAAAATAAAATAATATTTTTAATTACCTGTATAAACATTTTGACAGTTACTTAAGCATTACAAATCATTCTCAGACGTATATGTCGGTAAGTTACACTTTCCCAAAATTTTTAGCAATTTGTAAACGATGTAATTTAATTTATTTTCATAAGTTGTAGAAACTGTTTTACTTATTGAGAAATGTCCATCACATATATTGATACTTTATGTAAAATATGAGCTACTTATTCAGGGCGTATAACTATGAAATATATATAAAAGTGTAGTCGTAGTGACTAAAATAAAGACACACATTTACGAGCAATAAATATTGACGCTTCCATCTGACGTATATGAAGAACGTCCGCTTATATCAAGAAGTGCTCTAAAATTTTTGATATTTCTGCAACTTTCAGTGTATTATAATATTTTGTAAGTGCAAGATTGCAGCAAATACAATGAGGATAAAATATAACAATCGAATGACATTCTATGAGACGTTTTTAAAATTAGATACATGAAATTTTATTTTTAAATATCCACTATTCTGTATTATAAGAAACTATTTTTTTTGTCTTTACTGGAAAACGGTGTTACGTTCAGCAAATTTCAATTAGAATATGTTGAGCACGAGTATAATAATATAGTATTTGGAAAAGTATACAATGATCAATCAGTTCTGGGATCGAGAAGATTTATACATAATTTTAATATGCATGAACTGGGAAGGTAGAAACTGCAACTTATAAATTCCAAATATATTTTCATATTTTTCTGTCTGTAAACTAAGCCAAAATTTAAATATTAACATAAAAGAGTTAATTATAATATATTTTAAATTTTAGTTGCTGATATGGAACGAGTTGTTTAAGTTTATACACACCTCTGGAGGACATATTTGGTATTGATCACGAGGAAACGTAAAACTGTTTACAGGTATATCGATTAATATAGGCATACAGAACAATTATTAAGGCTGTTAGAATTGATAAACCCAGCAGTAGCCTTTGGAAATTATATACAAGAGAACATACATGATTTACGTAAATCTATATGAAGTAGAACTTTTGGAATATTACAGACAAAGAAGTGTTATTCTTATGAGTCTTAAACATCTCAATTGTTAGAGCTAATATATATCAATATACAACACACATTTTCGTAAATATCAATGCTGGGTACGGATTTTTTTACGTATAAAACTATAAACTTACATTACCTACAATATTAAACGTATATGTTGTAGTAACAATGAAGTTGTTAAAAAGTTTCAACAAAATGGTTCCTTCTGTTAAAATTAGAGGCTTTGGAAAAAGATTTAAAAGGAACGGACATTAGGACTGAAAATAAATATGGGGAACCTAATATAATAAAAATTAGTCAATAAATTAATTCGGCGCACTGGATATAAATTTTGGTGTCGATGCGGAGGAAAAATTTACAGAGTTTTGATTTGTTTTTTGTAACAGAAGTGTGAAGGATGGCCGAAACAAAGATGCCATAAATACAAATCATGACAGCGATTTGAAAGAACAAAAAATTATTACTTTCCGACAAAGAAATTGTATTGACGAAAACGTTTCTGAAACAGAGGAGTAGAGGAATTACGAATACGAAACATCATCAATTGTTGTTGTTGTTGTATTCAACTGGTCTGATGCAAGCCTCCATCCGAACCTATGATCAATTAGAAAGCCTGAAAGAACCAGAATAGATCATTTTGAAACGTGATGATAGAGAACAATGGTTTAAATTTAAACGGACTGATAGAATAATTAGCAATAAAGTTGTAGGAAGTATAGGCAAGGGAACAACACTTTTAATTACACTAACAAGACAGGGATACAAAGTAAAGTGGAGTCAGCCTAGGCAGCGAACATTATATATATATATATATATAGAGGGTAGACACCTTGTGAGGTTTGGAGAACTTGAATTTTCGGAGGCACCGCCCCCTTCATCAGAAAGTTAGGAAGACATTTCCAGCCGACGTCGGCTAGCCGATCACTGGAAATGTCTTCCTAACTTTCTGATGAAGGGGGCGGTGCCTCCGAAAATTCAAGTTCTCCAAACCTCACAAGGTGTCTACCATCTATGAACCTCAGGTAAGTCATCTTCTTTCTATCTCTCTGTCCTTTCCCCATTAATTGTTTTAAACATGACAATGTCATTTCCTATCTCATATTTATTTATATATATATATATATGTAATTAAAAACGAAGCCAACCTGATGTGGTGTGACGGTCAAAGTCATGGATGTTTGTGATCGTTATGGTCAGGAAATGGTTAAAAAATAGGGAAAGTATCATTTAAGATGGTTGTCGTCCAGGTGGGTAAAGAACCTAAATGGCTGAAGCTTCACAAAAAATAAAAAAATTAAAAACATAGGACGTAAACTGAAGAGTCTGATATAGAATAGAGGTGATGAGTCACAAGACAGATGACACAGACAAAGAAGGAAGTAAAATATGGAGATTTTGTGACTGCACATATTTTCGTGGATGGTTTAGTTAATGTGCTATTTATCATTGTGACGTGAGATAAGCAATGGAAAGATGTTTAAGAGTTATTGAATTTAAAAGAAACGGTTTTAACCTGTTATGCGTATCACAAAGTTAGTTACAATTAAATAAACATTAATTCTGGTACAGTAAATTATGTGTTACTAATAAAGAAGGGCAAGAATGCAAAAGAAAAATATTTGCTTAAGGTTAATTAAATAATTAAAACGTTTAGCGACGACATAATAAAAAAGAGTATGAAGATTGAAACTCGTGTAATAGCGGTTTTCCGATCAAATTCTTTAATTGGAATTCAATTTGGAGCCGAATAATTTTAGAAAGCATGTCGCGGTTATCAGACTTAGGATGTGACGGCCATAACAGATAGACTAAGTCTGGGAGGTGATAGTAAACAAAGTTTGCCGCCGACAAGGGCATAAAATTTTAGAATACTGTAGAAAATACTATTCTACATCCAATAAGTTAAAGTGATTGGAGGTCACAAACCCCGTGACAAGATCAAGACACTCAGAAAATCTATCTCGTGGAATGGAACAGGAAACGAAGATGAGTGCTGAAACAGATCTGAGGGAACAGTTTTGAAGGCGTTGCCTGGAAAGAGTCAAATTTAAGTATAGTGGAATTCATGTGAGGACGAAAATCGCCGAAGTGGAGAAGTTTATTGAATCCCTTGTCGTCACGATGCCTCTAAAAAGAATGCATCAAATGGACGAACGCCAAAGGACTGATATAAAACACAGTCCCATACATTGATTTATTTTGCATAATTTAATTTGTAAATAATAATAAAACAAATGTTAAGAAACCCAGAACAAACCTTTGATATTATTAACATAAAATAAAGGAACCCATATAACATTAATACAAAATGCTGTATTGTTTTTAATTTCCCTTAAAACTTGCAAGGCGAAGATTTTTCACGAAATACGATTTAAGGAATAATAGTTGTATGTCGTTACGAACCAACCACTCATAACAACCAACGGTCATTCACGTGAATGTGTAATTAGAATTCAAGGGCAAGAAAAGATAGCAGAAATAAAGAAAGGAGTAAGACAAGGATGCTGTTGTCGCCCATGTTCTTTAACTTATATGTAGAACAGGCAACGAAGAAAGTTAAAAATTAATATGAAAAGGGAATCAAAATGTAAGGAGAAGAAATAAAAAGACTTAAGATTTGCCGATGATATTGTGGTATTACGGGAATCAGAATACGACTTGGAAACACAATAAATGGCATGAGCTTGATCCTGGAGAAAGATTACAATTTGAGGGTTAATAAACGGAATATCAAAGTGATGGAGTGCAGTATGGGAAACAGTGGAATAACAAAGGGAGTTAGATTGAAGAGAGTTAGGAATTTTGCTACTTGGGAAGCGTAATAACTAGGGATGGTAGAAGTATAGTAGAAATAACGAGTAGGATATTTACTTAGGAGTAATATAAGTGTGAATATTAGGAAATCGTTGCTAAAAATGTTCATATGAAGTGTGGCGCTATATGGGTGCGAAACGTGGACGATAGGAGTTGCGGAAAGGAAACGAATAGAAGCCTTTGAAATGTGGTGCCACAGGAGAATGTTGAAAATCAGATGGGTGGATAAGGTTACTTATCAGGGGATGAGAGATCGATTTGGAGAACTTCCTATAGAGACATGAGTGTCCTGTAAAATTAGCATTAGAGGGATGTGTGTGGGGTAATCAAAGGGTGGAATAGGCTAAGTAGATTAGGGTAGCTATGAGGAAATGAAAAAGCTTTCATAGGTTAGCATACAGGGTTGTATGAGATCAGTTTCAGGACGAAATACCACAAGAACAACTAACTACATTCATATAAAACTTAAAATTTTCAAGATTTTTGGTTTTCCTTGTCTTCTGATTACGTTTTTCTCTTTATTTTGTAGTTGTGACTATATATCATAGAAAAGAAAAGGGCGCAAGAGAAGTTCTTATGCAAAATAATAAGCGGTAGCCATCAGAACAACTGGGGGAAACTTTACAAATTCGTTCGCAAGCGGAAGCAAAACAATGATTCAGTGGTGGTCTTGGAGAACAACGGCTACAAGGTAACATCGGATAGGGAAAAGGCAAATCTACTAAATTCATACTTTATTTCAGTATTTAACGTTAGTGCTAACAAATTTCAATTAGAGGAAAATGATGGAAGTGCGGTACTTTTTGAGATCAAGGCGAAAGCAATTGGACAAAAATTACGTAAATTAAAAAACAACAAGTCACGGGGTCCAGATGATATATCCACAGAATTATTAAAACTTGGTGGGGAGGCAATAATTCCTTATTTACAAAGAATTTTCAACGTATCAATTAATAATTCGGCTCTTCCGGCGGATTGGAAAACAGCTATTATTATACCAATTTATAAATCTGGTAAAAGAACAGACGTCATAAACCCATCAGTCTTACTTCAGTAGTGTGTAAGATTATGGAGCACTTATTAGCAGCCTACGTTAGATCTGAACTCGATAGAAAAGGGTGGTTTTTTAATGGTCAGCATGGGTTTCGGGAAGGGTACTCGTGCGAAAGTCAAATGATAAATCTATTTCAGGAGTTAGCAGATGAAGTAGATAATGGGGGTAGAATAGATGGGGTTATCATAGACTTCGCTAAGGCATTTGATGTAGTACCTCATGATATCCTATTGGATAAATTAAATAAAACAGGTATAGATAAAAGAGTGATACTATGGGTAGAAAAATTCTTAAGCGACAGATCGCAAAAAGTCAAAATCGGGGAACAATTTTCGGATTCAGGCGCTGTAACATCGGGAGTTCCCCAAGGCTCTGTAATCGGCCCCTTACTGTTTTTAATATTCATTAATGACTTACCGAATTACTTGAAGTCAGGGGTAAGGCTTTTCGCTGACGACTGTATCATATACAGAAAGGTAACAAACGAGGAAGACACTTTATTATTACAAGAAGATCTAGATAAAGTTAATAGCTGGGCTCTGGAAAATAAAATGAAAATTAATGGAAAGAAAAGCAGCTCAATCTCGTTTACTAAACGCACCTTGTTAAATGAGACAGAATATAGAATAGGTGGGGAACAAATTCCAAGGGTAACGAGCTGCAAATATCTGGGGATATTTTTCAACAATAGACTTGGGTGGGAGGAACAAGTGAATTTCACGGCCCGAAAAGCGTGGAATTCCTTACATTTCATTATGAGGAACTTAAAAAAGGGAAGTTCAAAAACAAAGGAGGTGGCATACTTATCTCTAGTTAGACCAATTTTGGAATATGGGGCGGCTTGTTGGGATCCTTATAGAATTAATCAAATAGAATCATTAGAGAAAGTTCAGAAAAGGGCTGCTAATTTTGTGCAAGTAGGGCCAGGTCATAGGAAGGAAAAAGTAAAACAGCTAGGTTGGGAGGTCTTGTCAGAAAGGAGGGAGAAAGCAAGACTGCATTTGCTATTCAAAGCTTATACGGGGCAAAAACCATGGATTGGAATTAGCTACAAAATGCAAAAGCCCAGTTATATAGGTAGATGGGATCACCAATTCAAAGTGAAATATAGAAAACAAAAAACAGATGTTGGCAAATTCTCATTCCTAAATAGGACTATCAACGACTGGAATAATTTACCTGTGGGGGTGTTTGGAGGAAATCCTCTTCAAGAAAATAAATTTAGGTCAAATCTGAAAAAACGTGTGAAGTGAAGTGGATATTTATTTAATATAAATGTGTTTCCGAATATAAAAAAGTGAAGTGAAGTGTTTCTCTTTTCTCTTTCAGGGCATCCACGGAACATGTTTATCTTTCTTTAGTTTATAATTATGTATATTTAATTATGTATCTGCCACCGGGCTTGCGCCCAATTGTAGATTATTAGCAAATACAATACAATATACGGGAGAGCTGCTTTTATCGTTATCGACACTTTCACCATTACGAAAACAGAGTTCCATTATATAATCTGTAATTTGGGATAAGTTTTTATCTGCTTAGACCGTATGTTAAGAAGTACGATGACGTCAGAAAAATCATATTTTCTCCCTGGCATATTTTGAAAGGACTAAGTCAGGCAAGAGAAACATAATTAAAGTATAAGATATTGATACATTTTTTAGTACATCTAACATTATTA
The DNA here is from genome assembly GCA_034510155.1 of Eucriotettix oculatus. Lineage (NCBI taxonomy): Eukaryota > Metazoa > Arthropoda > Insecta > Orthoptera > Tetrigidae > Eucriotettix > Eucriotettix oculatus. The sequence goes on from CM067381.1 coordinate 7,819,704, forward strand.
TGAAATATTGAAATTTCTTTTGCCTTGACGTCTTAAAGCATATGAGTTTCAGTTAAAAGCTATAGAAGTTGAGATTGGTATAAAGGAGGACTGGTCCAGATCGGTTGCTCTACACGTTTCTGCGGTGAGCCGTGTTCGTCATTAAAATCGACTCATCGGGCCGGCGTCATATCTCAGCCACAAATTTGTATTTCTGCTTTGAAGAAGGCACGAGTGTCGCTTACAGACCCTTCAACCCTCCGCTGCGACGTTGCGTCCATTTTCTTCTCAACCAAATCTGTCTCACCCACGCAGCTTCGTCGTATTACTCATAATACAAAAATATATCAGTACAATACTGTAGATACGAAATTAAAATATACTCTGCAGTTGTAAATACGTTGATTGAACGAATAAGGAAACGATGAAAGAAAATTATATAGAAGGGAAAACCACAAATACGTATGATGAAAAATTACTATGAAAATTTCAGTTTAAAAACACAATTTCCAAATAAATGCTTTAGGAATTACTGTTTCCTTATTTGTTTAATGGAAATGGGGACTGAAATATCGGCCAAAATCTAAAGAAGAATGATTTTCTATTTTTTCATACTAATGTCTATATATTCAGTAAACTGAAAAAAACACAATAAAGAAGATGTAACAAATGCTGCAGGACAATTTTAATTAATATTTTCGATTCAAATTAATTACTTTTTTCAGAAAAAAGTATTGATCTAAGCTTCATGATTTGTGGTACCAAAAACCTTCTATGCCTCACAAATATTAAAATATTGTCTTATTTTTTGTACCTAATCCACATATACAAGTATTATTTTTCTAATTGTACAAGTAGTTAAAGAGAAAAAAAGTTTCAAAGTTCTGAAAAGTGACAATTTTTAAGTAACCCTATGAACCTCTTACTAAAAATTATTTTCTTCTCACAGTTTTCTTCAGTTCCAAAAATAATACTGACAATTGATAAAAATGGTCAGACCTACATATTAATGTAAAAAAGCTAAAATATATTGAAGTATGTAAGGCAAAGAACATTTCCAAAACTGCCAAGTTTTGAAAATAAAACTCAGAATATTTCAACAAAAATCAAGTTTACAAAAATACAATTTTGTACATTGCTACACCTGTGCGTTGTTAACACACCGTTAAATTTTCGGCACAGTAGAAATTCATTTATAGGAATTTCAAATTTCAGTCCTCGTGTGTCTTAATTGAGGCACTTGGTTTATAGTAACAGACAATGTCACTTATTAGGCAAACTGGTGGACATATGGATGGAAGTAGAATGATGATGTCGACAAAAAAAAGAGGCTGACATGCCAAACTTTAAACAGGTGTTTTTGGCGAAACGAACTCAACACAATTAGGGGCGGAGAGGAGGGGCGGAAATTTTTAAGAATCCATAAACTGCCTGCCGTTATTTACTTATATATATAAACGTTATCAAATTAATTAACCAATATTATATATAGGCCAATTAATTTTATAACGTTTTCGACCAATTTGTTTGAGTATATTTTCAGCCCCATACATCGTGGGGGTGAAGGGGCGGCATATGAAAATTAAAGTAAACAGTCAAGTTTGGTATAGAAATCGGTACAATGGGAGTCTAGTTTTTTCTGAAGTTTATAATGCGAATTAAATTGCAGTTCAACCCTTAACAGGGGGATGGTACAGGGTAAAACAAGATTTTGCGTAATATATTGAAAGGACAGAACAAGTTTGATGACATTTTGTTTTCATATTAATCACGACCCAACAATAAACACTTGGGATATAAGACACGGCTACCAACCATAGGGAGAAGGGGTGGAATTCGCGGAGTTTTTCATGTGTGAGTCGAAGAAAAATTCTTGAGGTTTATAAGTTTTATAGTATTTCCCCAACAATGTTTGTGTATAATTTCAACCCCTTCCAGCATGTGAGGGGTGGGGGTGGAAATGAGTCAAGAAAATAACAAGGAAACTATCGAGTTTGATGTCAAAACCGGTGTAATGTGATTCGCTCTGTTACATTATGACATTTAATATGCAATTTAAGGTGGGGGAGAATTTTTATTCTGTTAAGAGTACTAAAAATATTTTTTGCACTGCTATTGTTCCTGGTTTAATATGAGGTTTTTATTGTCTCGTTTTCTCGTCTGGTTTAATGTTGAGTTGACCAAGAATTAAGCAATTTACCGGGATAATTTAAATAAATACTCGGGCAACGCCGGATCCCGGCTAGTTATAAATTAATCAGTATGTAAAGTTAAAATATGTTAGTAAAAAACAGTTTTAATCGGTTTACGACGTTATAAATGATAATTAGGAGAATTATTTCTTAATCAATACCAATAAATAAATTTGAAGTGTCTGTCGTTCTATCTATCTGACTCTCTGCACGTATAGGCTCCGAAACGGCTCAACGGATTTCAATGAAAATTTGAGGGTTTAACAAAGACGATTCAATTTAAATATTAGTACATATTTCATTTCCATATATTGCATAAGATATTAATATAATGTGAATATAAATAAAAATATTTATTCTACGGGAAGATTTCTTATAACTGCCGCGCGAAAGCCGGTGTGTAAACCAACTGCGAGTTATAAGTCCTATTACGCGTTCATATCTTACTATCTATTGTTGCAGCAATTGAGGAAAAAATGAACTTTTTTGGATCGTCGATACGATGTATATATTGATAAAAACAGGTAAATTTTAAAAGTTAGTAGTTGCTAATATGAAAATAAAAAGGAAAGTATCGAGTTTTATATCTAAACCAGTGTAATGCGAGTCACTGTGTTACATTAAGACATTTAATATGCTATTTAAGGATAAATTTGACCATTTAGGGGGAGAGGTATTTCCAAAATAATAACAAAAAAGTCGTTTCTAATTGTCTGAACGTTTTAAATAATATGCCAACAATAACTGAAAGTGTTCTGGGAAAATTTAGACAATTTGATGTAATAGTTTATGTGGGTTCCGTAATATTTATTACATTGGGTGCCTGTACGGGAAATGTACCGTCATAATACAAATTTCTCTGTCCCTGCAGGAAATAATCAATAAGTAGAATGCCGAGAATTCATAAACAATAATAAAGCCAGGCGCGTTTTGGATCACATTTGAATTAAACACAATACCTTAGACCGGTGGGGGGCGGGGGAGGATTTCTGTAATAAACTGCAGCTTTACTAGTTCCTTGCCGCCGCAGAGCTTTCCTGGTATGCATTAGAGGATACGTTCTTCCAAGAATTGATACGATTCAAATTCATTTCAGGATTTTTAAGGGTAAAGAATGCTTGTATTAATCTCTAACAACAGTTTTTATTTAAAATTTAGTTCTGTCCAACTATCAATTTGGGGACATTTCCACTATAATGTCAAGGCTAAAATTTAAATTGCTCCCTCTACATTCGTTCGAATTACTGTATATCGGTCATGCTGACTTTGATCGTGAATCATAAGGATATGGTCTGCTTCTTTCGATACAAGTTTTAACGTTGTTATATGGATACATAATAAGATTTAAGGCAGTAGCAAATAAGTTTACCGTCATCTTAGGTTAACAAAAATTATTTTAGTTTTTTTATTCTTCTTAAGAGGCGTACTAATAGGTAGAAAACCACTTCGTTGTAATATGACCTCGTTCTGATTGAATTTTAGACATTTTCAAGATATTTTATAACAAGAACTTGCAGGAAAAGATTGTCGACCAACTTTGAAAACTTTTTTAATAAAAGTGCGTACATTTTACATTTCTTGAAATATGATAATTGCAATGAAAATATTGTTTCATTATTGGAGAGAGCCTGGGATATGGGCTTGAGCTTTAACAAACCTGTATTCCTTTAACAGCCTACCAGCGGAAATTAAAAAAAATGTTTTATTGTGTGAACGACTCAAGTATGAATTTGCTAATTAGTTTAGTTAATAGATGAATTAAGCAACCATTCTCCAGAAAAGTATCAGTATTATGATGTTGTTCGGAATTATAGTACTTAATAAAATACTTGACTTTTTATTTGATTTAATTTTTGCTGTATTTCGTTTCTCACCTAACTTGAAATCCTCACTATTTTTACAACAGAATACACAAAGTTACATACCACTCCAATAAAATAGTGAAACTACGATCTTGTGTCAGTTTTTACACTTCGTACATAATCTTTTTACGTTACCAGAATTATTTTTTGCCAATACCACTTCTATTGTTAATACTTTTGTATCAATAGATTCTAAATGTTTGCATCATTTGGAATATTCGTCACGAATGAATATATTAAAAACATTTAGTACAGAATACGTAAAATACCCTGTGAATGAACAGAAGGCCTCCATTTATTGGTGTACTAAGAACTCTATACTTCTTAACTCCAAAAATATAAAAATAGTACAATAACGCTAGTAAAGGTTCTCTTAAATTAGGATTGAAGATGCAATTAGCACCTAAATTTAGTGTGGACTATGGTTTTGACTGACAAATAGCTGTTTATTTGACAATGTATTCAGACCAATGGAATGAAATTGTGGCTCTGCACGTATGACAATCATTGGTGGAGCGCAAGATGCACTTACAAAGTTTATACACTCTTTCTTCCCCAGGTAATTCATTCCAATATCAGATCCTTGAGAAACGATCACAATACGTTTTACGCTATGAATAGTTGAATAAATATTTTGTTCCATAAAAAGGACCGGTTTGGGCACTAAAATAAAGAATAAAATTATTTGGAACCTAGGTGAAGAAAACAGCAATGATATTACAAATCCCGAGAAAATGAAGAACGGTGATTGGATGGAAAAGAGATGTTGAAATTTCTTGATGGAGTTAGAATCTCAAAAATTCATTCACTCATAAAATATCAGCGAGCGTGGATCGTCTCGAAATGTATGCCAAATTTTAAGAAAGTTATTTCTTTATCTGACTGTGTTTCTGTGAATCTAAGGTTCCATTTTTCCGAGGACGCAGTTCTTCATACCGTCATCATTGTCCGTTTATTGATTGGAGCATCACCATCGAACATGGGAGATCGCCATCACTTTGATAGATCCCAGGCTCCATCAGCGCAAAGAGAGAATGCGCTTCTAATCTCTAATGATTTTTAATAGATTTGAACATAATAATGGACATTAATCATTTGAATTCAATAATATGGAAATGTTGTAGTTATGGTAATCACTCCTAAGACTGGTCTGATGCAACCCTCCATGCTAACCAATCCTTTTCATTTCCGCATAACCATTACATTATACATTCTTCCTAATCTGCTTATCGCATCCTTGGCCTCCTTCTTCTGTTCTTACCCCAGAAACTTCCTTCTAGTGCTAATTTTACAAGACCCTCATGTCTTAAAACATGGCCTATTAATCTAACCCTTTTCTTGATCATCGTCCTCCATATTGTTCGCTCTTCCCCTATTCTGTTAAGAACTTCCTCTTTAGTGATTCTATCCAGACATCTGATTTTCAGCATTCCCCTATAGCACTACATTTCAAAGGCTTCTATTCTTCACAATTGCTCAGGTCTGTCAGCCATGGCCCTGTCAAACTCCGACATTAAAATTTTGTCCCCCAACTCTCCATCATCCACCTCCTCCTCCTCTTCTTCTTCTATTACTGACTGATCTAGATTTTCACCATGATGCAGCTTTTCCTCATTATCCAGAATTGGCCCCCTTATGTTCTTGATAATATTTTTGCCCTGTAAAAATGTTTATTTGAAATCTTCAACCGCTTTGCATTTCTCTTTGAGCCAAGACTGTTTAGTTGCTTTGAACTTCCTATCCCTCATTCTTCAAGCTCTTTACCATTTTCAACACTCGCGTTTTTATATTTACGTTTTTCCTTAATCTTTTTATTATTTCTTGTTGTCTACGCTGTCCTATCGGTCTGAGCTATTCTTCCTATTTTTTGTCGAGTCATTTCTTCTTCCAAGAGTGCCCATTTCTGTTCTATATTGTTCTAATTGTTCTGTGCTGTTCGCATCTATCAGCCCCAGCCTTCGTAGGTATGGGTATAATTATGTTTTTACTAAAATCGTCTGGTATTATTCCTTTTTCGTATATATTGCATACTATCCCGAACAGCCATGCTATTACGTCATTATTTAACTTATAATTAAAGTATCAGAAAGGAAAAATATCGACCAGACTAGGAGTCAAATGCGGGAGCACGGATTTGTAGATTGCAGCTACAATTTAGTAAGAGGGAATGTAATAAGTAATAATTTCCCTGAACAATAGGAAACCGTTACAGTTTGCTTATTTAGCTTTCTTTATTTTCCAGTTTTGTAAATGAGTGACGGCAATGTCAGGTGGTTTCATTGGAAACTAATTTAATCTAATTGAATACTGTCATAAATTTGCGGCGTGCAAGACAGCGATTCTGGGCCATAACGAGCGTCACATTAATGGCAGCCAGGCACTTGGGGGCAGATTAGGCTCCGCGAATCCGCCCTGATAAGCAATTGATGCTGCAAAGTTGATGCTTGTGATAATAGCGACACATGCGCTACCAGGCCGCCATTCCTCGTTATTACCATCAACGTTACGGCTGATACAAGCCATACCAGCAGCGTTATTCTCCAAAACCCCTGCACTTTTATCCCATCCGCTTCATTTCGATCCCTAATCTGTGACATAATAGATTTTAATTTGTCGTAAACTGATAACTACCCTTAATGGAATTATTGTTTATAAATAAATGGTTACCTACAAAATAGTGTGAAAAACGTAATATAAATATTAGACCCACCAGGTTTGTGGTTCAATAGCCGGTTCCAAAACAAAATCAAGAAATAAAGTTTTGTCTAAATTATTAATTTTTACTGTATTTTTGAGTGTAAATTTATTTTAAATTTTACTGTTGCTTCATTTACTGATACGTTTGGAATAAACCTAACGAATAATGATGGACCACTCACAAAAAGTCAATACAGCAATGGTATGTATATAAAATATGTAATATTATAGAAGAAATTCTTTCATGAAAGTTTGTTTTAAATTTTAACCTAAATTCAATCGTCAAAGATCGAGAAGATCCCGGGTCCATTCGAGACATTTCCATTCTAATCCTTCAATATAATATGAATCAAATTTTTAAGTTAAGATTATAATAATTTGTAACAGATAAATAAATAAATATACATAAAAATTATAAACCACAACGGACCTAATGTCATCTAAAACCATGAAAAGTTTTAACAGAGAAACATGTCAAGGAAGCTAAGAAAATAGGATAGCTTGTTTCATATTTATCACGCTGATGTTCATCTTTTTATGAATCATTTAAGACATCAATCGTATTCCAGAAATCACAAAAGACGTGATCCATATCAATAATTCTCACGCAATTCAAAGATTTGAATCACGAAAAGACATTCAATAATTAATAGGACAATTAGATATAGAATAAATGGTGTATATTTACGAAAGAAGACTTTCTACAACTCAAAATAGTTCCTACTACGAAATAACTAATTTTTATACCTGATGCAAATGAGTTTTTGTCTTATTGTTTGAGTCAGTGCCCCGAAAATTTTTTGAACTTCTCGTTCTTGCTGAGCTCCCCCCCACGTAATGCTTCCTTGAATGAAAAAAAAACAAATGAAAATAGAAGGGAGTAAAATTTGGACTTGGAAGGTGAGGGAGTAACTCCCAACCTATTTCTTAAAGTTTTTTGGTCATCTTGGTGGTGTGAGGGCGAGCATTGTCGTGAAGTAATATCACGCCTTTCCTTTTAGACCTTCGAAGTTTTTCTTTAGTTTCTTTATAAACATGTCTGCGTAGTAGTCAATGTTTATTCTATATGACCTGCCAAATCATCACAAAAGATGACAAAACGACGGTAACCCTTGCGTTATGACTATTTTCTGGAGGTTGAGCTTGTATGCTTCCATTCCATGCTTTGATTTCTGGGTTCTGGTTCAAAATGGTGAAGGAAAAATTCATCACACGTTCAAATGTTTTAAAAACAGGGTCATCATCCATTTCAAGTCTGCACACATTTTCTAGTCTTGTTTCCTCGTGTTGTTGCGTTAACTCTTTCGGAACTTAACTTGCATTTGTTTTGCCCGACTTGAGGTTGTTACAGATAACGTTGTGAACTGTGCCCACACTCAGAGAAACCTTTATGCCATATCTTCAATAGATGTTCAATGATGTTCAACAGTTTTCGAACTGTTGTAGTTTTATACAACTTATCACACTATAAAATCATTCGAGAAAAAACTTTAGCCGGTTTTACACCCTTAGAAAGAAAAAATAGATCATTGAACGTTGTTCGACTAATGTGCAAACTTCATGCTGAATAGCCATCGTTGAATGAAAATTTGAGGTTATAAAAATCCCAGGAAAGTGAACCTAAATTCATGAAAGTATCAAAGAACTTCTATAAAACGATATTTTTTATTGTAGAATACTGAAACACTGAAAAATAAATTTAAAACCAACATGTTTTAAATGTTCTATGTCTTTATTTGAATATAGATTGAGTTCAGAAGAGGATGTTTGCATTTGTAGTGTAATAAGACAAAAAAATCTGGTATTTCGTTTACGCAGATTTAGAATACTTACTATAGAAGGAAGAAGAGGTTTATTTAGTGGGTATTTCTTTACTTAGGTGGCTGATATTGAGAGACGAGAATTGTTTTTGTATACTTTCATTAAAGTAAAAAAGTAAAATATATATCAAAACAACGTATTTATATCTATGGAAGTCAGGATGAGTGTTGCTTGAAATATTTTTACGTGAACGAAAGTAATTGTTTTCATCATAATTTGCTTGTTGAACAACATCAGGTGATAAATACAAGTGACACAATTCCTTTGGTACATTATTTTTTATCGTTGAAAAGTCACTTGTGTAATTAATCAAAGAAGAGCCATTTAAGGAAAAAATTTGATGACATTCAAATTATTAAGACTAATGCAAATGATGCTAACATATGAATGGTCTAGTGAAATAGTGCAGTATGACGTCATCAGCAAGACGTAATATATTTATCTATTGAGACCTTTTTATAATGATAATTACTTAGTTGGCCTGTTTCCTAGATTCAACAACAGGTCGTTTTTAACAATGTTTTTCATTTATTTATACTTTAAAAAACATATATATGCATGATTACAATAATAATAAATTATATGTATATTTAAAATTGGTTTTAGCATGTAAGATATTTTAGTGGTTATATTCACATTGTACAAGAGTCATCTGGTTTAATAATTATATTATTTTTGTGGGAGACTGAAAGAAAACATTCTTAATGTCCTTGTCTCCTCATCCTTCTTACGAAGGTTGGGAGCTAAAACCGTCCTAAATACATTCCATCCTTCCTGAATTTTCACTTTTATACATTTTGTTTGTCGAAAAACTCCGGTATTTTGGTTACGATCCACTTTTCCGGATCTCCACGAAGCGTTGGTCGAGTAGTTGTAGGTTTGAAATTGTACTGAGTTTTATAATCTAATTATTTATGACTTTATTATTATTGCAACTGTTAGCATATGTTAATTTTATTTCTGATAATATTAGGTTTGCATAATTTTTATTAGCAGAGTTATGTAATTAGTTTAAGATCATTATTTGATTAATCTTACTATTGCTATAATTTATATTGTATTTCATGTTATTATGTATATATTTTGGTCTTTATAGTCCTGGGTTTTAGAGTCCGGTCCGATGATGAGTGGATTGAGTCTAATAGTAATTTATGCATAACTGTTTATTATTATTCATATTCATTGATTTCAAATACTGTATTTAAGAGTTTATATTTTTAGAGTCCTCTATTTTGTCAGTTCTATAGCGGATATCTGATTGGTCAAATTTTCTAGAGCCGCGGTGAGTGGTGGGTTTCTTATTTTTTCCCGTAGTCTTTCTTTTCTTAAGATTTTTCTTATTGTCTTGTCTACCTAATAATTGGTACATTCCGGTACGGCGTGTTTCGGTGTTCCTATCTCTCCACAGGAACATAGATTATTATTATTTAATTTATTTATAACGGTCGCATCGCCTGCCTACTCATTAGCGACCACAGTGACAACCATTTACATATTATTATACAATTATATAAACATTATTTACTATTATGAATTTACACAATAAAATGCTGGTAACATCCATTTTTCTGCTCGTTACCACTAACTAATTATTTATCTTCTTTACATTTGACTTTTAGATTTTAACTAAACACAGAATAAAATACATTTAAATTAAATCTAAAATATTACTGTCCTTACAAAATTTAATAATGTCTTTTTGATATTCATGGGAGTCTAAAATAGATTTGTAGTTTTTGCCCTGTAGGTATTTTTGTCTGTGTTGGTGGTATTTGGGGCACTGATTGATGATATGGTCTGTATTTAAGGCAGAATTACACAGATCACAAGGCGGAAGGTGGGATGGATCTATCCAGTAGGTAAGTGGGGCTTAATTTGCAGTGTCCAGTTCTTATTCTGTTCCTTCCTTCCAATATCTGTGTTGTTACTTGGATTATAGAAGTCTCTGACGATTACTGGATTTTAAAGTTTTCCATACATTTAAACATATCGTTCAGAGGTATGAGATCTTATTAGCGCAGAGTTGCAGTCGTCTAACATATTCCTTTGTGTGCTATATGATAAATCAGTCTGAATATCCGGAATTATCCATGGAGTGTGTTTGATGATTCTTCTTTTTTCTGTTTTTTATATATAGGTCCTCCAGCATTCCCTTGACTATAGCAATATGGGTATGTAGCGCTGGTAGTCGGTATTAACTGGATATTTAGGATATATATCATGGTAAATAATAGGGTTATTGGATGTAGCTGCTTTCAGAGCATATTTCATAATCTGCATCGCCTTTAGCTTCAATAAGAATGCTACCTCTGGGACTGGTGTGAAAGCAAACTGAGACCTTGGTTATGCACCACTTCGAGTTTTTTGAGATGACTTTTATTTGCAGATCTGTATATTATAGACCCGTAATCTATTTTGGAGCGTACTATGGCTTTATAGGTTAATAGTAATATTTGTTTGTCCGCACCTCAATTGTTGTGAGATATACACTTGAGGATATTGAACATAGATTGTCTGGTCTGAGATTTTACATCCGTGGATATTACAGTAGTAAGAAAGTTTGCCAATTAATTTCCCTGGTTAACTCAAAAAAGTGAAAGATGAGGGCGATTTTATCTAAGGTATTTTAATTAATACGAGGGATCCGACTAGAATGCAGAGCCACTGATGCTTTCAGTAACAACAAAATGCGAATTCATATTGAAAATAGATCTTCCTCCGGATCTTTAATATGTGGAACAAACTTTAAAATTAAAAGCGGGTTACGTGAGTGAATTGAAGAATTTACGAGGTTTCATATTGGGCAAAGTTTTTAATAAGGGAACTCACGCCAGTTTGGGGCGAAAGATAACGCAGGTATCGGCTTGAGTCGCATTTATGGAATCCTGCTGCTCATATTGAGAATTCCTCAAAGACAAGTCGCTGATGAAAAATTCCTTGCAGAGTTTCGGCCTCACTACGCTGCGGGGGTGGAGTGAAGTTCAGGGTGAGGCTGGAGTAGCCGTTCAACACAAACACAAACAAATGCTTCGGTGTTGAAAGAAGTCGAGGCAAGCTTGGGAAAAGCTCATCTTACAAACCTAGCGGTCTTCGATACAAGTCTTTTAGATAAACACTGCGTTTGAAGAAGAAACAGCAAAAAATGAAATCCGATTTGTAAATTTTCCACTTGCATTTTACTTAAATAAAATGCATTTACATTTCTTCTTTTAGTCGAACGATATTTTATTTGTTGGTTCAAGGAAAAGATATAGAAGCAAATAAATATGACTTTTTAAATTTTAAATACTTTAAACATATTAAATACATGATGTTTCTATTTTTGAAACAGTTTCGGGTCATCTAAAGATTTATGATTACGACGATACTGCTAAAGATTTGCAATATATTATTAATAAAAAATATATTATTGTTGTTGTATTCAGTCCTAAGACTGGCCTGATGCAACCCTCCATGCTAAACTATCTTGCGCAAGCATTTCATTTCTTTATTACTAGCACAACCCACATTCTCCATAATATGCTTAGCGTATTCCATCCTTGACCTCCCTGTCTGTTCTTACCCCCACACACTTCCCTCTAACGCTAATTTTACAAGACACTCGTGTCTTAAAACGTGATCTATTAATCTATCCCTTCTCTTGGTTAACGTCCTCCATATTGTTCGCGTTTCCCCTATTTTGTTTAGAACTTCCTCGTTTGTGATTCTATCCACCCATCTGATTTTCAGCATTCGCCTATAGCACCATATTTCAAAGGCTTCTATTCTTTTCCATTCCACAACTCCTATCGTCCACGTTTCGCACCCATATAACGCCACGCTCCATACAAACATTTTTAGCAACGATTTCGTAATATTCACACTTTTATTACCCGTATGTAAATCCCTCTTTTTCGCGAAAGCCTTCCTTGCCTGTGCTATCCTACTTTTTATGTCTACTATACTTCTACCATCCCTAGTTATTACGCTTCCCAAGTAGCAGAATTCCTTAGCTTCCGTCAAAATATCCCTTCCCAATTTAGCACCCTTTGTTATTCCTATTTCCCATACTACACTCCATTACCTTGGTTTTCCCTCTATTAATCCTCATATTGAACTCTTTCTCCAGGACTACGTTCTTCTGATTTTCCTAATACTACAATATCGTCGGCAAAGCGTAAGGTTTTTATTTCTCCTCCTTGCAGTATGATTCCTTTCCCAAATTCCGTTTTAACTTTCTTCATCGCTTGTTCTATATATAAGATAAACAGCATGGGCGACAGACTGCATCCTTGTCGTACTCCTTCCGTGATTACGGCTTCCTTTTCTTGGTTTTTCTATTCTAATTACTGCTGCCTGTCTTATGTACAGGTTATGTATTAGCCTCATTTCTCGATATTTTATTCCAGTGGTCTTCAAAATCCTTAATAGTGTGTTCCTGTTAACATTATCATACGCTTTTTCTAAATCTACAAATCCAATGAACGTAGGCTGGTTTTTTCGTATCCTGTCTTCTAAAATTAATCGCCTAGTCTATATAGCTTCTCTTGTTCCTAGATTCTTCCTAAAACCAAACTGATATTCTCCTAACTCGCATTCTATTTGACGTTCTATTCTCCTATATTCTATTTCCGTTAATATTTTCATGCATTGGATCGTACTAATTGTTCTGTGCTGCGCGGTTCGCATCTATCAGCCCCAGCCTTCTTCGGTAAGGGTATAATTATGTTTTTACTGAAATCTAAAATATTTTGGGATTCTTCCTGTTTCTTATAAAAAATTATTAAAAGTTGTATAAAGCTGTAATTCTTTGTTCAAGATGACTATTAACAATATTTTGGCATTTAGAATGAACTTATATGGAAACATCTGGGAACTCGTCTTTGCCCGGATATTTATATATATTATCCCGGTACATTATCTCATTATTGTCAACACGTTATTAAACCAGGCTCGAGTACTCCACAATATGAACCTCCCGGTATAAAAATACTGGGAAAAAATATATTCAGTACTCGAAACAAATTAAAAGCTCTCCCCTACTTAAGGGATGAATTTTTACATGAATCGCATATTAAAGGTCATAATGTAACACAGCGACTCGCATTACACAGGTTTCGGCAATAAACTCGATAGTTTCCTTGATATTTTCATCTGAATGATTTCCAGCCTCTCCCCTCATGTGAATTTATACACAAATATTGTCGGTTAAACACTATAGAAGTGATCGATCTCTAAACTTTTTTTCGACTCCAATATAAAAAACCCCTAGGGGTGGCGGTCGTGTCTGATCTTCCAAGTGTTTGGAAACAAAATTTTATCATAATTGTTCTGTCCTTTAAGTATATTACGCAGAAGTGTTTTTAACCCTGTCTTATCGCCTTGTTAAGGAATCAAGTGCACTTTAATTTGCATTCGTAATGTCAGAATCAAACGCAAAGACTGCCGATTTCAATACCAAACTTGACTGTTTTATTTTTATTTTCATACGTAACCTCCTACACTCCACTGTGAATAGGCTTGAAATTATACGGAGATAAATTCACCGAAAAAGCTATCAAATTAACTGTCCTGAAAATATATATTAACAGGAAATTACGTCGGTTTTTGGATTTTTATAAATTACCGCACCTCCACCCCGCCTCAAGTGGTGGTAGCCGTGTCTTATCCTAACAGTTTTGATTTCCGGGACGCCAATAACACGTCTGCAAAATATAGTCTAAATTATTCCATCCGTTAAAAATAGTATTTCTGAAGTTCGTGTTACCCTCTTAGGAATGAACTGTAATTTAAGTTGCATTTTTGAAGTTAGAATTAAACGAAGCGGCTCTTAGAGTTCAATCGCAATTGTTTTCTGGTTATTTTCATGTTTTGCCCTTCCTCCCCGGTATAAGAATATTCCCCTTCGATTATGGATGGTGTTGAAATTATATATTAGCAGTATCAAATTAATTGATCCAAGAACGTATTTATATGTTAAAAATATTGGCCATTTTTGCTTATTTAAATATTTCCACCCCTTCCATCCCCGGTCCTAGTTGTGGTAGCCGAGTCTTAAACCCAACAGTTCTGATTTCAGGGCTGCAAAAAGGAAGACATGTACCAAATTTAGTTGTAATTAATACACTCGTTTAGATTTGTACTTACAGATACGCCCACATAAACACATACAGGCGATTTTATTAAAAAGTGACACAAAATTAATTAACTAGTTTAAAATTCAGGAATATATTTTTTTAAATTTATAACGGTCGCATCGACTGCCTGGTCATAAGCAACCACAGTGACAACCATTTTCATATTATTATACATTATATACACATTATTTACAATTATGAAAATAGGGGCTTGGCTTGCTTCGAAACCTTTGAAGCCTGGTTTCATTTGGAATTTAAAAAAAAATATAATACTGGACTGTGTTCCTAGAATATATAGGATGACATTAAGTATATATATATATTTACTATTACGGATTTCTGGAGTGAATATTATGGACATGAAATGGTTTTAAATTATTAACTATCCAAGAAATGTCAAATTGACTTTCAGGGATTTTACAATTTTTTTTGAAGTGAAGTTGATAATTGTATTTCCTAAAGCCTCTTTACCAAAATGAATAGTTCGAAAACTATAACATTTATTAATTTCCTCCGAGTAATATAAAAAATTGAGCAATTCGATTAATAATAATATTATAAATATCAGTCTTAATAAATTGACAGTAATAGGGAGAAAACCTATTTATTAAATTATGGATTTAATTAACGTCAGTCCAATTCAAATAATTGTTAATACAGTTCACCATTTAAATACAAGTCTATTGTGGCTGTGTTTGAGAAAAGGAACCATTGTACATTTAACTTATGTTATTCCACATTTATAAAGGGTCAACTGTATTTATAAATGTCAATTTCTTACATTTATTATTAATTATCTTCTAGAGAACATCTTAATTATTTTATTAATATACTTTCGCTGACTACAGAAAGTATTTTCGCCATTTATTATCTTAAGAATAAGAATTGATCTAGAATCGTACCCTGTGGAACTCCAACTTTCATATATTTCTCGTCTGAATGTTTGTCTAAATAAATTATTATTTAGCGGTAATCAAGCGTTCTGTTCAATATTTAAGACTGTGAAACATAAATAATTTGTTTACCTATGCCACTCAAAGTTATAATTGTTGCTTATCTACTATGTTTGTAGAAATCATACTTAGTGTTTCACATACCACATTTATCAAGACTCTGCATTCTGTACTGATCTTTTTTGAACGGAAACAAATGCTTTCTCGACATTTTTGAGACATTAATTCCTTTCACACTGATTTAAGGGATTTAGAAAAACATGTTGTGTGTGTGATGCTGAAGTAAATGTTTAATTTATGTAACAATACTTACCAATCTAAGCCACACGTTGGACTTCATTATCTGGTTCTTCTCGTTCTGAAACAATAAAACATTTATTTGAATTTATATATTGACAAACATATTGTAAGAAAATCGGTAAATGTATGATATACAAGTACATCATTAAGAGAAAAATAATAAAAATTAAAGTTCTGAAACATGATAGCAGAATTTTTGATCTGCTGTCTATATCTGAGTAACAAACTTAATAATATCAGCGCGCGCTATTTTTAAATTTTTAAAATAAATTTTTAGTCATCCTGGTAGCTTATACTTTTAAACAACGTTCATCTATACGTTTTTGGATATAAAATCAGAAAACGCTACACATACTTAAATATTTAAAATTATACACTAACTGGTTCCTAAAATATTTTTCTATTTTTCTTAGGTGGATGAATATTGTAGCACAATTAAATTGATGATACGATTATTTGTAAGAATAATTGGAAAACAATCGACAGAGTATCTTAAAATAGTTAACAAAAAATTAGTACAATTTTGAAAGTGGTATTGGTATGTAATTCGCGATAATATCCGTGAGGCTTACTGGTGGCATTTAAACTAATTTTCATGGTTTATCTACCGATATAAGCCTGATATACCCAAATTGTTTTGGTTCACAACAGCGTTTGTTGTGGACACAGAGATATGTATGCAACACGCGCTGTTTCTTTGGAGCTGCCACCTACAAGAGGGATTTATGCCCTAATATAATTTTTGCAGAACATGTGCAGTGTGACAATGAGTCAGACGCTGTTTGTCCACTCTTCACTGTTGGGCCAGCTAAATATACGAGCACATGACCTAGCAACTTACGCATTTTACATGAAATATAGCTATGGGCGTAACAGATTAACCTGAATAGCAAAGTAATGTGCTGAAAACTTAGCCGAATGGATATTCTAATGTTATACCTCACGGATTTATTTTGAATCTTCGTGATGAATTATCGCTTTAAACCTTTTTTAATTTTGGAATAAACTTCCAGTGAACAAGACAACTGATAAAATATCAATATTTGTTTTACGTCAGATTTAAAATTATTACATAAAATAATTGTTTTTTTTTCAACCAATGATGAATTTATTCTATAACTAATGCAATATATCAACTAAGTTTTATTACCTTCAGTAAATTGTGACTTTTCCTTCCTTAACGAACAACTTTGACATAAAAACACAAATTTTTATGAAATAATTTTCAAAATGATGAAGGGTAAATGAAAGAAAAACAGCATTAATCAAAATGGAAGACATTCTATTATTTCTAAACAATAAGCCAAAAGCGTCTAAAACTGTCTCACAAAAGATTGATTTTGTTAAAAAAGACTGTAAAATTAAGAAAGGATTTTATTATATTTTTAATATGGATGATTATTTATAATACCTTATAATTCCAATCTCAATGGACAAGCTTGTGACAATAAATGCTAAAAGAGCATAAAACCTGAATAAGGTACAATAATTTACAGAAAAGTCATTGCTACTTTTGAGTTGCTATTCGACAGAAAGTACTTGTTTTTATAGAGTAATTGGTCCATAAAAGAATGTCCCCCTTTTAATGGTATATTATATACAGTCAACAAAATTATAGCAACATCCAGGCGTGTTTAATAAAATACTATTTTTACATACGATATGAATTTTCATGCCCCTTTCAAATTAGATTCCTATTCTTCTAAATTTAAACTATTCACAACCCATAATACATTAAATTTAAGGTTAAAATAACCTATTGTGTCTTACAAATGTTCAATATGTGCGATTTTACACATTAAACCTAAATTCTAACAATTTGCTTAACAAGTTCGGCTTACTGGAAGTTATAGCTTCTTCAGTACTGTAATTAGACAGTGGGGGAGCAAAGTCACAATATTTTATAAAACCACAAAGGAAAACCTGGTAGTGATCGGAGGAAATTTAAGCAACTATCCTTGACGTTATTCGTGTTACGCCTTGAATGTAGGCCTGAGCAGGAGACATTATCCAAACGTTCACATTCAATAAATGAAAAAAAAAAGATTTTGTAACAACTGTGCGTCTGCTTAGCTCAAACTATTCGAGTTAATTTTTTATGATCTTGAAACAGCACTGTAACGCGTAGAGATGATACTATTAACTTTTAAAACTGGGACATTATTTTATGGAAACCCTATTTAATATATCTGTAAACACAAAATATTGATTTGGCTATTGATTTTTTTAGATTTTATGTTAACGTTTCAGTAATTATGACATTAAAAAATGTCTATGTGATTTCTTTCTCTTTCCAGTTATGAAACGGACTGTTTCAGTTGAAAGTTTTTTTCTTTTATTGAGCCGAGAGAAGGTCGTAATTGCTACCCGCCATCATGCAAGAAAATGGAGTAAATACAAACAATTGATTGGAACTGTTCGTACTGGGGCTCTGTTCGCTTTACCGAAAACTGCTGAACAGTTATTCACTGAAGCGATAATCGGATTTGTCGTTACCAACTCATTTAAAATTTTTGAAAGAGTCGGATACCAATAATTACGGTATGAAAGACTGATTTTGTCTTAGCTATACAGTCAACAAAATTATAGCAACATGCAGGTGTATTTAATAAAATAATATTGTAAATTACAATATGAATTTTCATCCTCCCCTTCCAAATTAGATTCCTATTCTTCTGAACGGGAGTTGCTACTTGTAGATACTCTCATGTAGTTTATTTTTAGTTAAATACTTTAAATCAGACTAATTATTATTTTACATGATGACTAATTTTCTGCTTCTACCTACATAAAATTAAATTTGATCAAGACGTTGATTTTTGTTTTTAGTGGAAAGGTCACTAAACGACTGAATTTTGAAAAAAATACTTATTGCTTACAATAATAATAATAATAAAGAATTTATTTAACAAATAAATGCTACTATACGTTTATAAATCTGGGATCAAAGAATAAAATTTAAAAAGTCCGTCCTATATTAGTAAGACAAACATCTAAAACAATAAATAAATTCGAGACTTTTAAATCATCAACAAAATATGAAACCCATTAAAAATAAAATAATATCATACAAATTTGATTTGATTTTACAGAGCACGTTATTTGAAGGTAAGAAAATCACTATTGCCAACGTAGGCGGTGAGATAGTACGACTATAATTTTATAAGAGGAATAAGAAAATAACAAAAAATCATTAATTGAAGAATCGTGACAATTAAAATATCTTATCAATATTTTTCATAGTAAACTAATCTTGATGACAAAATCTAATCAAACGTCTTAAAAAAATTTTCTTTCCGGTAAAGGACGTCTGGTGTAAGCTTTAAGGCCTTTTTGTTTCAATAAAGTTATGGACTTTTCATAAAATTGAATCCAATGTTAGGTACATGTTAATATCCTCCTCCCCCTCCCCTCCCCCGGAAAGTCCGTAACGGCCACTTTGCATCTATAGCACTTCGTTGACTTCACCATGTCTACAAAGTTATAAAATTCTTGTTCGTAATAGTTACGTAACTGATCTTTATAACTTCACCTTATAAATATTCGATACAAGGGTTACGAGTCACCTTCCAGAACTGCTATATGCCTTACATTATTTTTTAAATCGTAATTTTAGTTGTAGAATACATTAAAATGTATTTCATAAAACATTTATAAAGTTGGTGCTTTTTTAAATTATCTTCTAGAAGTTTGTAATTTATTTATAAATTAATGACCTAAATTTCAAATAATTATAACTTCTATTTTATAGCATGATCTTATATTCTATGAGGGTAGTTGCGTGGAGAGACGTTAGTCATAAATGACACTTATTTACAAATTTCACCGAGTTAATTAGGTAGAAAAATAGTATCAGTAACGCAGTGCTCGATTCTGGTGTCTGTGAACTGTGTCATCATTTGGTTATATTACAAGTTCCATCTGTTATGAAAATCACTCTTAGTTTATTAATATTAAACTTCCATAAAACTAGCGCATGACGTCGTGTGAATTGTGGGTAGCTAGAGCTCACAATGCCATATTTTCTCTTCCACGTGCTTATTTTACATTCCTTTAAGCCCGTCACTCTTTTCCGTTTACCTAACTTACACAATGCGATCTCATAATTATTCAAGTAAATAACATAACAAACTCACCTAGGAAACATCAGTTATAGTTCGTGAAAAGTAGCAAGTCGTATGAGGAAGGATAAGATGGAGGGGAGTATTGTAGTTAGACCGTAGTACCGATTGGAGGGGTTCTATCATTCTTAAAAGTTTCATTTTACTACTGAGATATTTATATACCCTATACTTAATCATCATGTAACACGTAGTTTGACGTAAAACAATCCCTGAACGGAATGAATCAAAGTTTACAGAATAGTTTTTATACTACCAATTTTCTGTAACGAAGGTTTGTGTTAAATTGAGTCCCGGACACTTCTAGAGGTTAATGGACGACTGCGCTTCTTAATTTTAAACGATTAGTAGGTGTGGGGGTGGGGGTTAAAAGGCTACATGAAGGGTGATCCTGAAACAGATACAAAAGAAATCGGATGTGTTTGCAAGATAATGTACTTTTTTCAGTGTGCTGAAAGTCTTGGACGTGTCAGTCTTTAAATGTTAATTCTTTGAAATAACTTTGATTAATTCAAATATACCACAAGTTAACAAACAGTAATCCTTTATTACTTCCTCAAAAACATTGAAAACAGTTATCAGATGAAGTCACTTCTGATTTATAGCGTGGTACCGCTCAATTTTAACGGCCATCGCCCATTGCACTGCGAAGAGGAAATTTGTTGAGCTTTACGGGTGGTGCAGAGGATGAAACGGAAACCGGCGCATATGCATTTTTCATTACTGCTTTACAATCTTGGGTAGCACAGACATGGCCAAATTGGCTGTATTAGTATGAGTGAGCGCGTCGCTAAGATCACTTCTTTTTAGGAATTTCGGAATCCAACTGGAAATTTACAGTGTCTAAGCACAATTATTATGAAGGTTCTTAAAATTACGTGACAAATAATTCTTCCTGAATGTATATTTTTTGAGGTTACCAGGCTACATGAGGGTGATCCTCAAACGGGCAACTCCCATTTAATAGCATAGGAAGGGAATTGAAAAGGGCGATGCGGAAGGCAGAGCAAGGTAGCCAAGGGATGACTAGGGCCCCCGGGCTGTGGTTTAAGTATCCTACCCGGTGGTTCACCTAAAGTGATGCAGGGAATACTCTAAGAAACCTTCATAAGGTTGGTCGGGCATTGGGTACTAGTCTCACGCCCTTCCGAATGACGGGAGACGAGTTTGCTGTGGGGTTGCAGCATTCCCTTCTCCGTGTCTCTACAGGTTTTAGGAGGCAGTTGGCCGACTGATCCAATGGGATCAGCGGACAACTCTTGCCTTATGCCCAAGGTCTTCGACCCCAGTACATATACCTCCTAAAGTAGGTGAAGTTGTGAAAACTTTGAACAACTGTGACAGCTTTATAAATTTTATTGCACCAACAAAAATAGGAAAAATAGTAATTAGAATATCAGTTATAGTAATAGTCAGTACCACGAAAATGTAAGAGCAAGACCAAGCAGCTGACTTCACTATGACACACCCCGAGTTCGGAATTATAATATTTTTTCATAGCGAAAAAAACAGTTCATGCCTGAAAGGATCCTGCAGCTATATAACCGAATTGTGTCATTTCATCGGGAATAGTTTCAGTTATACGCCAATAGAGGGAGGGTCAAAGGACAGACGAATGGTGATAGAAGACCATAATTATCTGTGTAATATTCCTGAAAATAAATAATGTAATTTGTTCCTCAGTATTCTTTCCGTCGATATATCAATAATGTAATTGATTCTTACTCGGTAAGAAATCTAAAACTTGGAAATAATTTATACTCTCGGGTACAACTCCGATAATTCTTTTCGACAACAAAAATTTTTTCCAGTATTACTGTGATGATTTGAGATTTTGTTGTTCGTTATACGCCTTAAATAATAATTTAAGTGGAAACATCTGATTGACGAAAGTTTGGAAATTGCGACAATGATGAAAACGTTGAGTCCTTAGCCGTTGGATTATAGCTGAAGCTATTGTTATTGGCTGCCGTTGTTAAATTTTGGTTTGTTGAACTCGGGCAGCATTGAAAGGATCAACCCTCGCAGAAAGACGAGATAACTCTTCTTGCATACTCTTGCGGAACGTTTGTTATTGCAATTCCTTTCCTCTGATGTAGATGGCGATATCTCCGCTGAACAAGAAGTCAATTTCCGGGAAGGGAGAGGAGAGAACAGAAACGATTTCCGATTACGCGACATGAGCCCTCGTGGTCTGGAGAATCGCGCTTATTGATCTATCCGCGTCTCAGCTTCAAACTCATTACCCGAAATCGAGTTTCTCAGAGGGAGAAAGAGACAGAATTAACCACGGCTAAATGAAAGAGTCCCAATAGAGAAAATTGAAGAAAATTCTCGGAAGTAAATAAAAACTAATTTACTTTTACTGTGATCACAAAACGGAACTTGTATCTGATTCGTTTCTCCGCTTCAAGCGTCTGTTACTCGCAATATCTGAAAAATTATTAAGTGCTCTGTACGCCCGAGTGAGGGACATAACTTACGGGCATAATTACTGAAGGTATTAGAGTTTTCAGAATATTAATAGACTGAGTCTCAACGTATTAATAGCAGATGCTCCATGAATCTCCAACTCGTATGTGCAAGTAAGTATAAAGAGAGAAAAAAATCTTTTAATAGATCATTTGAAACACTATATCATTTGTATTTATTAACAAATTAAATAATTTCCGACCGATTTTTACAGAAAGTTTTTATTTAAACGGCATTGTAAAAATCAGTCGGAAATTATTTAATTTGTTATTTAATAGCAGACGTTAATCGATTTAATATTTGTATTTATTGTTGGACTACAATTGGGCGCAAGCCCGGTGGCAGATTCAAAATGAAATTACTTAAACATAAACACTCCTAATCTAAAAAAATAATCATAGCCCTTTAAAATTTCTATAGCCCTGAAAGAAAAAAGAGAAACAATACAAGAATTATATTAACTTAACACTTCACTTCGACTTCAAATTTTAAATTCGAATATGCATTTATATTATTCAAAATAACAACTTCACACGTTTTTTGAGATTTGTCATGAATTTATTTTCCTGAAGAGGATTTCCTCCCAAGATTCCCACAGGTAAATTATTCCAGTCGTTGATGGTCCTTTTTAGGAACGAGATTTACCAACATCTGTTTTTTGCTTTCTACATTTTACTTTGGATTTATGGATCCCATCTACCTATACAACTGGGCTTTTGAATTTTGGAGCTAATTCCAATCCATGGTTTTTACCCCATATAATCTTTGAATAGCAAACGCAGCCTTGTTTTCTCCCTCCTTTGTGACAATATCTCCCAATCTAGTTGTTCTACCTTTTCTTTCCTATGACCCAGGTTTACTCGTACAAAATTAGCAGCCCTTTTCTGAACATTCTCTAATGATTCTATTTTTTCCATAGGGAACTCAACAAGCCGCCAAGTATTCCAAAATTGGCCTAACTAGGGATAAATATGACACCTCCTTTGATTTTGAACTTCCCTTTTTTAAGTTTCTTATTATGAAATGTAAAGAATTCTACGCTTTTCGGGAAGTGAAATTCGCCTGTTCCTCCCACCAAAGTCTGTAGTTCAAATATATCCTCAGTTCGTTACCCTTGTAATTAGTTCCCCACTAATTATATATTCTTTCTCATTTAACGAAGTGCGTTTTGTAAACGAGTTTGAACTGCTTTTCTTTTCATTAATTTTTATTTTATTGTCCTGAGCCCAGCTATTGGCGTAATCTAGACCTTCTTGTAACACTATCGCGTCTTGCTCGTTCGTTATCTTTCTGTAGATGATGCAGTCGTCAGCGCAAAGCCTGGCCCCTGTCTTTAAATAATTTAGTAAATCATTAATAAATATTAGAAACAGTAATGGTCCGATTACAGAGCTGACCTTACAATGTCTGAATCCGAAAATTTTTCTCCGATTTTTACTTTTTGCCATCTGTCATTTAAAAAGTTTTCTACCCATAGGACCACTTTTTTACCCATTCTTAGTAATCTTTCTATAATTACCTACAACGTATTAATTTTCCAATAAATAAACTGTCCATAAGTCAGAAATATTCGAGAGAGTTATTCGTTCTAGGGTGGATCAAATATAAACTAGTTTTTCATTGCTATGTTTGGGTGGGTTTATCAGGAGTGGAGGCATATGGCATTTCACAGTTTTTTACCGTTTCGTCAGCAGTGTTGACGATGTCGGATAAACAAGTACACTTCTATGCTGCGCAACGCATAAATGCAAAATTTTTGCTCGTGAAAGATTTCAAGGGACGGAAATTTTTCGTTCGGAATTCCAAACACTCTCAATGGCTCATGTGTTTGTATAGCGATCAAGGAAGGACGGGAACGAGTGAAAAATCATGAACAATATCGCCGTCCTCAGGCCAGCGTAACAGACGAAAAGCTTTGTGCTGTTTGAGACATTCTTGAAGACGACAATCTGCCGAGTGTATCCAAAATTGCAGGACAGCTCGGAATAAGTCATCACAAACCACCTAGAATTCCGTGAAGGTAGATCCCTCATATTTTCAGCGCAGATAATTTGAAACGTTTGAAATTCTGCCAGAGGCTTACAGCATGGTTCGCGGGGTAATGTGATGAATTTTTGAGTCGGATCGTCATTTTTGACAAAGCCTGAGATCAC
Source organism: Eucriotettix oculatus (assembly GCA_034510155.1). NCBI lineage: Eukaryota > Metazoa > Arthropoda > Insecta > Orthoptera > Tetrigidae > Eucriotettix > Eucriotettix oculatus. The sequence continues at coordinate 7,844,370 of CM067381.1, forward strand.
CACTACACTCCATAGTCCAATCAAGGCAGTATAATATGGCGGAAGAAGGCTTTCGACTGGAAAGTTTATTTAAACCGGATTTTCTACCAGCGACGCATTAATGTTTTTTTTTAACGTGAGTGACGCTGCTTACTACTAAAAGCTGTTGAAGTTTGCATATCGCCTCAAAAGACTGATGGGAGAAGTGGTCCTCCTCCACATCAACGTAAGGCCCCATACTACAACGACATAGTATCAACATGGAAGAAATGCACTGGACTCAGCTTGATTATAAAAACTTACAAAGACAAAGCAGATCTCTTTGCAGAATATTTGGAAACTCTAATTACCCCAAATAACGATTTACCAAATACCGATATTACATATATCTTAAGAGACGACACTTTGAATGAACCTGAGTCTAGATTACAATATTTCAATCCCAATTAAATACAGAAACAAATATATTTACTGAATAACAAAAAAGCTCCAGGAGTAGACCAAATTACTCCAAAATTGCTGAAAGAGCTCCCCAAAAAAGGACTTCTATTCCTAACACACAAACACACACACACACACACACACACATATATATATATATATATATATATATATATATATATATATATATAGCGCACAAGCGCGCTAAGAGTCGCCAGTGCGTTCAGGACCGTCTCCTACGATGCAGTGTGCGTCATCGCCGGAATGAAGCCCATAGAACTGGAGGCAGAAGAATGCAAGCGGCGATTCCACCGAGCCCGCCTCAATGCCGAGTTAGACAGAAGAGTCATCGCGGCGGAAGAAGGGCGAGAAACCATCAGATCCTGGCAGGACCGCTGGGATCACTCTGACAAAGGAAGATGGACATACCGGCTGATTCCCGACGTAGGAATGTGGGTCAACAGGAAGCACGGTGAGCTGAACTACAACCTCACTCAGTTCCTGACGGGACACGGATGCTTCAAGCAATACCTGAAGAGATTCGCCATAATAGAAGATGAAATGTGTCCAACATGCACGGAAGAAGTGGAAGACGCGGAACACGTTTTCTTCGTCTGCCCTCGCTTTAACGAAGAAAGAGCAGCATTACAGGAGCTTCTCAGACGTCGAGTGAGGCCTGAAGATATAACGACGTTTATGCTTCAGGACCAAGAAAGCTGGGACGTAGTGTCACACTTCGCTACGGATGTTCTGGAGAACCTACGGAGCGAAGAAAGACAGCGTCTAGAAGCCAACGAGTGAATGTGCTTATAAGTGCCTTGTCGTGAGTGCGAGCGTTTATTAAGCGTAAGTGAGAAAGCATATACATCCGAGTGAATGCGTGTGTAATAGTTGTAGCGTGTCAGTGAATCTTGTGTAAGTGAGATAATGTATAGTTTGCATCTTCGATGAGAAGTGTGAACGGACGCTAGTAATAGTTAGGAATAGCTATACTATAGTTTTATTGTTATCTAATAATTATATACCTATGTGCGCCCATTGGCAATCCAACCCCTCGTGAAGTAATGCCTAACGGCGGTTCCGCGAGGAGGTACTTTGTAAAGGGAGGTGGTTTTTAGTGGGTAAAAATCCCACACACCGTGTAACTCGGGTTTCACGGCGTCTTTTGAAGATTTTCCCCTACCCTCGATTAAATATATATATATATATATATATATATATATATATATATATATAACACAGTAATAAGACTGGCCACAAAATATTAAATTATCTGAAATTATTTTAATACCTAAACCTGGAAAAGACTTGAGGAATGTAACTTCCAATAAGCCTGTTATCAACCGTGGCATAATTATTAGAACGGTTACAACTCCATCGTGTCACATCTCTTCAGACCATCAATTTGGCTTTCGACCTAAGCACTCTACTACCCAACAATGTCATCGTTGCTAGACAAGGATCAAGTACTGGTCAGCAACATTCCTTGATGTGCCAGGAATTTGAATACAGGTCTGCTATATAAAATGAAACAGTTACTACCGGAACCTTACTATAATCATACATGGAGAATCGCAAGTTCGGCCCTAGAGCAAACGGCGAAACTTCCACCTCGCACCTAATCAAAGCAGGCGTTCCACAAGGAAGTGTCCCAGGGCACTTACGACCTTCCCTCAACCACTAGTACAATTACAGGGACATTTTCTGACGACTCGGTTGTTATGGCTACTAATGAATATCCAAGTGCACTTTTACAAGACAACAACAATGCACACCAGTAACAATAACAAACATCTCCCGGTATCAATGCATGTAAAATATCTCGGAATCCATCTAGACTCAAATTTACCTGAAAAGTGCATATGTCAAAGAAAATAAAAGAAATGGACTTGCGTCTTCGAGAACTATATTGGCTACTCGGTAGGAGTTCTAAACTTTCGTTAAAGAACAAAAGATCTATATATAAAACCATTATTAAGCCTATATGGACATTCGGAATCGAGCTAGGGATGTGCAAGTATGTCCAACACTACCATAATACAGAGGACACAATCAAAAAACCTCAGAGCCATGGTTGATGCTCCATGGTATGTGAGCAATCAAACTCTACCTCAGGACCTTACATCCAGGATGTTATAGAAGAGAGAGCCAATAAGCACCACAAGAAACTGGAAACCATATCAACCCTCTTATACAACCACTGCTGCAATACAGAAACCACAGAAGATTAAAACGATGCTGGCCAATTGACCTCAGAGTTGGAGAGCAGAGGAGAGGACCCTATCAGGACTTTTCCAAGACATCAAAATAGGTATAGAACCTGTTATTGTGATTGCTATTTCAATAAATAATTTGTAAAAATTTGATCACCCACCTTACAGCCCGGAACCATCGCCCTGCGATATTAAGTTGTTTGGCCCGCGATTTGAAGATGTCGAAGGAGTGGGGAGACACCTGCGCAATGGGTTCCTCACTTTATGAGAACTGGATTTTATCATAACCAGCGCTACGGCTAACTATTTTATTGAATCAATAAATCTACCGGTACCCTTAATAAACACAGAAACTTAATAATGTATGAAAAAATATCACTGTTAAGTACATATAATTTAAGAATATAATAAACGCTTTGAAACGAAGCACAAACTTGAAGGCCATGAAACTGAAATAAAAGATCGAATGTAATGGATGGAGAAACCTGCACGTCGTCGACCACGTAGGCCCAGATTGGAATGCCGCAAATTCCATAGTAGCGGACCCTGGTTCGATCCTCGGGCACGTAGAGATTTCTTTATCCTGATCCTTTAATTCACTTTTTAATTACTACTAATTAATTATTAATGATGTTGTAATGCAATAATCGATACGTGAACTTTGCAGAGTGTCGAAACTGTTGTGGTATTTCATATACTTTTAGTTGTATAAGTAATGAATGCTTTATATGGTTCATTGTATGCTTATTGCTTGATTATTTTGCGCGATCTTTTAGAGTTATTATAACTGGAAAGTTGAGATATCTGTTGGGTTTAAAAAAGGGACTGTTTTTATATTTACTACTATTAACTTGCCTGCTCGTTTGATGGAACTACGGTTATTAAATCGCTTCAACAATAATCATAAATAATAAGTACGCTTAAATCCTTGTTGACGTGCATATTGAAATTCACCAACGTTATTAAGAGAGATAAAGTAACGCAAATTAATATAGATAGTGTTTAAGGAAGTTTTTGATTTTATTTCACACTAGAAATGTAACCATAATAATATTGAGACTCTTTCTTATGCCATCTATGAAAAGGAATAATTGTGGTTCATAATTTTAACGAAAAGTACATAAAAATTACGATGAAATTAGTAGATAATTGTAATGGATACTGTTGAATTTTTAAAGGATTTAATCAAATAAAATATTAATTACATTTCAGAACTTTTCCCGTGTATTCTGGAGGTAACAGTCAGCAGACGAAGAAAGAATCGGAAAACCCCTTAGCAGATGTGCGGAAGCACTTAAATACGCTTGCTCTGTGGTTAACAGATCACAGAATGGCTTAGAAGCCGGGGCAATGATGCCATTTAATGATTCATTTGACGGAATCGCAGACAAAACAAGTTTCTAAAAGAGCTTAATCTGAGGACGAAACTATATTTTGCTGTGTGTGATAGTCATTGACTTGTCCACTTGCTGATCTGTGTGAAATACCCTAAAAAAGACAAACAATTATACTTATCGCTTGGCTTGAGATTTGAGATATCCCGGTAATTTATTTTTCTGACTGCTCTCTTATTTATTGTTTTTGTGTGCGTCGATGAGTACTGTTGCAATTAGTACTGATTACTGGAATTAATTATTGATCCCCGATATCAACGCAACTGCATAGAAGATGTCAAAAGAGAACCGACAGATAACAACGAAGACGTGTAGAGTTATCTGAGAAATTGTAAATTCAATCTATGTTTCAGGCTATGAAATTTAAGTAAGGGTAATGTTAAAAACAGGGGTTTCCGATTGTTTCGATGACATTGACATTAGAAAAGAATTTGTATTATACGTAAATTCATATTAAGATACTGCGTGTATACTTATACAATACAAATACCATTTGTAAAATTTAGGTGAGCTGTATTCCTCTTCCCAGAGAAGGTTACTGTCGATCTTTTGATGATTTAGATTCCTTACTTTTCCAGGTTCACGTCAGAAAAGTCCCAACCCTCCAGTTTCAGAAACTGCTCAACAGATGACCCGCGATTCACATGAAGTTCACGTGTCTTGCGACTTAACTAAGGAAAGTTGTAACAGGATAGAGCATAACCGTCACTTAGTCAAACGATTTGATTATATATATTCATACTGTGAAATAATGTTTGAATTTAATTAATATTTTATTGAAGTAATGATACTTTTAATTAGTTAATAAATATGCAAAAAGTATTATAAGTCGCAGTGCAAATGATTGAGACACTGTAAGAACGCACACACTTTTAAATATTTAATTGAAGACTAATTAGGCCGAAGATATTCTTCAACGATCTTCTCATAGATATAATTCATAAGCCAAAGAAAGAAAGAAAATATATATGTATATGCCGCATAAAATCTTAACGCGTGTAGAAATTTGATAAAATTTTGAACTCGCATTCCTTGTACCCAGGAAACAAAAATTTTCGGGGTGAGACACTACTACACCCTGTGGTTGCTGGGGTAAATGAGACGGAAATTTAAAAAGCGCAATAATGGCCGATATTTTTGGCGAATAAATATTTTTTTGTGGCTAGTGAGAATGATAGTGTTTCTCAAGAAGTTGTTCGTGTACTATATTAACACCTCCCCACCAAGGGAGGGGAGCATCCATAGGGTTGGGTTGGAGGGGTGGTACACAAATATAACGTGGAAAAAATCGAGCATCGTTTCGAATCCGGGGTTGTGGAAGTCAACGAGTTCAATACTGGCATTTAACATGCAACATCTATAGTAGTTCCCAAAGGTGGGAGTGGGGGACGAAGGGGTGAAGTCCGTAACATGAAGTAAACAACCGAGATTGTTGCTTGTTTTCTTGGCTCTTGTAGCCGGAATAATTTTCACTTTCTTAATACACCTGGAGTAAATTTTCTCTCTTAGGGTTTCAGTCTTTTCATAAATTACTGTGCTTATTTAGCACACGAGTGGATTTGTTAATTGGGTAAGATACTGTGAATACTGGGGACATAACCATATCGTTAGCTCTAATATGGGGCATGAAGTGGTTAATTTTTAAAAAAATGAGACTCTCGCTGATGGTTTAACCAACTGTTTTACGAAGAGATTCGAATTATATATTGTAGCGGGTTTATATAAATGAATTCCCGAGCAATGGTAGGCAACCAGCTACTAAATAAAGTTTACAAGATCAGATTTGAAATGTCTCAGGTGGAGCGGAAGTCGAACTCGCTCTACCATTAGAAGTAATCCGAATCGACTCCAGAACCCTGCAACTTACCTAACTTTTAGAATATCAGTGAAGAGACGATATTGTAAACAACTGATGAATGTGGCAATAATTAATATTCAAATAAAGAAGAATTAATAAGTTCGGAATGCAAAATGAATCAAATTGTAAGTAGTGAATATTAATTTCTAAATTAATGTGAGGTGACTCGATCCCCACAACAATTTTTGTAGACATTAAAGATGTAAAATTATATCATTTCAGAAAAAGCACAAAAATAATTATTTATTTTGTCGTCGTGTACACGTTAGCTGGATATTCGGGAGTGTTTTTCATAGTTAGGGTCAGAGTCTGCCTTTGCCAATTATTAGACATTTTGCCTGGATAATCCTCTGTTGTTTACAGTCGGCCGAATGGAAAAATGGGAACGTGCTACAAGGACAAAGGCAGTTGTGCATAGGTGAAGATTTGGTTGGATAGAGGTGACTGCATGCAGCCACCTAACACAACACAACGTATCTCTAATTGAAAGCCAACGATAAGAATATTTGGATGCTGAGCAGAGCAGCGCTTGGGTGACAGGCGCTTGACTAGCGAGATATGCTGAAATCAGCCGAGAATCTTCAACGAGAAACTGTTCCCTAAGTTTCCCGAGAACCTATAAGTATCTCCGGACAAGGAATGGTAAGTGGCATTCTCCAACTTTTTACGTATTTGAACATCGTTTTCATCTATGGGCTTTTTCAAATTCTGTTAATATTCCGCCCACGTTCCAAAGAGAGCATCCAGTTGGACGATATAGAGAAATTATTTTTGTTTTCATGAGTCGAACCTGAAAGTTTATATTAATTTAATCTTAAAAATACATACATAGTGTAAAAATTGATTTGAGTTAAAAATATATATATTGGTAACTTTTTCTTAGTATAATTCATAAGGAAATAGTATGGAGACCTGGCTTGCGGAATATAACAATCGGATGAAGCTGTAAGGGAATATACACTCGAATGCTCTATCTGTGCAGAATTAATATAATACGATCACAGTTTTATAATGGCGTCGACTTACAAGTATGAACTGGCTCTTCATCAGTTTAGGCTGGAAACGAGGGCGATCTTGCCAGATCCCAAAACCAAATCCTGGTCTGCGCATGGTCCCCTTCCTTGCCCCACAGAGGCCATGTTGTGATGGTAGGGTGGAGCGGACTCAGTCCACGAAGGATCGAGGGGTAATTAGTAGCTCTTTATAACCATCTCTTGCATTACTTGATTCCGTTAAAGCTCGCACGGAACCAGATACCAAGAACTTGCTTTACTAATTCTTTGATATTTCCTTTCCATTAACCTTTTATTCGTCAACTGATTTTTCGATCGACATTTTCCGATTGATACTGACCTTCCCGTAATTTAATTGAAACTTCTAAATATTACCACCCTACTTATTTTGAATCCTCAAGTATTATCTAGGTATATCATATTAAAAATCTGTTGCTAAAAATATTATACACATCAATTCAATAACTTATAAATTGTCATTTTATTTTGGGTTGGAAATTGGTTGCACTCTTTGAATTATGATGACATTGAAATTTAAATAAAATCTTTTTATTTCAATCAAAATAAAGTTGTTATAATGCACAACACTACACTTGCTTTCGAAATTATCAAATTTTGATACTACAAAATTTAAATGAATTTAATAATGCTATACATTCGTTCATTAAAAGTGCTGTAGTGTGGAGTGGTAAGATTAATTATCAACGAGAAAGAGAATAAATGCACAGTAAATCTGCGTAACAGTCAGAAAAAACTTTATTAACGTTAACTCTTACACGACATTTCGTTCATAAATTTGGAACCTCATCTGGTGAATTTTAACGAATCTATATAAATGCATGCCATACAAGCGAAGAAAAATAACGGTATGTTTATATCAAATCTAATAATAAAGGTACGATCAATTAAAGAATAAGTTTTTATTTAATTGAACTGACGTTTTTTCACGAAATTTGGGACTGTCTCAGAAAATTTATTCACATTTTACTTCAAAAATTGGACCAAACAAATTATAAAATGATACATTAAAAATGAAATATCACTGTTTTCAAGAAACAGACCACGATTAGAAACACAAGGGAATATACAATGGTTGGACAGTATGATGTAACGATGAAGATTTTAGATTATAATAAAGATATAAAATATGCAAAAGATATTTTGGAAGAAAGTATATTATAATTTATATCTGTGGATAGTAAATTTGAAAGTCATTCTTAAAAATAACGCGTTTGAAGAGGATTATCGTTAAATCAAAAAAGTTATCTTCTTATCAACTATCTTCAAAACGGTTTTCATTGAATAATAATAATAATAAACTTATGAATGACTCACTCTATCTATTTACAGTCATATAATAATACTAATATATATGCAACGACTTACGACGAGGATTCTGATTAATAGTTCATAATGACTATTTACATTAGAACTTAATTATACATCACAGATAAATTCTTTTAAAGAATAGTAGTCGATAAGGGCTTTAAATTTATTTAGGTTACTTGATAAATTTTACAATGATTGAACAGTCTGTTAAAGATGGATATTCCAGAATATATGTTTTTAATCTTTTGTATAGATTATTTTTGTTTGTTTTATTGAAGCAATGAATATCAGAATTATTTAAATTAGAAAATAACATTAAGGTACACGAGGACTGAAATTTCGGCCAAAATCTAAAATATAGATTTTCTAATTTCATTGATATTAAATTATTAATATATTAAATATGAAAAAAGAAGCTGCAACACAAAATAAGGAAGATGTAACATATGCTCCAGAAAACTGTAATTAATGTATTAACTTCCGCTTAAGTAATTGATCAATCTGATCAGTTCCATTTAATGTATTATTTATTCGGAGGCCTAGAAATTTAATATATAAAGATTTATCGTTATTATTGTCATTGTCTCTAAGAGTTTTAGGTTGTAAAGTTTAGTTGGTGTGTGTCAAATTTTATGAAATATGTTTTTTCATACTTAATTGTTAGTCACAGTAAACCATGTTAATGGGTTACTTAATGCGTCTGTGTTACTTTCTACAAATATATTGGCGTCATCTGCAAAAGAGTATAGTTTTTAAAGGCAAGTCTACAGTTTTTTTATAAATAAGGTACAGTAAAGGCTTGTGGGACTCCAGTCCTAATCGTTCACCAAAATGATTCATGCTTTTCACCTGAACACGAATTATTTAATACTACACGTAGCAGTCTATTTCTTAAGCACGATTTAAGCAATATATATATATATATTTAAAGTATATTTAAAGTATGTTATGGTCCACACAATCAAATGGTTTAATTAAGTCACAAAGTATACTTAACGGATCTCGTTCTTTATTATATACTACTTTTTCAAAAACTTTTAAGAATTCTGCAAAAGTGATATAGGATAATAATTTGGAATATTTTCTTTATTTCTTTGTTTGAATAGTGGTGTGAAAATAGCAAGTAATGATTGATTAAAAATGTAACTAAGTCCTGAACTTACAGTCTGTGATTTTAGCTTTCGTAGGTTTTCCCGGTGAATTATCTGTTGGTAAAGTTCTCGGGTTTCGAAGCGGGTGCGTTTAATATACACGACGGTTTGTCTACAATTGCCGTCGAAATTTTTAAGTGAAGTGACGATGATTGTCGATGAAGCGTAGTGTTTGGTAAACGCCACCCGGTTGGAATCCCGAGAACTTTTCCAGCAGTCTGTGATTTGTTTTAGCACGATGCTAGAAGTACAGTCGTGCCATGATGAGCTTTAGTTCATTAAAAAGTTTGTAATTTTTTTAAAGTTCACGTATTGGTGTCAAAGAAATGTTCAAATTATTTTCATGGACTGGATAGACTTCTTTTAAAAATTGCATGTTGTTTTTCATTTATTTTTTGTCTTTATTCCCACTTTCTGTGTAATTTTTGGAAAGTGATCGTCAAATTTAATAGTTCATTTAAATGTTTCGAGTTTGTCTAACTGTGGCTGTGTTCAATCTGAATTTTTATTATTACGGTTTAATATTTAGGTTTGAATAAACTGTTTAATGCGAAAAAGTGTAATCTTAGATAAATTACCCCCCAGTGGATAATTTAAAAATATAGCGACGCTTGCCATTTACCGTGTTAGAGTGAATGAAAGCGTTTACTCTGACTCCACAGAGCAACCAAATTGATTAAAAGCAGGCAATTATTTGGTAAGTCCTCCTACTACGACGGCGAAGCAATGCCGTTGAGTGGAAGCGCGTCTTAAAAGACAACAGTGGGTCGTAACGGGAGCTCAGAACTTCTAGCCAGATTATCTCCCCTCCAAACTGCAATCACAAGTCACAGAGCTGTTTACAGAATTACCCAAATCGATTTTAAGTAACTTGACGTGAATACTTTCATTTCCGTTATTCATTTCCCTCTTCTGTTCTTACCCCACACAATTCCCTCTAACGCTAATTTTAAAAGACTCTCATCTTCTGAAACGTGGCCTAATAAACTATCCCTTCTCTTGGTCAACGTCCTCCATATTGTTCGCTCTTCCCCTATTCTGTTTAGAACTTCCTCGTTTGTGATTCTATCCACCCACCTGATTTTCAGCATTTGCCTATAGCACCACATTTCAAAGGCTTCTATTCTTTTCCTTTCCCCAACTCCTATCGTCCACGTTTCGCACCCATATAACGCCACGCTCCATACAAACATTTTTAGCAACGATTTCGTAATATTCACACTTTTATTACCCGTATGTAAATCCCTCTTTTTTGCGAAAGCCTTCCTTGCCTGTGCTATCCTACTCTTTATGTCTACTATACTTCTACCATCCCTAGTTATTACGCTTCCCAAGTAGCAGAATTCCTTAGCTTCCGTCAAAATATCCCTTCCCAATTTAGCACCCTTTGTTATTCCTATTTCCCATACTACACTCCATTACCTTGATTTTCCCTCTATTAATCCTCATATTGAACTCTTTCTCCAGGACTACGTTCATGCAATTTATTATGGTTTCCAAGTCTTCTTCTGATTCTCCTAATAGTACAATATGGTCGGCAAAGCGTAAGGTTTTTATATCTTCTCCTTGCAATCTCTTATAGCGTCGCATTTCAAAGGCTTTTATTATTTTGCTTTCTGCAACTCCTATCGTCCACGTTTCGAACCCATATAACACCACACTCCATACGAACCTTTTTAGCAACGAAAGCCTTCCTTTCCTCTGCTATCCTACTATTTATGTCTGTTATATGTCTACCATCCCTAGTTATTACGCTTCCGAAGTAGCAGAATTCCAAAACTTCTATCAAAATGTACCTTCCAATTATTCAACTGTTTCCCCTACTACACCACATTACCTTGGTTTTGTCTCTGTTAATCCTCATATTGAACTCTTTCTCCAGGACCACGTTCTTGCCATTTATTAGTTTCCAAGTCTTCTTCTAACTCCCCTAATACTACAATAACATCGGCAAAGACACTTCACACTTCAATTCTATTTATAATGTTTATTAAATATTTTTGTTAGTCATATATTCTTGGATATGTTATTTACTCACAATATTTCAGTCTGGCCTTAATATTATAATGATCACAAGTGATGATCGAAACGTTTACTCTCTTTAAAATTTTAAGTATTATATAAAATTGATCGTAATTGTCTGTTATTAGGATCGTCAATATTTGTGCAAACATAAATATAGATTAAGATGTAATGAAATAAGGTTTATGGTAGGTTATGAAGAACCTGATATAAAGCGATATCGGAGCGTGTATTTCTTTTTGACTAGCGTAGATTAGCGGCCGGGCCTAAGTGTCTTGGAATATATTTCTGTGAGCAGTGCATATTTGCGGCATTGTGTCCGCCGCCTTCCTCGGTGGCGCCAGGTAACGAGCGGCCATTCAATGCTGCTAATGAAGCACATCGCTACAATAGCATTGTTACCGTGTTTTACGATTGCCCGCAGGCCTTGCGCCCAACTTACAAGTAATCCGCTCCTATTTCACTCTGCAATTTTAAACTTAGACCTTAATGTTGGCAGCAATGACTCCATATTACCGTTTCTGAAGCACTCGTCTTAAATAGAAAAGGACCAAAATATTATTTATTTAATTATAAGAACATTTAACGTCTGTGAATAACATACATAAATTTAATTAATGACCCGTATAACAGACAATAACTAAAATTTTGAAGAATTTTAAACTTAAACTATAGACGTTTCGACCATTATTTGTGGCCATTCTCAATATTTGTAACCAACCAAATTTGTTGGAATCCAATTAAGTACCTGAATTACATTATATTAAGGACCTTTGCTTCTAATTATGAACAATTTACTTTCATTTAACTATCAGCCTGAGATGAAGAAAATGATTACTGCAAAAATAATACACCTTTGACGCACAACATTTGTAAAATCAATGGTTGGTGGCTTCCCTTTATGTGTGCAGATGGCGAAGTTGTCGCGCCACACATGACGGAATTGGAGATAAATTTAGACTCTCACGCTGTGCTAACATATACGTAGGTCAACGATACTTTAGTCGTTCCAAGTGAACGTTTTGCCCTTTAAGAGAGATCAATCTAGTTTGGAAAATTTAATCAAAATCACTCCAGTTCTCGTCAAGAAGAAAATACAAGTGGGTAATGATCTCATATAAATTCGGGGGGAATATGTTTTATTTGAAAAACATTTCTTGGTCGTAGCGGTGTCTGACTCTTAAAGACGGGGAAATACCCAGCTTGCGCATGTAACGGTAGGGTTGACAACGAAAAATAGGTTGAAAATTCCTTAAATTCCAAGGTTCATTCTGGTGACATTAATGTGGAAGTGCCGATGATGGACCTGTAATTACTTGTGTAGACCCCGAAATGGGTGGAATATAAAAAGACGTGCTCTGAAAATTGAAACCTTATTGGGGAACATTTTTAAACGGGGGGGGGGCTTAATTTTGAGAGGGGGATAGGCAGACATTTTGGAGTTAGTCGGGAAAGAGACGCTGAAAATAAAACGATAGATGTGTGCTAGGAGGCTGCAGTTTGACCCAGGATGAAGTCCATGTCGACGGACAATTGCCGTCTTTCATCCAGCAGATGTACATTTCGGAGGAAATTTATACACATTAAATAAACCTGTATCATGTGCCACAAGCTCCGCCACCAAAAGCCAAATACCCCCACGCGTACCCTGATGTTAAAGTAGTCTATTTCTTATACTATGTTCTTTAGTTCTCTTAGTTAACTTTAGTTTTTATTATTTTGTTTAAAATAAATCTATTATGTTACTGTAAATTCATTTTAAATCATTTTAAGATCCCCAAACTCGAAAAGAGATTTATAATCGTGTAAAATTAATATAAAACCAACAGAAGTAATACAAATGTGTAATTTTTTGTAAATATTTAGTGGTGATCGGCTTTCGTACCATCTCGTCAAGAAATACCAACTGGAGCTGCAAATCCTTCTCCAGCATGGCGGAATCTGCTCGTTTCCATACTTCCTCCACTGCCTTTTTAGGAATAATAGTACATAACATACTGCCCCTGCTTTTCTTCACCGTTTTCCCACTTTATTCTCAATTTTGACCTTACAGCCTGTCTCCTCTGTCCAGGGTTTATACTTGCTTCGTTAACCTAATATAGCCCATTCTAATTAAGTGCCGCAGCCACGACAGTCGTCGTAATTTTATATTTTCTACTATGTTTAAAATTTTATAGCGGTCTTACGGTTCATTTTCCATGTTTATTCTTTACTGGCCCGTTTATACTTATTAACATTTTTCTTCTTTGGCAATGACTTCCACGAATAACAATTATAGTCCGTTTTAAATTGGAAGTTCCCTGTCGTGTCCGCGCGGAGGGAGGAATTATTCCCACGTAGCAAAATAATTGTATACTGCCCCTAAGATCACACCTTGGAACAGCATTTTTCGTGGTATGGTAATTTGAGTGTGTATGATTTGAATGGCCGACCTCCTGTGGTGTAGTGGCTAGCGTGGCTGCCTCACAATCTAGAGGTCCCGGGTTCGAATCCTGGCATGAACTTGGATGTTTACGTCGTCTTGGTCACGGAGACTGGGACTAAGACTGTAGGAGAATCGATACGCTGACCACGTGTCACTCCATAATCGGAATGTGTAATGCAAGTTGACAGTTCGCACCGGATCGGTAGGCCCAGGCTCTCAATGGGCTGTTGAGCCATTGAAGAAGAAGAAGAATGATTTGAATGAGAGAGCTATCGAAGATGAAATATGTTTGCAGAGCGATTTTTGGTATGAAAGAGGTCGCCGTTAGCAATGGTTAAATTAAGTTGTTGGATATAACTTCGGAGGTTTTGAATGTAATATCGCTCGTTGAATGAAGTGGATTTCAGAAGTGTATATTATAAATGGGATACGTAACTGGAACGTATAATATTCTAAATTGGAAAGTTTTGAAACGTTAGGGGACATTAGACGTGGATTTCTCTCAATTTTTAATATTAAAGCACATTGTAAGTTCATCGATAATGATCAGAAAATAAATACGATATAGGTAAATTGACTAACCTGAATATTTTAAAAGGTTTCCGAACTAAAGTAACATAATTAAGCACAAGAAAAGTTATGAGAGTGACGTCATGTGCACGATGAGAGACTAGGATAAAAAATTCACTGTCGTTCTTAGCAATGGATTGAAAATGAAACATTTTAAAATAGCGTTATTTTTTCTGCTTTAAACGAGAGTTGGAAGAAGTATATTTCATTACTACGATGAATAACGTTTCCAGACGTAATATCTGTTATTTTATAATTGGCAAAGCTTGTATTATTCGGTATTACAATCATCTGTGAACTTTTACTTAAAATAAACTAGTGGAACATAAATAACCCTCAAAATATTGTATTGATTACATTTCATTGGGGGGTTAATATGATAATTATAATAAACTTGTTGTAACACCTTGCAGTATATATTTTCGACAACGCTGCTTGTCAGGATTGATTGATTGATTCTAGGTCAATACCCTTCAGGAAAACTGACCACTATCGGTCTTATAATATAAATCAGTCCTTAGTTATATCATTGTTTTGAGTTACTTTATATTCTAGTTTCGTTACTACACTAGATTTATAAAATAGTTTATTAGAATATGGGTTTTAACAAGCTACAATCTTTGTTTTATTTAACTCCTTTAACTCATTTTTGAAAATTTGTCGTTTAAATTTTCTAACTTCATATAGGTCTATTTCATTTATAACATTTTCATGTGTGTGGCGTTCTCAATAGCCCAAGTATTATCTAATAAATTGTCTTCTTCTAGTGTAGAAGCATGAACGTTGTCCTTGAGAGAATGAATGAAGGGAAAACCAACGTAATGGAGTGTAGTATGGAAAACAGAGGAATAACAAAGGCTGTTAGATTTTGAAGGAAGTGAAGGAATTCTGCTACGTGGGAAGCGTAATAACTAGGGATGGTAGAAGTACAGTAGACAGAAAGAGTAAGATAGCACAGGAAAGGAAGGCTTTCGTGAAAAAGAGGAATTCATTTAAGAGTAATATAAGTGTTAATATTAGGAAAACGTTGCTAAAAATATTCGTATGGAGTGTGACGTTATATGGACGGTAGAAGTTGCAGAAAGAAAAAGAATAGAATTCTTTGAAATGTGGTGCTATAGGTAAATGCTGAAAATCAGATGGGTGGATAGAATCACTAACGAGAAAATTCTAAATAGAATAGGGGAAGAGTGTACAATATGGAGAGCGTTGACCAAGAGAAAAAATAAATTAATAGGCCACGTTTTGAGACATGAGGGTCTTGTAAAATTAGCAGTAGAGGGAAGTGTGTGGGGTAAGAACAGAAGAGAGACGTGAAAGATGGAATACTCTAAGCAGATTACGGAGGATGTGGGAGTTATGCAGAAGTTAAAAGGCTTGCGCGAGATAGGTTAACATAGAGAGTTGCATCAGACCAGTCTTAATACTGAATACTACAACAATAACAACATATTTAATATATATATAATCATTTCGCTAGACAGTCCACATGGGGTCATAAAATATCCTGTTGCTCTTTCTATATGTGTTTATTCTAGGTATTTTAGGCCAGACATGTGGGAAGAAAAGTATCTAAATCTTCGAAGGATGAACAGAAACCTTCTCTGGTCTGAATACTGCAGTACACCATAATCTAATTGCAGTTGGATGAATAGGATAGGAGCACATTACGGACTAGCATGGCGTCGGAGAGCAGATGCTTGACGTAAGACCTTTTTTTGCCTCGAAAAGGGCGAAGGAAGTAAACTGAATATTCAGATCCTCGACAGAAACATTCTTTTGTGTGATTGTTCCTCTAAACTCTAAAATTTTCACGGCAATCGTGTGAATTGTATAGTAACTCTTAAAGACAATCATTATAACTCGAAGTGTGTTCAGAAGAAGCCGGTATATAAAGAATGCAGTTTACCGCTTACATTGCCGTTTATTTATAGAGAAAATAATTGAAAGTTGATGTATTAGTGTAAGTATTTTAATTCAAGCTTAGCCAAAGGAAATGATACTAAGAGATACTAAGATAAGAATAGAAAAATGTCGACCGTACCCGGGAATAGAATATGTGACTATATTACTGAACAATAGAACTTTGTATATTCGGGTAAGAATTGTTATTTTGTTTGGAATTGTGTACGCGATGTTCATTATAATTACGTAATACTAATTATTGTTACAGAAATCTTCATTAAAAAGCGGTTATTAACTATTAAATATGTAATGTCACGTGTTCCCGGAACCGTAAACAAGAAAAGTAGGGATTCTTTGCAGCTTATCGAAGTTGCAGAATCTGGCCTTGACTCTTCAATCGTTGCTGGTTCGGAACGTGGAAAGCAAACGAAATGTGAGGATTATCTCAAAGGGTTGTAAAGATGCAAGAAAAGTCAGGAAAGTTCGGTAATGTGTAGGGTTAGGTTCGCCTGAGTCTGAACAGGTAAGAATCGGGAGTTCGGGGTTTTTACCAGTTAAGACACAGATGTGTAGGTTTAGAATATGTGTATAATTACACACTGAGAAGTGGGAAAGGAGTAGAATGCTGTTAGTGTGAAATCTAACAGCGAACCCGAGCCTTCTGCTAAGCTGTAAGTGAGCCACTACGTGCGTGTGGGAGGCTTTTAAAGATGTGTTGTGGATGTCATTGCTCTAGTATGGAAGACCGTCGATTTCTACGACCCTGCCGAGTTTGTTCACCAGTGTTACGATTGCCTTGAGGAATGCGTCCATTAACCAAGGCAATAACGGACGGTTTAGTGAAAGTAACAAGAATTCGTTACAGTAATACAAAGTAACAGATATGAAATAACACAGACTGAAATGACTGAGTTGGTTTAATTATTACACTGCTCAAATATAAATATTACAAATTTGTTTCACCCGTTCCTCCTAACAATGAATAAACTAACACACTGCATCTGCTACGGACTATAAGAAAGTATTTATATCCTATGCAAATATTTCAAGTAAACAAAGGGAACTTTGAGAATGTATTAAGTGGCATGATTTTTTTTTGTTAAGTCTTCCGATCAACATTCCGCAACACAATTAACAAGCAATGATTAACTACTTTTGACGAAAAGGCACGGCTGGGAAATAAAAGTGAAATTTAGTGACGGAGAGCTCAAGGTGTAGAGGTGTAAATGACTCGGGGTATTTTACGAAATGAAAATTGCACATTTTGGCAATAAGTTGTAGAAAGCGTTGCTCAGGGTTTAATCTCTCTTGGGACAGGCCGTAAAACAGGCACTTGTGAGGGCCGCATACCTTGGCGCTACGGTCTTTAATTAAGCAGTAACGGTCTGGCAGTATAATCTTTTGCATATAAGTCTGTGGGTGCGGGCATCCTTGACAACGTAATGGAAATCGATGCGCAGTTTGAATAGCGGGCAGCAGGCGCGGCAGCGCTTGGTGGGGGCATTGTGACGTCACGCTGACGCAACAGAGACCGTGATCATCACTCAACACCTTGCACCGACTTCACTTCATTCACTCTCAAAACACGAACTTTCCTCCTCATCCTCCACTAGTCAATTTGCCTCTCCATTGAATATTTGTTAAAATACATTGGCTTAAAATAAAATTTGATAAAATCCTGGAAATAAAGTCAAAGACCACCTATTATGAACATTCTACATTGAATTTCAGACCCGCAGAACAACTCAATGCCATCACGACCTTCAACAATTCCGGACTCTCTCGTGGGGACATTTTCCCTCCCTGAGCTATCCCCGTACGCTGTTCACTGAAACATCGAACCCCAGTTCCCACTAATAATTTAGAAGTCAGAATCCCAGACAGCAGCCAGAGTCTCTCTCTCTCTCTACATTGGAGCTGAGTTTAGTAGGTCAGAGCCAACAATGGTTTCATATTCTCCCAGCTAATGCACTGCACTGATGCACTTTTCATATTAAACTTAACGTAGGCCTGTCATCTTCCGATCATCTACTCTCTAACATTTTACAGCTGAACTTCTTACATCAAGACTTATATGTTTATTACAAATTAAATAATTTCCGGCCGTTTTTTACACGCAGTTTTTATTTACTTAAACGACGTTTCGGTTCATATTCGCGCCTTATTCAGGTTTATGATCTGTGAAATACATATTTCAATTTGAAAATACTTATATATAGCACATACGAAGGAATAAACTTACAACTCACCAAATTATTGTTAAAATCAAATTATCAAAAACTACAAAATTGTTGCAATCGTTAATATCTTTGTACCAAAGTGAGGTCGGAGACAGCAGCACTAAGAAATTATCCAGTCAACAGTTTGCACAAGACTAAATGATGCCCCATCTGGTATTTAGGGGTTTGACCTGTCGTATTGTAAATTTAACAACCGTTTCCCGTGGCCTTGGGCTAGCGGCGGCTACTCTCACTATTCTCAATATCAACTTAACAAAATTTAAAGTAATAACATAAATAGGTTTTATCCTTTAAGAATATTATAGTCAGGATTATATTCTAATTACAATGTATGGAAACACAAGTGAGAAATTAAAAAAGATTTAAACTAGTTACAATTTTAGAGTAGTTTTTAAAATTAATCATAAACTCCAATTCACAAAAAGAGGAAAAAAGAAAATTAAAAAAGAAATGTTACATAATGTAATTTACAAAATTAATTGTGGTCAACTTCATTGTGGTAAATGTTATATAGGGCAAACAAAACGAGCTCTACATACTAGATTAATAGAACATAAAAATTACATTAAAACAGCGAACCATAACGTTGGCACGATACACAAATTGGAGGAATCCCATGAGTTTGATTGGGATAATGTACAAATTTTGGATTTTGAGGAAAATTTATTTAAGAGAAATATTTCAGAAATGTTATTTATTAAAATTAGAATATAATCCTGACTATAATATTCTTAAAGGATAAAACCTATTTATGTTATTACTTTAAATTTTGTTAAGTTGATATTGAGAATAGTGAAAGTAGCCGCCGCTAGCTCAAGGCCACGGGAAACGGTTGTTAAATTTACAATACGACAGGTCAAACCCCTAAATACCAGATGGGGCATCATTTAGTCTTGTGCAAACTGTTGACTGCATAATTTCTTAGTGCTGCTGTCTCCGACCTCACTTTGGTACAAAGATATTAACGATTGCAACAATTTTGTAGTTTTTGATAATTTGATTTTAACAATAATTTGGTGAGTTGTAAGTTTATTCCTTCGTATGTGCTATATATAAGTATTTTCAAATTGAAATATGTATTTCACAGATTATAAACCTGAATAAGGCGCGAATATGAACCGAAACGTCTTTTAAATAATAAATAAAAACTGTGTAAAAATCGGTCGGAAATTATTTAATTTGTTATTTAATAGCAGACGTTAATCGATTTAATATTCTATTTTTATTACTTTACTGATTTACCAATATATTTAAATTCCTCATATGACATTTGGTACAAATTACTGAAAATGTACTAACATTTAATGAATATTGGGGGCATTGATTAATAATTAAATAAACGATTATATTTTATAATAAGAACGATAAACAATTTTCTTTAACAAAACAGAACATATTTACAATAGTAATTACAAATTTTTAATGTTTAATATTTACGCCGGCACTTATTTTCAATAAAAACTACACATATTTACAAAAATGATTTATATTAATTACTTAAACTTAACAATCTATAATATAATCTCTGAGTTGCATTTACGGGACTTCTCATAGAACAGAAAATATTTTACATTAATCCACTCGGACCTGGCAGCAAACAGAATCGGCTTAGTGCAGGTTCCAGCTCCTTCCTCATCCTTTCAACAGATCGTCACTGCTCTCGAACAATCTCCTCCAAAATCTATCTCAAAATTCCATCTCACCGCTCTCGCACCATCTGACCATTCTCATCTCACCGTTCTCCCACAATCTGCAACTTCTCTCATATCACTCTCCACCACCAATCTCTCAGCACCAATCTCTCCAATACCATCTGTTACAAAAAATGTCTCCGCCTGTCTCTTTAAAACTTTCTCCCCACTTCTGCAACATCTATCACCAAGGTGGCAGGAACGTACATCCTCCAATAATACCCATAGTTACACTTGGGGAAAACACACCACGCGGTGCCGATTCTCACAAAATTTTGGGAAACCTCCGAGCCAAGACGCCGAGTCTAGGTTTTATGGCCCAAGTGTCAAATGCCGTCTCCTTTGTTTTGTTTCTGCACCGCCAAAGCCCGAGCAGATGTATTTGTTTGTTACATGCCTCCATGTGTAGTAAGGTATATTTGATACAAAAATTACACAGCATTAGATTTACATACGGAACAATGGTGGCACATATCGCAAATATGTGAGAAATTGTCAACCAGTTACGTGGACTTGGATAACAATTGGCTGATGACGACATTGTTGGAGCATTGCTTGGCAATCTACCGGATTCGTATGCAACACTTGTTACGGCATTAGAAGGAAGAGCTGAAGAAGATCTCACTGTAGATTATGTTCCTTATGTATGACCGATGTGGTTAGTGGCAAACGACACAGAAGTCCCGACTTGGCATACCGAGGTACGTTTTCAAGTACCCCGACTGTGTATACCCTACAAAGGAAAGGAAATTTAGTAACCTAAATCGCAAGTCACTAATGACCTCGTGGTTGGTGTGATTATAAAAAATAAATCATTGAAATGAAAAACTTTTAAATTTAAATTCTCAAAAGCAATCGTATTACCCGTCAGTCTACGAATGTGTTTATTTAAAAATTTCATTTGAAACCCGCTAAGCATAAAATAATAAATTTGATGTGAATGAATTCTACAAGTATTCCATAGAATCTTAATATTAATAAATATCAAAATTTTTAATAAAAGATAGGTTATATAAACATAATATCTAAAAGTTTGTATTAAAACTATGTTATAGGGATGGTGGAAATATAGTAGACATAAAGAGTAGGATAGCACAGGCAAGGAAGACTTTCACGAGAAAGAGAATGGGGGAAGAACGAAAAATGGTGAACGTTGACCATGCGAAGGATAGATTAATAGGTCATGTTTTGAGACTGGAAGGTCTTGTAAAATTAGCATTAGAGGGAAGTGTGTGGGGTAAAAACAGAAGAGGGTGTCAAGGATGAAATTGGTTGAGGAAATTAAGGAATATGTAGGATGTGGTAGTTATGCGGAAATGAAAATATTATGTAATTTAATCAAATATATTAACGACGTAATTACAGATTACAATTTTTGAATTTTCATATCATAAAATGATATTAAATTCTACGAAAAATGAGATTTTTTACAATAAAGTAGTTCTATCCGAATGGGCACAGTGAGGCTTCAAATTCAGGGCTCTACTATTTTGTTGACGTCAGTAGTTTCTAATTAACAGCTTGAACAGTTTTACTTCGGCTGATCTTGAACAGTGTTAGGCACAGGAAGGACAAAAACACGGTATTAACACTATATCTGTGCCAGAAATTTGGCCCTTTAACTTCCAACCGAAAAGAGATGCCGTAGTTTCAAATCAGACCCAGTCCGGTGACTTCCTAAGTCGATACGCTACAAATACCAGCCTTTCAGAGGCCGAACACTAACACGACCTGTACTAATAGCGTTATTATGGAACTTAAATAATTATCTGGGTCTAGCTTTAACATAAAATGTCAAAATCCAATTAATCTAATGACGGCGAGTCCTCGCTACTTCATTAAGCAACTGCTTAACTGCTGTGTTGAATGTCACAACACACCATTTACACGCCTATCGATAATATATATGATTGTACGAGTATTTGTGGTATATCATGTATCGTTACTATCATAAGTCGCTACGCTCAAATTTTGCCTTTGAGTGAACACTACACGTTCTAATGCTATTCTGGTGACATATTTACTGAAAATTTAAATTCCTTAAATGATTGCATATAGTTAAATTTTAGAAGTGTGTTACAAGAATGGAACAAATGTCAACCGTACATAGATATATCTGTTATCAGGTATCAATGGTTCGGTTGTACATTTTTGCATTCTTGTCTGAATATTCTAAAAATAATTCCATAATTTGGCGTTTTTAAAAATGTTCCTTGCGTTACGTACTTAAATATAGTTTAGCTGTTTTTACATTAATATATAAGGCTAACCATTGTTACTAATTTTCAGTATTTTTTTAAATTGATTAAAATTGTGGGGAGTAAATAATTTTTTACTAAGATCTTCTTATGGTTACTTAAATATTGGAACTTTTCAGAACTTTGAAAATATTTTTCACCGAAACTACTTGAACAGGTAGGAAAATAATTATTTTATTTGAAGTTAGTAGTACGTTGAGTATGTTTG
The DNA here is from genome assembly GCA_034510155.1 of Eucriotettix oculatus. NCBI lineage: Eukaryota > Metazoa > Arthropoda > Insecta > Orthoptera > Tetrigidae > Eucriotettix > Eucriotettix oculatus. The sequence continues at coordinate 7,867,067 of CM067381.1, forward strand.
GAAAGAATGAAGGCAATATGTTAGTATTTGTGACACATAGAAGGTTTTAGGTACTAGAAATTATTAAGCTTAGAAAACAGATTTTTTTGAAAAAAATTTTTTAATTGAGAATGAAACATATTAATTAAAAATTTCCTTCACAATATGTAACACCTTCCTTCTTTTGTTTGGCAGCTTCTTTTTTCAGTTTACTGAATTTTTAGGCATATTATATGAAAAAATTAGAAAATCTTTTTTTTTCTTATGATTTTGGCTGAAAATTCAGTCCGCGAGTACCTTAAATAATTATCTGGGGCTAGCTTAAAAATAAAATGACAAAATCCAATTAATCTAAACACGACGAGTCCTTGCTACCTGCTCATAGGGCAGGCTGCGCTACCTGCTGTTTGGGACTGTCCGTAAGTGGGACACAACCATTTTAACGCATTTCACTAATTATTGGATTGTGCGAGTATTTGTGGTAAAATAGGCACCTAGTAAGACTTATGAATTCTGGTGGTAATTTTTCAATGTACCAAACAGAAGATTTCAAATGATCGCGTGAAACAGACTGGGAAACATCAAAGCTCAGGCAGAAAATTCTCCATTCTGTTCTTCGCCACAATTTGTCTGTCCGCGAAGACCAGCCTGAAAATAGGCCTATTTGGCTTATCTTGTATATTTTGTGAAGACCCGCGAGGAAAGAATCTGTAGGAGTTTACTGGGGGAGTTTACGAGCGTTTTATAGGCACACCAAGGCTACTGAGACGCAGATTGCATGCATAAGTGGGTCTTGCCACGTTGATTACAGTAAATATGGTAATACAGCTCCCACGCACAGCGCTCTCAGATTAGACGCCAGCCAGTTGTTTACTAATATTGCTCTCCCGTTAGCGACTCATCAAACAAGCCGTACCCATTACTCGGGGCCTTAGGCGCTCATTTCTTCATAACCTGTGTGTAGATACGGGGGACCGCACGCCTCGGCCGTGCTTCATCTCCGCAGTGCTACCAATAGTACCGCGATAAGCAAACAAAAACACTCGTTTCTACGTGAAGCAAATTCATTTCCAACCGCGGAACAATTAAAACAAACCAAAATTAGTAAATAAAAGCGGATGCTAATATAAAATATTATTTTAGTTTAACAAGATCCTCACTAGTGTAATCAGGGGTTGTGAAATATTACGATCTGACCTATAGGCCTACACGATAAATAGACTTGCTTGTGATATATTTAAAGAAATTATACCACAGTGCCCGGCATTGCCCGGGTATTTATTTAAAATTTCCTGGTACAGTATTTAATTAAAAAATGAATTCTTGGGAAACACGTAACTAAATATGCATCAAGAGCGTCACCTTTCCCTTTCAACACCACCTGATATCTGCTGTCATATCATAGATTCAAACATCACAGAACATTTAGTTTAGTATCCCATGCATGCAAAATATTTTATTTTGGGGGATTAACAGGCTACATGAGGGTGATCCTGAAACAGAAAACTCCAGCATAGGAAGGGAATTGAAAAGGGGGATGCGGAGTCAAAGGTTGACTCGGGCCCCCGGGCTATAATTTAAGGATCCTACACTAAAGAGATGCAAGAAAAACCCTAGAAAACCTGTATCAGTTAGGTCGCGCATTGGGTATTATTCTCACGCCCTTCCATATGACGGCAGACGAATCTACTATGGGGTCACACCATTCCCTTCTCCATGTCTCCACCAGTTGTAGGAGGCAGTTGGCTGACTGATCCGATGGGATCAGCGGACAACACTTGCATTATGCAAAAGGTCTTCGACCCCAGTAAATAAACCTCTCAAAATAGGCAAAGGGGACTCGTTATATGAGAACTTTGAAAAAAGACCCAGAGAGAGTACGAGGCATTCCCGCTGTCACTCTGGGGGGAAATGCCTGCGAGAGAAAACTCCCACATGCGAAATCTTAACGAAAATAGTGCATTTAAGAATGAACGTCAAATAGAATGCGAGTTAGGAGAAGATCAATAGGGTTTTAGGAAGAATGTAGGGACAAGGGAAGAAATATTGATTTTTGCAGCTATTTTAGAAGACAGGATAAAAAAACGGCCTACGTTCATGGCATTTGTAGATTTAGAAAAAGCCTTTGATAATGGGAACTGGAACACACTGTTTTGAAGCGCACTGGAGTAAAATATCGAGATAGGACGCAATTACATCTACAGAAGGCATACAACAGTAAGGATGCAGTCTGTCGCCAATGCTATTTAATAATATATAGATGAAGAATGTTAAAACGGAATATGGAAAAGGAATAACACTGCAAGGAGAAGAAATAAAAATCCTACGCTTTGCCGACATATTGTAGTATTAGAGGAATCAGAAAAAACTTGGAATCCATAGTAAATGGCATGAACGGAGTCCTAGAGAAAGAGTTCCATATAAGGATTAATAGAGGGAAAACCAAGGTAATGAAGTGTAGTATTGGAAACGGTGAAATAACAAAGGCTGTTAGATTGGGAACGGATATTTTGACGGAAGTTAAGGAATTCTGCTACTTGGGAAGCGTAATAACTAGGGATGGTAGATATAAAGAGTAGGATAGCACAGGCAAGGAAGGCTTTCGAGAAAAAGAGGGATTAACGTACGGGTAATAAGTGTGAATATTAGGAAATCGTTGCTATAAATGTTCGTATGGAGCGTGGCGTTATATGGGGTTGAAACGTGGACCTTAGTATTGAATATTTGGTCGTTGAAGATTTAGCTTGTGGGAAGGAAATAATCATTTATAGAGGTATTGTAAAAAACACAAGGCCTGTTCGGAAAACGTATTAGTAGATTTATAAATTATGGATGTTGAATGATCTTCGATGTATGTGACAAATGTATGATTAATCACCACTGCTGGACCACAAAAATCGTTTCCCACCACGAGAGTGCATTCAACTAGAATTTTAACTTGTTAAGTGTTTTAAATATTAGATCATCGTTCGAAAAACGTTTAAGCCTAACGAGAGATTTTCAGAAAAAATTTAGGCATTTTAATTCTCACTGATGTCTTTTCAAACCGTACGGGTGGAGGGGGGGGAGAGTTTCAATATATACATAACGCGAGTTATTAAATGGTTATATTTTGTCTTGACTTCAGAAATTTCTGTTTTTAAGGAAAGTTTTCTGTAGCTTGTAGCGCAGTAGGACTCTTCCCTAATTTTAATCACTTATTTTTAGATGTTAAACGATCGGAATTCATTATGAACATTCAAACTCGGAAACAGGCAGAGTGTCACCTGGAAAACGTCTCTGCCTGCAGCTTCATGAGATTAGGGTTGTTTTGATGCAGGGACGTTCACCCAGGAAATTTTCGCAAGGCCACTATTCCCTTCGTCAGCGCAAAAATTCCCGCTCTGGACGGAGGACGAATAATGATTGGTGAACACACGTCACGTGGGGTGGCGCTTTCCCTTGGAGGAAGGGAATAGAAGAGTTTAGCTGGGAGGTGAGAAGAAAAATGGTACGTGTTGATCAAGCAGGGAGGAAGTCTCTGTCGTTCGGAAGTTGAAGGGAGCAGGAAGGAGAGGAAGAGGAGAGAAAAGAAATTAACAATAAATAGTCTGTGTATTTTTATAGTGTAAAAGTGGAGTAGTTATTGTCATATTCTGAAAGAATAAGAAGAGTTATTTTCATAACTTATCGAACAAACTACAACTTCATCAGAAGTCTACCATAATGGCAAAATTATGGGCTAAGATATAAACACTGTCAAGGAGGAAAACTGGTTTTAGCCCAATCGCCTGGCAGTACCAGGTCTAGAGACTTTTCAGTCACCCGAGGGAAAATTTAGAACGCAACAAAGGAAACCTGAGCGTGAAGTAGGAAAGTTCGACTACGCGAATCGCCTAGAAGATAGAACAGATTCGTCACGAAAGAACGTAAAATCTCTGATACTCGTTGTTACCCTAGTAAATAACCCTGAGAAACCCCTTGATATTTAAATAGTAAATCCTATTAATATGTATAATTGTAATTGTGCGCAAGCCATAATAAAAATTAATTACTTTAAGAACGCAAATCATTTGTTAACTAATTAAAAAAATACCTACCCCTTTAATCATTACTACCTCAATGACAATTTATTATTTTACATGATTAATTTTTTAAGAAATCAGCTATTTAGACGTAGTTTGTTGGTGAGAAAGGCTTAATTTTATGCTTTAGCCTGTGTTCATTATGTTAAATAGGACTCGTCAAAGATGCATTTAAGAAGAATTAAACAACCAAAAAGATTGTTTAAGTTTATTAGAATTTACTAAATTGAACAGCTTGCGATACTGCGATGTTCAATCAAAATTTTATATATTAGAGGAACGTAGTTTACAGGTTTACGAACTTTGATTATGTAACATATATTTCACTACAATCAAATGTTCTTGTGTGGTTCAAAACAGCTCAAAGATAAGGTGTGTTTTATAAATAGATTAAATCGACACTAATGCTGTTAGTTATTGTATGCTTTGTTAATTAATAATCAATAAATACATCGACCATAAGTCTGAAAATTCATAAATAAGACGACAAAATTATAATCCCACAACCTTTCGTCTTTAATTTCGAATTTATACAGGAGTACGATGTTTAAACATGTATTGACTACTTTTCTATAAAACTATGTATCATAGGCTTCAGTTTTTATACTTAATAACATTAGTCAAAATTTTATGTTAAATAAATTAATTTTGCAGCGAATTCAAAAAGTATGATCTGTCTGCTCTGCATATGTCTTTCTGAAAGCAGATTATTTTCTTCATTCCAGTTACAACAAGTAGAGCCTTTAACATAACATATTAGTCATATTCCGTGGACACTTCAGTGAAGTAATGCATCCAAGATATGGAATGAGTAAAATAGTTTTTCATAAGTTTATTACCTAATTAATAGGATAATCTGACATCTAGTTGTACATTTATGTAGATTGGAAATAATAGAGGACCAAGCACCTAACCCTGTGGAACTACAACCCAGAATGAAACTTTTCACCTGTTAATGGATCTTTGAATACTATTCTCCGTATCAATTTTTTCTGCTCTTTTGTTTGTTTCAAGTATTTTTGCCTGAAGCTACGACAGAAGGAAGGACAGTTTCCTGGTCCAAGTAGTTAAAACTCAATTGCGTGTTTCTCAGTGTGTGCTTGTTTGTGTTTCCTAGTGTGTGTGTGACATCTTTTGTCCGTGTTGTCTTTATATTGACTTTTGTCTATATACATTTTCTTTCATTAATTTATTTTAAGATTATTTGTCTTTAAATATGTACCTTATTTTGTTCATTTTAATGTATGACGTATTCCATTTCCTCAATCGAGGACTAATGAAAACAACAATAAATCTAAATCAATCCTATTTGCCAAATACGATTTAAACCATAGCATTTAATTTTTCTAATTGATAATATGGTCTACTAAATCAAACGCTTTAGACAACTCACAAAAAATTTCTAAAGCATATTGCTTTGGAATATTTTGAAGGAATTAAGATATTTTGCCACTGGGGCAGCATAACAACTACAGATAACATCTAGGGATGGTAAAAATATAGCAGAGGTAAGAGTAGAATAGTTAACGCAAAAAATACTTTCACAAAAAAGAAACTAATGTAATTATGAATATTTGGAAATAAAAATGTTCGTATGGAGTGTTGAGTTATATGGGGTTGAAACGTGGATGGTAGGAGTTTCAGAAAATAATAGAAGCCTTTAAAAAGCGGTACTATAGAATAATGCTGAAAATCGGGTGGATAGAGTAACTAATGAGGAAATACTAAGCATAATAAGAGAAATGAGGATAATATGTAGGACTTTGACCAAGGTAAGGAATAGATTAAAAGGTCACTGTTTGATACATGAGGTTCTTGTAAAATTAGCATAAGAGGCAAGTGTGTGGGGTAAGAAGCGAAGAGGGAGGATACGCTGAGTAGATTAGGGAGGATGTGGGATGTTTAGATATGAAATGAAAAGGCTTGCACAGAATAGGTTAGCAAGGAGAGTTGCATTACACCAACGTAAGTACTGAAAGCTACAACAGCAACTTATAATTAGTAATTGTTGTTGTGGTATTCAGTCCTAAGACTGGTTTGATGCAAACCTTCATGCTATCTTATAACTTGCATACCCACATCCTCCCTAATCTGATTATCGTATTCTATCCTTGGCCTCCCTCTTCTCTTCTTACCCCACACAATTCCCTCTAATGCTAATTTTACTAGACCCTCGTGTTTAAGACGTGGTCTACTAATCTATCCCTTCTCTTAGTCATATTGTTCGCTTTTCCCCTATTCTATATAGAATTTTCTCTGATTTTCAGCATTTCCCTATAGCACCACATTTCAAAGAATTCTATTCTTTTTCTTTCTGCAACTTCTACCGTCCACGTTTCGCACCCTTGTAACGCCACGCTCCTTACAAACATTTTTAGCAACGATTTCCTAATATTCACACTTATATTACCCGTAAGTAAATCCCTCGTTTTCGCGAAAGCCTTCCTTGCCTGTGCTATCCTACTCTTTATGTTTACTATAATTCTACCATCCCTAGTTATTACGCTTCCCAATTAGCAGAATTTCTTAGCTTCCGTAAAAATATCCCTTCCCAATCTAACACCCTTTGTTATTCCTATTTCCTATACTACACTCCATTACCTTGGTTTTGCCTCTATTAATCCTCACATTGAACTCTTTCTCCAGGACTACGTTCATGCCATTTATTATGGTTTCCAAGTGTCTTTCTGACTCCCCTAATACCACAATTTCATCAGCAAACCTTAGGGTTTTTGTATGTTCTCCTTGCAGTAAAATTCCTTTTTCATGTTCGGTTTTAACTTTCTTAATTGGTAGTAATAAAAATTATCAAGACGATTAAAAATCATAACTTTTTTGATGTAATGCATGTTTTGACAAAACATGTTGTGATACATTGGATGATTTGATGAGAAATTTATGTTTTCGATTTAATTATTGGGATAACGGACAGTAGTATGAACGAGCTTCGAAAACACTTGTATATCAAGTGTCCATTGTAAACTCTATTTTAATATAAATATATTGTCTTGTTGATATGATTTCTAGTTTGTTTTCATGAAAAGTTTCGGTTTATTATACTACTATTAAGTGAACCGGAGTTTACGAAAAACCGGTCGACATTTTACCATTCTTGTCTGTCTTCTTAAATTAGCTATATGTTTTCCTGAGATTCATTTGAAGCATTTACCACTTCCTTAGGCTAGAATTCAATGCACGTGTGATCAATTTACGCAATGTCCATTATTCACGTATTTCCTAGAATTAGGGTGTGAGGAGTGTGATTGTTTGGTGAGCCTAACGTAGATTTACGGGAATTGAGAGACGTTGAATCGGTCCTTAGACGTCGACTCTGATTAGCTCAGATGGTAGAGCGCCCGGCTGGGTCCCGGGAGGTCCCGGGTTCGAGTCCCTGGACTTTCTTCTAAAATTAGCTATATGCTTTACTGAGCTTCAGTTGAATCATTTACACTTCCTCTAGCTCGACATAATGAAGCTGAATCAAAAAACCTGGAATGGAAGTAGCAGGATACAGTTTGTTATCGGTGACCGGAAATCATGATGTGGCTCACCTGATCAGACGTCTTTATGCTAGTGTGTGAAGTAGTGGCGATACTTGCTTTCATTTCATTTACTTTGATTATACAGAGATAATTGTAAATTTTGTTTTGACCGAAACGTCCACAATAATTTTAGTTTTATTTGAGTAATAGTAAAAATGAAAGTTTATTTACTGTTTGTTCCCAGCATAGGCCCTTTATTTATTTGTTTTTATATATGGAACAGACTTTTGTTACTATGTATGTATATAATTTAGTAGACTTTGAAGGCGTCTCTCGTAAGCTTCGCAGATTGCGCAAAGTCAGGCTCAAAATTCTACAAGATTTACTCTGTAAGTAACTCGTTGGTGCGAGCGTGGTGGAAACTAGTTTTTGTAAGACAAAGGAAGAGGCAATTGTCGGAGCAGCCTGTGGCGTCTCACAGAGATGCAGGCGATACGCGGAGGAAATAAGCGAGCTTCCTCTCCTGTCAGACAGCTGCTTACTATCTCTCTCTGTTCCTCTCCTCCACAGAACACTCAACTCCAATTATTAATACCAGTGACACCACCAAAAATTATCTTTCTACATTTGCGATAGTCATATGTTATGTTCATCTCACAACAATTCCTTTCTTTAAAAAACGAACCGAAAAGATTCTACAAAATTATTGCTTTTGTATGTTTTAATATCCAAAATAAGTTATTTGTAAATGTTTACAATGTTGTCAAATCATCTCAATAAAATTATCAGGTGTACCACCGGGCTCTCATTCTTGGTTCTTATCTATGTATACCAATAAAATTGAAGTGTCTGCCTATCGAATAGGCTCCGAAATAGCTCAACTAATTTCAATGAAAATTTAAGGGATTAAAGAAAGGGCAATTTAATTGATATATTAGTGAATATTTAATTTCTATAATGATATTAATATAATATAAATAAATAAACATGCATATTAATTCTACGTGAATGTTTCTTTTCTCTGTGTGTTTAAAAATCTCCAAAATGAATGGGGGGTTGCCTATGCCCTTGATCTCTTTATGCTTCGAAACGATTTAACGGATTTAAATTAAAATTTCAGGAATTGAAACAGGAATTTTAACTAACATTTTCGTGTATGTTTCATTTAGATATCTTGAAGAATTCAAAGGATATCTATTTAAATATTTATAAATCCCGTGAAATGTTGCCCGAATCGCTCTTTTTTTTGGGAGGTTAACAGGCTACATGAGGGTGATTCTGAGGCAGGAAACTCCCCTTTAATAGAATAGGAAGGGAATTGAAAGGGGAAATGTGGAAGGTAAAGCAAGGTAGCCAAGAGTTCACTAAGGCCCCCGGGCTATAGTTTAAGGATCCTACACTAAAGAGATGTAAGAAAAACCCTAGAAAACCTGTATCAGTTAGGTCGCGCATTGGGTATTATTCTCACGCCCTTCCATATGACGGCAGACGAATCTACTATGGAGTCACACCATTCCTTCTCCATGTCTCCACCAGTTTTAGGAGGCAGTTGGCCGACTGATCCATTGGGATCAACGAACAACTCTTACCGTATGCCCAAGGTCGTAGACCTCAGTACATACACCTTCTAAAATAGGCGAAGGTGTCTCGGCATGTGAGAACTTTGAAAGTACCAGAGAGAGTACGAGGCATTCCAAACGGAATCAGGTGAGCTTCAGAATCAATCTGGGGAAGAAATGCCTGCGAGAGAAAACTACCACAGGCATATCATCCCTTCCAACACATGAGGGTGATCCTGAAACAGGCAACTCCCCTTTAATAGCATAGGAAGGGAATTGAAAGGGGGGATGCGGAAGGCAGAGCAAGATAGCAAAGGGTTTACTAGGGCCCCCGGGCTGTGGTTTAAGGATCCTACCCGGTGTTTCACCAAAAGAGATGCATGGAAGACACTCGAAAACATGCATCATGTAGGTCGGGCATTAGGTATTATTCTCACGCCCTTCCGAATGATGGGAGACGAGTTTGCTGTGGGGTCGCAGCATTTCCTTCTCCGTGTCTTCACCAGTTTTAGGAAGCAGTTGGCCGACTAATCCATTTGTCTCCGAAACGTATGATAGCGGGACCTGTTCTAAACGAACTGCGAGTTATAAGTTTTGTCCTGAAGCGATCATAAATAGATGATACTATCTTATTTATATATTTAATGAATTCAACGTTATCGAAATTCTGTATCTGTCGTTTCGTTTTTAGGGCAAAATAACTGGTCAGCTGCGCAATTTGTACCTCTTACTTGCTTCGTGGCAGTCGTTCATAACTGTAACTAATTTATCTCGGCTGGTTTCCTTAATCTGCTGCTGTCTACTCCAAGTTTGTTCCCTTTCGAACAATATTTTTTGGTAAATAAAAAGACGGCCAATAAGCCAGCATACAATTTCATCACTATTTATTCAAATGCGACGTTTCGTCCTCTTTTAGAAACTTCCTCAGGCGTACTACAAAAATAATATTACAAAAAATTAAATATGGGTTCTATGTTACAATTTTTCAATTTATATATAAAAACACTCAATTATTCTCGCGTAATTCTTCACATGTGCATTCAATAATCTTTTCGGTTGATGAAACAAATGAGTTAATATGATGAATTGCTAAATTTGTAATTTTTGAACCCAGTTTATATATATATATATATAAATTTAAAAATTGTAACACAGAACCAATATTTAATTTCTTGCAATATAATTTTTGTAGTACGGCTGAGGAAGACTCAAAAAGGAAACGAAACGTCGCTTTTGAATAAATAGTGATGAAATTGTATGCTGACTTATTGGCCTTCGTTTTATTTATTGTAAATTTTAAAGTCAGAAAACTATGTTGTAATATTTTCTGATTTCCATCCGGACTTCTACCAAAGGCTTTGGTGCCGAGAATATGATCTAGAGTTTGGATTATTAGTTTACAATTATTCCTCGAGATAACGTACGTTATCTGAGAGAAAAATATATTTTATAACTCTGGCTCTTTTTCATTCAGAAAATTCTCGTTTTTACTTTGTGATCATCAACTTTTAAGCCTTGAACAACGTTGCCCTGTGTTTGTTTCTCTAATTGTGCTAATACTTTTAAGTAATATAGATCTTAATGTTATTCAGTAAAAGAAAAGAACTGATATATAATCTGAGGGATTAATTCTTATGTAGTACTGACGATGGAAAGACTTTGGGGATGATTCGTTTAAATATTTATTGAGGATTACGGCACTTTTATTTACCTGGAACGAGTAATAAAGACGGGATATTTTTTACTTAAAATTATCAGTAAGTTTGTTGGTTGTTCTGAGAAATCATCAGCACGCTGTAGTAATCGTTTGCATCAAAGCACCTAATAATTAAGATGCCTATACAAAGAAACGTCTAAATAAATATATTTCTCTATCTTGACTTCAACAGACGACTTTAATTTTACTTATCCTCATTGCAACTAGCTTATAAAGTAAACTTCCCAAAAATACCCGGCTACGCAGTATTGCAAAGTTTTGCAGATTATTTATGATAAATAAAGGGCGTAAGTTGTTTCATAAATTTGATGTATGCCAGGACTTTCTACAGCGTTATCCGCATTTGCATATACCTCCCAGTGTGGTAATTACGTTGGGTCGGTAACGCCAATATTATGAGTTAATGGGCCTTCAAACGTTAAATCGTTATTTGGAGGTAACTTATTTATAGTTTAGGTTATATTATTGACATGTCGTCCAGACGTTATATATTTTATAATTAACTAGCTGCAGACCCGACTTTGCCCGGGTATTTATTTATATTATCTCGGTACATTATTGAATTCTTGGTCAACACATGACTAAACCAGCATTGACCTTAAATATACGCCCAGTATCTGGACAGTCAAAATTCCTCCGGGTACAATAACAGGACTAAAAATATTTTCAGTACTCTGAAAGAATAAAATTTCTTCCCCACTTAAGTGATGAATGTTTACTTAAGTCGCATATTAAAGGTCATAATGTAACACAGCGATCCCATTTAAACCGGTTTCGACCCCCAAAGTTGATTATTTCCTTGTTATTTTCATATGACTCATTTCCACCACCACTCCTCACATTCTACAAGGGGTTGACATTATACACAAATATTGCCGGGGAAAACACTATAAAAGTAATTGACCTCAAGAATTCTTTCTGTACTTAAATATGCTCCTTTATCTATATATAAAAAATGAATCCATATTTCCCTTGGACAGGCCATAACGTGAGAACGACTTTACGTATTTCAGTCGTCCTAGTTTTTATAAGTTTTCTAATATTCTGTACAAGGTTGTTACAGAAAGAAAATATGAGAACATTGCGCAGAAAATTAGAAAATTTAAGAAAACTGAAGTACGAGATGGCTACTTTCTTTTCGCGCTTTTGAATTTCCAGCGTGTATGTGTGTTGCCTACACTCTTGATCTGGCACAACTGATTTTAATGGAAATTTCAAACGTGTGAAAGCGGACCCTGTTCAAAACTAACGGTGACTTATAAGGTTTTTCGTGAAGCGATCATAAGTTCTCTTTCTCTCACTTCTTTGTCAACCACTGGACTGAACGAACGTGTTAATTCAGAATCAATAGATTGACATTCATTCTTATTCAATTACAGTTTCTTTTGCAGCAGCAAAACTAAGTATGTTTCGTGTTTTGATTTGTGTTTAGAGGTTTATGATCGTGTTATTTATTGTTAGCGATAAGAAAATACCACGAGTGAGGCGTCAAAATTTCGCTTGGCGTACGTGTAACGCAAGTCGAGTTCATAATCTTCGAGACGAGACTCCGGAAGAATCCATCCCGTCGGTTTCAGGCGCGAGGTGACTCAACAGACGGTCAAACGTAACAATTATCTATGATCGTTTGGCGTATAACTTCGGAACGTTCTACATATGATGTGCTTGAGTTCCATGCTTTATGTTTTCGATTCTGGCTCAAAATGGGGAGCCCCAAGTGTTATCACACGTTAAAATCTTGTTTAGAAACTTTACTTCGAAGTCTGTGCACTCTTAGAGTCTTTTTTTCTTCTGTCATTGGGTTTACTAAATTTTTCAATTGTTTTGCTGTATTCGAGTATTTTAATGATAACGTAATGAACTTTACCAACACTTACAACTTTTGGGCCAAATCTTCAACGTCGATCTTCACTGTTGATGTCATCAATGTGGGTTTCCAGCGAAGGAGTTGACACATCATCTGGCCAACCAGGACTTTGAGCGTCAGTTTTTTGAACTTTCTTTCACAGTAATAGAAATTTTCGAGGTTTATATAAATTTCGCCATAATGTAAAATAATTATAGCCGATTTAACACATTTATAAAGCAAAATCTGGATCACGGAACACTGTGCAGACTTCAAGCGGACACGCAATCGTTAAATGAAATATTGAGGTTAAAAATACAACTCATTTTATGCGTTAGTTGCTTCCACCAAATTCCAGTGATGCCAACGTAAAGTCATGAAAGTACTAAATACTAGTCTAAGGAAGTGGGAATGCTTTAAATGAAGCTCAGTAAAGCATATAGCTAACAGAATTAGAGAGTGAAGAATGGGATTAGTGAATTAGTAGGTGAACCTAGCTTAGGTTTACGGGAATGGAGAGATGTTGAATCGGTGCTTGGACGTCGACTCGGATTGGCTCAGTTGGTTGAGCGCCCGGCTGGATATTGGGAGGTCCTGCGTTCGAGTCCCTGGTCCGGTCGACAGTTTTCCATTCTTGTCTTTATTTTTTTCTAAAAGTGCTAACCTCCTACAACACATTTATTCTATTGTGTCCTTAATTATTGAATGTTCTTGGTATATATCACAGTTGAAGAAATTTTTTGTTAACTTATTTCTTCTTTTTTTTAAAAAAAGATAACTTTCTTTTACTTACCTGTGTAAAATCCATGTTAAAGCTATTATCCAAATTAATCTTATTGTACGTTATCCATAAAACTGCAAATCTCGGTGCAAATCGGTATGAATGAGTGCTTCACATAGTTTTGTAGTTACAATTTGAATGGATTTGACTTAATTTGGAAAGTGCAGACGATACACGAGGCACAACAACCTGCATGTGCTGAAAGTCCAAACTCTGTAGATTTTCCGTGATCCGTGACGCCAATTTCTCCGTCAACAGCTCAGCAGCCTGAATAAAATAAAAGGCCTGTCGGCGCCGATAAAAACTCCACTGTGTCAAGCAAGCTTCCGGGAAAGGAGTAAATCATACTTCTTCCGGAATTGTGTATCCGTTACTCTGGCGATACGCAATTTGTTCCACAGTTCTGACAAAAATTGTATAAGCGCGTTATTCGATATTTATACGACGCGCATGTTCGTTATGGACGTGGAAAATTCCCATTTAGGCGGAACTGTGCGAGTTAATGCATTTTCCAGGTTCTACAGAACGAGGTTAGAAAGATATGTTGGCTCCCTTAACCTAATATTACGATTCGACACCAAACGCGGCGAATGAATGTATTCCTAAGAACTTTCGCCATGTACCATTTTCCTTTCTCCAATCTTGTCCTAACTTCATCATAATAACCAAATTGAGACAAACTCACCCAACAATATAAATTCAACTAGAACAAACTTGTTTACAATAGTGTTTTGGACCGCAGTTTATATTCAACTGATAACAATGTAATGCATTCAGAAAAACTGAATTCATAGTATAAATTTTGATTTTATTTCAAAGTAAGCGCTGTAATGAGTAAATAAAATTTATGAATTGAAATATGAAGTGTGTTTTGGAACACCTAGACCGTCTAGAACTTAACTATCGCGCAGTAATATAAAGTATTAAATGAAAAGTTAATTTTAATTATTACAACCAGTTCAAAATTAAAACGTCCAGCTAATTACGATAAGTATCTTTCGAGGTTTATAAAATTATGTTACCAGAAAGAATAAACATTTTTTCATGAATAACGAGAAAAATGTACGAATATTTCACTTTTTCATGACTTGGAAACTTTCCAGCGGCAATGAAGGAACGATTCAAATGTTCTAAATTGTATAGTAACGAAGTTACAAGAAAGAGTTCATATTTTTCGTCAAAATAGCTGGAATATTATATAATTATTTAAATTTAATGATGGACAAATGCGAACAGATCGAGTAATAATAACAGTGATAATGCGAACTATTATTTATGAGATAATTTCTTAAAGGAATTTATTTAAATTTTGTTAAAAGACTGATTTTTATTTAGTATGATAATGTGACTGATAAATATAGGAAAAATTATCATACTATGATTTATTTCAATGTTATATTGTGTTCAATCCTAAGACTGGTCTGATGCAACCCTCCATTATAAACTGTCTTGCGCAAGTCTTTTATTTTCCTCATAACTACCATGCTTAGCGAATTCCACCTTGGCCTCACTCCTCTGTTCTTACTCCTCAATTACTAATTTTACAAGGCCCTCATGCTCAATATTATTCGCTCTACAGCCCATTGAGGGCTTTGACCTACCTTGTCGACTGCGAACTGTCATCTTACATGATACATTCCGTATTTGGAGTGCCACGTGGTCAGCGTATCAATTATTTGGCAGTTTTAATCCCAGTCTTCGTGACCATGACGATCACAAACATCCAAACACCTACGCTTACCACTGGACCACAGGAAGTCTGATAAATATCCATATATAGTTCAGGAGAATTAGCTAGTGGTGCGTCAAGACGATGCGCAGTGTACAACTCAGCCCATAGACGTCAGATCACTTTTACTCCGAACTTTGTTGTGAGACGTTGGTTGTGTAAAAACAATTATAAAAATATTGGCGTTAGGAAATATATTTCTGTCAGTTCAGGATATGTTGAACGTCATGAAACGCATCCTTAAAATGTAATAGATAATAAGTATAGCGTGTGTTAAAAATATGTCGTCGCAGTCTCTATATCCCGTTCGTATGAAGACAATTAATGTTCTTAACAATGATAGTAGCGTTTCACCAGGCCACTTGGACGGATAGTACCTCCTCAAACGACAATACTCCCCTTCTCCTTTCGCTACTGCGCATGTAAACACGCCATGTACAATCTCACGAACTGTACCTTGAGTAAAAATTGTATAACATCCCTTGCCTATATCTTAACGCTTACAATTTTAATTTGTGATATATTACAAGAGTTGAAGAAAATGCAAGCAGGAGGAGTGATGCGTTTCCTTATAGAGGTGGACAGTAGAAATGTACAACATATTAATAATTTTTGTAAATATTTACTATTATTTTATCAACGAATAATGAGGCCGTCTTTAAATATTGCTAAAAATGTTTGGGAAACTCTATAATAAATAAATAGGATGTGCGGAGAGTCATTAATGACCCATATACCAACTTCCACACCCCCTCCCCCTTTCCCTCCGCCATTTTTAGGCCCGCCACTTGGGTTAAGCATACGTGGAATTCAGGTTTAGCGTAAACAGGATTTGGAATGCTTAATTACTTTGTTTGGTGTTTTGAGAGTGGCAGCGTTGACGAGGGAAGGCGCCCCCCAATTGACAGGTATGTGCAGCTCTGGCCCGATAATTGATTTTCCGCAGCAAAGGGGAGTGGCGCTGTTGTGGCTGGTCCGGGAGCGCACGCCCTCAATCCCGCATCGCACGCCAAAAATACATCCACAGTGTTACAAGATTTGATTTCCAGACTTTCCCTCGCTTTAATAACCAGAGATCTGGAGGGTTCAACCTGATCAAGTCGGGGAAACACGCATTTATTCTCTCCCAAGTGACTATCAAGGAAATTTCCAACCGATCGAGTCGTCGTCAATTCGATGTCAGTCCATAAATAATTTCAGAATTGTGAAATATAATTATTCACCATGGTAACTTCTAAAACTCTAACTCATAGTTAACCTTCACTATTCAAAAATAATTTCTGCCCTTTGAGACCAGAGACCGTATTATACAGAGAGAATAATGACGCACACGTGCTCGGCTATGGGATTTCGGAAGAGTAAGAATATTACTTATTACATAAATATTATAATTAAATAGTTTATCGGGAATTAAATATATAATATATGCGTTAAATCACCCCTCTCTCAGTTTTTTTAAATTAAACAGTACAACGTTTCGTCTCTTTAAAGTACCTGAAGAAGTCTCAAATCGAGAGACGAAAAAAGAGGATGATTTAACTAATTTATTAATTCTTATAATTATTTGACGCGTTTCAAGTTTACAATAAATATATAAATTGGCCATACGTCAGAAAACATTAATAAAGATATCGAAAAATAATATAATTTTGTAACATTTCGACCTCAATTTACGAAGTCATTACTTGTACATTGGAGTAATTTGCGGCTTGAATGAATTAAAATAATTTTTAATAAATGGCATACTTACCCATTATCTGCCAAATACAGATATTATATATGTAAATCGATAGCAATAGTTATGTTATAGCTATTAACACCTGTAATTTTAAATTAAGGTTTTAATGAGGCGTAATTCCCGTTTAGTTTCCAAAATGTTTAACGTTAAACGGAACACCAATACACTGAATGTAAAAACAGACACGAATTTGCTCAGTAGTATATATAATGTCTTAATGCATGAAATATAATTATTCAAATGTATAGTGATTACCTTTGTTAAATTTTAATGTTCTTTTGCTATCTAGTTATTGTATTCTTTGGCTGTCCTTTTATATCTTTATAATGCAATAATTTTGTTTTTTCAAAGATAGTCATCTTATTTTAAATTTACAATAAATAAAAAGACGGCCAATAAGTCAGCATATAAATTTATTACAATTTAATTAACATAAATACGACGTTTTGTCTCACTTTTGAGACTTCTTCAGGCATAAAATTTAACATTCATGTCATTTACTGCTTGACTCCCTCAGCTGAAAATATTATTAAATATATTGATTGAAGTATTTACATGTGAAGAGAATGCTGCTACCCCACGGCAAACTCGTCTCTGGTCATTCGGAAGGGCGTGAGAATAGTACCCAATGCCCGACCTACCTGATGCAGGTTTTCCTGCATCTCTTTAGGTGAAACACCGGGTAGGATCCTTAAACCACAGCCCGGGGGCCCTAGTCAACCCTTGGCTACCTTGCTCTACCTTCCGCATCTCCCCTTTTCAATTCCCTTCCTATGCTATTAAAGGGGAGTTGCCTGTTTCAGGATCACCCTCATGTAGCCTGTCCCCCACCCTAAAAAACGAATTTGGAGTCGCGGACCATTTCCTACGACGGTTACAGCCGATATGATCCGAAATGATTAATTTTGTGTAACGCTAACTTCCTAAAGAGGGTCAGGACCGAAACATATTGTCAGTTTTATTAATTTTTGCCTGTTTTGACCTCATTAAAATATTATTGCAACATTTATTCATATATCAAAAAGGATTCTGTAATTCTGAATTATTCCGAATAAAGTTCTAAAAAGGATGAGTCATTATAAAATTATATTCTTACCAAGTGCTTTGTTAATTTATTTCTGACGTATGACCAATTAATTCACTTATTACAGTAGAGTACGGAAAATTAAAGAGTCAACAATTAACACTGTTGGTTCCCACATGTCAGTGACAACAATTTCCGTAATCAAATGTTAAAAAATCATTAATAATCCTTAATATAAACTCCATATGCAAAACTGACGCCCACAAGTAATGAATAAGAGGATGGGATTTCTCATAACAAGATCATAAACATTAAAAAAATAATACAATATAAATAAGGGTCAATTTTATTGCAATCCTGTTTTCTTTCAGTCAAATTATTAAGAACCACAAGAGCTATCAGATCGACAAACCAATGACAAATTCAAAGTGATAACAAAAGAATTGCTTATCTGAGGTAAGTTTTGGTACTTATTTAAGCTGTGGTGATATTGAAAGATTTATCTTGACGTATTTTTAGAAGGGTACGTCAACAAAAAAATACTATATAAATTGAATTAACCTGACTTAATATAATAAATTAAATAAAAAGAATAGCCAAAAGTCATATATAGAAGAATTTAATTTGAATTAAAATGTTTCGTCCCCAACTTTCTGGACCCCTTCATTTCATTCTACAAAATTTATATAATTACCTATACATAGATGAATATAAATAAATAAACTTTGTATGGTGTACTTACAATTAAAATTTTGAAATGAAACAGATTGCAAAATTTGTGTGTTGTTATCGAATTACATACAAGAATCAATTTAAATTTTTTTAGCAAAATTAAAAGAACAATAGATAAACAATAAACATGTATATTTAAAACAACACAGGATTGATTGGAGTAATGTTAAAATTTTAGATGAGGATTGATGAGCAAAAAGAATTTTATAAAATAAAATGGTAATTCTTTAATTGTGAAAACACGTGCAAAATTTTAATTTAATATGTGACTCATTATTATTTTGTTGTTATGCTTGAAGCTTTGAATTTTAATTCATGTAGTTATGAAAATGGTTACAATAATGCAATTTTTCGGTCTGTTTCTATGGCATTGTTGTCCTTTATTTCGGCTCCGGATGTGGCAGCAACACGAAATTTTAATTAGGTAATTATATAAATTATTCTGCATAATGAACTGAAGACGTTCCGAAAGTTGGAGACGAAACGTTATAATTTAGAAGTCAGTTATTCTACTTCTGACTTTTGGCCATATTTGTACTTTATTTATAAAATAGTATTCTAAAGAATCGCAGTACCGAGTATAGCGTTGACAATATTCTGGTTTGTGCACCAAAACAAAGAGAAATATCCTTAAATTCAATTCAAAAGAATTAAATTATGTGGTATAATGGTTTAACAGGGAAAACCGTCCTGGAATGATAACAGAGACACAGACAGATATTGCCACATCTTCACACTTCCGGTTGCAAACCCTTAATGCTGCGCATTTGCTTGCAGAATAATGTGACAACGTAGCATGAATTTTCTTCCATGGATTAGGAATAGTTTGAAGGTCAAATAGGCCTTAATTATAAAAGAAGTATAGTACTTTATCCATTTTATTTGATAACATTGAGCAAAATACTGCTTAGAAATCTAATGGGGTGATTTTTCCTGAAACTGGTGTTTTTTTGTTCTGAAAATATGGTTTCTCATGTTCTGTATGGCATTTAGGGTACTCATCAGTAATCTTGAACTGAGCCTTTTTGGATAAATATTCTTTTCACCCATTATTTATCTCTTGGGGGTGGGGTGTTAATTTTGGAAAATCCTTCATTACTGGTTAGATATATTTCAACTATTATGTTTAACTGCAGTACTTTCAACTTCGCTTTCATAGTTCCTTAGTTTTTCTTAATACATATAGAACTGGACACCACAAAATTTGCATTTTGAGGTAAGAAATCTTACTTGTATTTGAGGTTAGGGAAGAGGTAAATTTTCTGCTCACAAGCGGGCAAAGTTGAAGAAAGAGTACTAAGACACTTCAACCAATCTACTAATTGGTTGGTTCATACCACTATTAAATTAAGAGTTAGTTAAAAATAATCTACCGTATACGAAAAAAAACCTAGGCGTTTTCCGTACACTGACTATTGATCCTGTACATCAATCTTTCAAACTTTTCTTGTCGGCTCGATGTAAAACACCAATAAAAGGCTGGAAATGCTCTTGGGAAATCTCACTTAGTTATTTCGGTTGATTTCTTAACTACTGCAGCGTGTCTATAATTATGACATTCAGGAGCAGTGAAAATGTTAATGAGGTCTGAAGATTTACAACTTGGTGGATTATGAAATACTAGTAATATTAATTGCATTATTATCGACTTTCGGACTGGTGGAAAACAAGAGATCTCGAGAGGAAACTTCGTTTCAATTAAGAGAAACGAGTAATGAAATTATCAGATTTAATAAAGGCTTCCGGAACGAGGCGCAATCAATCACGCGGTGTCGAGGCCAATTCTTGAATCGCTCCTCGCTCACTTCCGTTTTCACAATTTAATGAAGTCTTGGATCAAAAGTATTACAATGGATTCATTCTAATTGGGTCAACGAATAACGTGAATATTATAGAGAGAACGCAGGCTCAGGTTTGTAATGTAATTATGTAACGGATTCCATTTAACTCAATTTTCTAACGAATCTATTTATTAATCAAATAAAATGTTTTAGACTTGAAATCTAACAGCAAATTCGGTCAAAAATTACAAAACATAATGGCACTGGATCTGGACGGGATGGAATATTTGAAAATTAAAGGTGAAAAGAAAAGTGACTCCGCGAAGTTTGTATAGCACCATGATCCTCTTATTATATTGTAATACAAATTATTACACTGAGTGACAATTTTTGCAAATTAGGATATTTTTCTTGAACTTGATCCATATGCTCGCCGGGACTCGAACATGGTTTCTCTGTGATAGTGGAGAAGCTGACATCTACATCACAGAGGGTCTACAGGATCCAGAACATAAACTCATTCAAAGGTGTCGCTCAGTTTGGTAAGTGGGAAAATTATTATAATAAGAGTGACTTTTAATGTTTAAGAGTTTTATTATAAAGAAAACAAGTTTTTTAGTGTTGTTCAGTCTCCGTCTACTGCAAAGTCTGAACTAAACCACAGACCACTAGTTTACAGGGTGTTTTTACAGACTAAACGCTGTAAGACACAAGTTCCTTTGTTTTGGCTATACGTGCCTGAAGCTGTGGGAGGGGGGGAGGGGGGGAGATCGCTTATCTAAGACGTCGGCGGAGGTCATTAAATAAATACAGTGTTCCATAAGAAGAATATGTGGTCTGAGACAGATTCACCACTATGAAGCACAGATCATGGTATAGAAACTTTCCGAAAATAAGTTCAATAATAGTGATGCTCACTCATTTTTTGTCCCTTTTAAGTTCTTTTATTTATAAAGATTGTGAAGGAAAGCAGAACATACGAGGTTTTCTGGTCAACCGATGAGAAACTTTTCGCAGGGCATGGGAAAGCTTATGGACCGATGAACCAATTCTATTGAGAAGTGCTATTTTGTTTAAAAAGTTGTTTCCATGAAACTTTTATATTCTAAGAAATTTTAAAATGTGGAGCACAATTTTTACTGACTCTTATTAAAGCTAAATTAGGGTACAGAGGTAAAGACATGCTTATTATTGGAACTGAAGGAAGAGAATCAATAACTTCCTACATATTGTTTTAAGTATGCAGGTATATGCTTATACAAACTATCTCTAAAATTAATGGAATAATAATACCAAAGAGTTAATTGACAAGTTTCTTGACTTATTATCTGTTACGCTAGAGTTATATTAATTTCTTTAGTAATAAGAGAATGGAATTATAAATAATGAGAGAGTAAATTTGAAAATCAATCATTACAATTTATTATTATATTTGGCTTTTATAATGTCACTGGGAAGCAGTCGTTGGTGGACGATGAGTATTGTTTCTCATTTGTCTTTAGATTCAGATTCCGAATTCATCACCAGAAATGGTCCATCACGTCCTATCCTTAAATTGAGGCACAGTGCTAAAGAAATTGTGTTGTTGTGGTATTCAGTCCTAAGACTGGTCTGATGCAACCCTCCAGGCCAAACTATCTTGCGCAAGCCTTTTCATTTTCTTATAACTACTAATCTGCTTAGAGGATTCCATCCTCACCCCACACACTTCACTCTAATGCTAATTTTACAAGACCCTCGTGTCTAAAAACGTGGCCTATTAATCTATCCCTTCTCTTAGTCAACGTCCTCCATATTGTTCGCTTTCCCCTCTTCTGTTTAGAAATTCCTCATTTGTGATTCTATCCACCCATCTGATTTTCAGTATTCGCCTCCAGCACACCATTTCAAAGGATTCTATTCTTTTCCTTTCTCCAACTCCTATCGTCCACGTTTCGCACCCATGTAACGACACGCTCCATACGAACATTTTTGGCAACGATTTTCTTATATTCACACTTATATTACCCGTAAGTTAATCACTCTTTTTCTCAAAAGCCTTCCTTGCCTGTGCTATCCTACTTTTTATGTCTACTATACTATACATCCCTAGTTATTACGCTTCCCAAGTAGCAGATTCCTTAACTTCCATCAAAATATCCCTTCCCAATCTAACAGCCTTTGTTATTCCACTGTTTCCTATACTACACTCCATTACCTTGGTTTTGCCTCTATTAATCCTCATATTGAACTCTTTCTCCAGGACTACGTTAATGCCATTTATTATGGTTTCCAAGTCTTCTTCTGACTCCCCTAATACTACAATATCGTCGGCAAAGCGTTAGGTTTTTATTTCTTCACCTTGCAGTATGATTTCTTTTCCATATTCCGTTTTAACTTTCTTCATCGCCTAATTACTGCTGTCTGTCTTCTGTAGAGGTTATTTATTAGCCTCCTTTCTCGATAGTTTATTCCAATGCTCTTCAAAATCCTTAATAGGCTGTTCAGGTTCACATCATCAAACTATTTTTATAAATCTACAAATACCATGAACGTAGGCCGGTTTTTTCGTATCCTGTCTTCTAAAATTAATCGCGAAGTTAATATTGCTTCACTATATTCTATATTCTTCCTAAAACCAAACTGATCTTCTCCTAACTTGCATTCTATTTGACGTTCCATTCTCGTATATACTATTTTAGTTAATATTTTGCATGCATGGGATACTAAATTATCCTGTGCTGTTCGCATCTATCAGCCCCAATCTTCTTGGGTACGGGTATAATTATGTTTTTACTAAAATCTTCTGGCAAACTATCCCAAATAGCCATGATATAGCTTCTTCGCCTGATTCTCTTATCAACTCTGCTGGAATGTTAACAATTCCTGGCGCTTTACCATAACTCAGGTCTTTCAGCCATGGCCCTATCAAACTCTGACCTTAAAATTTTGTCCCCCAACTCTTCATCACCCACCTCCTCTTCTTCTTCTGTTACTGACTGATCTAGATTTCCACCTTGATACAGCTCTTCTAGATATTCCTTCCATCTTTCTGCTTTTTCTTCTTTATCCATTATTGGCTTCCCATCCGCTCTCCAAATGTTCTTGCTAATATTTTTCCACTCGCCGAATGTTTCTTTGATTTTCTTGTAAGCTGCGCCTATTTTCCCTTTTACCATGAAATCTTCATCAGCCTCTTTGGCTGATTTGCAATTACTATCTATTTCATTCTTCTGTACTGCTCTTTACCATTTTCATCTCTCGCGTTTTTATATTTACGCCTTTCATCATTCAATTTTTATTATTTCTTTTGTTATCCATGCTTTCTTTTTGGTCTGAGCTATTATTCCTATTTTTTCTTCTGCTGCTCTAGTCAATACTTCTTTTAAGAGTACCCACATCTCTTCTATATTGTTTCTTTCTCCTTTCTCATTAATCTACTCCTGATATTTGCTTTGAAATTCTGAAGCACGTCGTGTTGTTGCAGTTTTTCTATTTTTCATCTTTTTGTTCTAATTCTTTTGTCTGTTCAAAATATAGAATATTTCAGTTTTATTTGAGAATTGTGAGGTGAAGAAGTAGACGTAGCTTGAACCTACATAATATTATCTGTGTACATACGAGTATTTCTGTACTAAACAAAGTTGATACCATTACCATACTTTACTATCATTTTTTCCTCTGATAACACCGCTGTTCAGACAAATCAATGAGTCGGGAATCGGTTCATCGAGCTTCGTTGGCAACAGTGAGCTTTATGTTTTATGTTTATAGTTTGCCTCACTGAAGGAAATAAGGATTCTCACTCTTTCTCCTTGACCTAAATGCATTCTTTCACTCTCTGGATGACCTCCAGAAAGTCTACCTGTCATATCTACAACTTAAACTTGAATCGCTTAAAAATTATGTTAAAGAAATAGGGATAAGTTGCAGTAAGAAAATTCCACGGGTAATTGATGCTTAAATCATTAGCCCAAAATTAGAGAATCAATTCTGAGTTCGACATCGCACTGAATGAGCAAGGGAGTCCTTCAGAACTTTCTTAATGATACGAAGGAATAGAACTAGAAAGACTTTGCGGAGGAATTACTTCTGAACTATAATGCTCTAGTTGCATAGTGTATCATTACATTTCAGAAAATATAGGTGACGCCAGTGACGAGCTCGATGAGCCATCATGATACCACGAGTACAGGTCAAGCATAATGGTATAAATTCCTTTTTAACTGTTGTTAATAACATGCTCAAGATTTGTTAAATCGTACGTTAATACAAGAAACAAAAGTTTTAAAACTTTTAAACATATCCTGTTTCTTCGTCACTTTAATTTGCAAAAAAAGATTATAATAAATGGTCAAAAAATAACCATAAAGTTCGCATTTGAGCAGAGAAACACGAAAAATGTGATTTTTTACTGGCATTTTTAGTATTACAACCATAGAGCTTTAGTTTCTTCCACGAATATCAACCAACGGTAAATTCTTTCAGATATATTCAGGGGTAGAATATAAGGTGGAACAACGTTTCGGTTAAATATTGGAGGCGGAACGCTGTTCCTGTTTAAAATCATCGGAAAAAATGAAATTTGTGGAAACTATTACAATTATATGATTTTGTATGTGATTTTCAGTTATTTTCCTATTATTGTGATTATTTACAAATTTTAAATTAGTAACAATATAAAAGGAAATTATGATTATGAATCTTTTCTTTTGAACTAACAAAATACGTTCCGGTAAGACATTTTTATACTTTCATCCCTGGATATGCGTAAAATCGTTCATCAGTTATTATTAATTGGTAGTTATCATGATTTTTCTTATTCAGTCCCCTTATTTAATGTGCTGTATTCTGCGTTAATCTACTGTGACGTACATAGATTTAATAAATTAAACGTGGTGGGAAGGTTATTTCATTTTATTATAATTTAAATAATGCTGTGTTCCGGAACCTGTGGAGGTCATTTCCCGTCAGGTATAGAGTGAGACCATGAAAAACAAATCCCCATTCATCTGTGAGGCTTCACACTTCTGGAAGAAAGCGTGTTTCCCCGTATTTAAAGCTGTAGGAGTAGTAAGTGACTTGTCAGTGGCCAAAGTCGATGATAATTTTTAGATCTGATTGTATTACTGTGCGTACCGAGGTAACGAAATAGAAAAAGAACGAGACATGAGACGTTATGAAGGGGGGATAATAGAGAAGTTTTGTAGGATAGTATAGTGTTCTGGAAGACGTGATACAGAAGTCATGTAGGGGATATGAGGTAGGAAGTTATGTAAGGGACGTGACTTAATATAGGAAGGCGACTAGAGAAGTCAATTAGTCTTACGAGTTTGGAAATGTAGTGAAGAGTCAAGGTAGCCAACACTGTTCAAGTAGGTGGCTTTAGTAGAAAAATATCCTTCATAACCGACAGTTATAATGCCACAGTGGTCTTCGATAACAATTCTAAATATTATGATCATACTATTTGAGCCAACAATTTCCTTAGAAAAGGATTTAATTTGCTTTTCCATGTTATAAATTTAAATGCAATATATATTATTTTTTTTGTTGATCATTACCTTATTATAAAAGGTTTAACAGGCGTATTATTTAATTCTTCCCTGCTCTATTTTATTAATATATCTGGCTGGCGACCAGGCGTTGCCCGGGTATTTATTTATACTATCCGGGTACAACACATGATTAAACCGGCATCGGAAACCTCACAGTATGAACCTCAAATTTACTTCCACTGTCACGAGAGAGTCAAGAATACATCCGGGAAAATAGCAGGGATAAAATTATTTTCAGTACTCAGAATAAATATTCTCCCCCACTTAGGGGATGAATTTTTACTTAAATCGCATATTGAAGGTCGTAGTCTACATAGCGACTCCATTACACCAGTTTCGACACTAAACACAATAGTTTTCTTGTTGTTTTCATTACTCATTTCCACACCCACACCTTTCACATGCTGGAGGGGATTCAAATTATAAAAAAATATTGTCGGAGAAACACTATAAAAGTAACTGACTGACCTCATGACACCAAAGTGTTTGGTTTTGGGTCTCGAGGGATATGGAAACAAAATTTTATCAAAATTGTTTTATCCTTTAAATATATTACCCAGTCCCATCCCCCTGTTAGGGAATGAACTGCAAATTAATTCGCGTTCTAAATGTTAGAATAAAACTCAAAGACTCTCATAGCACCGATTTCAATACCAAACTGGAATGTATTAAATTTATTTTCAAATGACGATTCTCTTCATCCCCACTCCCGTGTCTCCTTAGACGATGATTGGAGTTTATTTCATGCGCGAAAGGTTCAAAGAAAACGCAATAAAATTAATAGACCCAAAAATATATATATTAGTATGAAATCGGCAATTCATGGATTTTTAAAAATAATCGTCTCTCCATCTCCGCCCCAAGTAGTCGCAGCCGTGTATTATCCTAATTGTGTTGAGTTCGGTCGAAATTGTTCCATCCGTTAAAGATGGTATGCGGAAGTCTGTTTTAAACCCTTTCATCCCCTTTCAGAGGGTGAAATGTAACTTCAATTACATTTTTTATGTCAGAATTAAACTCAGTGGCTCACAATACACCGGTTTAGAGCACGATCTCGATTGTTTTCTGGTTATTTTTATATGATGGCCCTTCACCCCCACCCCCAAGCATACTTACCCTCGATTATGGATGGTGTTGAATTATACGCTAGCTGAATCGGCGGACACACTATCAAATTAATTTATCCAATAATATATTTATATGTTGAAAGTGTTGACCGTTTTTTCTTACTTTAAAATTTTCCACCACTTCCATCCCCGTCCCTAGGGGTGGAAGCCTACTCTTACCCAGGAAGTGCTGATTTACGAGTCGCAAAGAGCACGTGTATCAAATTTGGTCGCAATTGGTCCTCTCGTTTAGATTTGTATGTGTAACACACACCGACATACACGCTTACAGGCAATTTTATTATAGAGAGAAAATATTCCCCTACTTAAAAAAATTACACTACCTTTGTCTTGATAATGTCTTATACGCTCCTTTTTTAATCCAATAAGCAAGGATTTCCGTACACTCTCTGCATTTTTTGTTTACCGTCTCTGGTCCCTTGAGGCAGTTGTCGTTTAGTTCCTCACATTTTCTACGGCCGTTCTTTGGCTTCCCGCGACAGGAAGAGGGTTGGCCAAGGATCCTTCGGTCAATCGCTTCACCGGATGTGTAGTGTGATTTCATTACAGCGGAGGATCAAATCGAGTCTCAGGCTGGGACCAGCTACGTGGAGGAGAAATATCTCCAGGAGTGAAGCAAATGATCTGTTCGATGTCAAAATCGTTGTGGAGAGAGAAATCAGCATTAATCTTGCGTAAGTAACCATTATGTTTGCAGCCAGACGACAATTGCGTACAATGTTTCAATACAGTTCATTGCCACCTTTATCAAGTGCCATTGTATAAACAATTATATATTTAAAAATTAAGAGAAATTTGGGAACAACATAATAAATTATATCCATAAACGTTATGATTTTTATAAGTTTATCAATTACATAAATTTATTAAATAAAATACGTCGTTTCGTCAATTGTATCAGACAAAAAAATAGGGGACCGTTTTATAAAATACTGTTTACAATAATGTTGGAAATTGTGAAGCAACCAGTTAATATCAAAATGTAAAATATGATTACAATAATTATGTATCCAAAATTAAATGAAGAGTAATTAAAAACCGTATCCAGTGACGTATTTAAAAATCAGTGAATAAATTAATCCAACATTTGCAGATGAAAAATTAATTTTGAAAAACTTTATAATTTTATATTTACTTTAATGGTTGTTCAAAGTTTACAATATAAAAACCTTATCACTCTATAAGGGCAAATACGCCGTAGAAAGCGAGAAATTTTAAGAAATTTACATATGGTAGCTGATGGAATGTTTATTTCATAATAATCAGCGCGATGACTCACCGCACTTCGGAGGAAGTATTTTCTTTTATAGTCAATAAGAGTCGAATATGACCTACGTGTCATGTAATTTTTTGTTGCATACCGGGAAGGGGCGCTGAATTGCTTTAAGGAGCATTTCTGCGAATCTGACGCTTTGCAACGACAGCAATTTCAGTTAAACTAATAAAAAGTTGCTAAAATAAAATCAAAAGCTATTTGTGTGGTTTTAACTATCGCGAAGTAGTCATTTATCTAATTTTTCATTATTGAACTCTCTTTGCACTTTAATTGAAATTGAATGTAAAATTCAATTATAATGCTTTTCAATAAATGGCGAGTATTCTATTTCACGTAGGTAAAATAATTCATTTATTTAAAATACTTGCTTATTTTGAGTTCCAACTTCACTATGGTAATTACACTAATTAGCGGTAGGTCAATTTGAACTAGTCCATCGTAAAGGGACAGACCAATCCTTCGATAACGGTACATCGATCGACAAGGGACTATCGCCATTTCCACCTGGGCAGGCGATAGGAATTCCGTTAAGCCCAGGCACCTGCTAACGAGGTAAGCTTAACCTAGCCCAAATGTACTTACAAGTGTCACGGTTTTATGTACTTAACCAGTAAGGTTCATGGCAGAAACTCCTTGATTCAGAAGATAAGAAAAAATGTTTCTATTAAAAAAATATTGTGATCGACAGAAAATAAATTACATTTATTACTTAAAAAATAAATAATTTACCATGCCGGAACATTAAAAAATTCTGGCTTTATTAAACAGATATATGTATTTTTTTAACAGTATATGATAGATTATTCATTTAAACCTCAAATGCCTAAATTATTTATGTTAAAGTCTAATTTTCTCATAGCTCTGGCTGCATAAATATAGTATTAAAATATCTATAATCCATTTATCAACACATACTTATGTCGTTACAGTTCCTCGATTATAACAAATTTGTAATTAATATCAAATTTTCAATAGTAATTTGCAGATTGTTGCCTCGATAAAAGTAAAAAAGGTCATATAATCATTCAACAATTTATTAATTGATTTGTTGTTGTCGTCAGTACATTAAATCAAGAGTTTTCGTCTTTTTCAGACATTTTCATCTAGAACGTAAAACCAAAGCAAGAGTTCAATGTATTAAGATTCACAAACTATAAGAAAAACAGTGATACGCAGCTTTTATATATTTATTTACTTTGTTTACCTTTCGTATCTAGTATTTTCTGTTTCTGGAATTTACCAAGAATGTATAAATTGTACTAGACCTCGAAGCGGAGGCAGTCTTTTGCAGTGCGAGCTGTTGTACAGTACTTCGTGTTAAACGTCTGTAACCTCTACTAATGTGTGTTACTGTATCTCACGATCCTTCAAAAACGTCACAATATACTGTAAATACATTATTTACCTTACAAGCCCAACTTTGTTATGTAACTAATTTCATATTCATATATACAGGTTATGTGAAGGTAGTCCACATTCTGGTAACTTTTCTTAGAAATGTATAGAAAGGAGGGATTGGGGTAAACAAGGGAGCCATTGTTTAATTAAGAAGCATACCCAGAAATCGACTACATGGAATGCATAAATCGGGTTCTCGGGACTCATTGGGATGACTGGAGTGGGATTTGCTGCGTCAAGGCATGGAGTCTGGAATGCTGCGCCACCGTAGCAAGCTCCTACTTCAGTCATCAAGAGGAAGAGCTATTTGCTTACTCTACTAAAATTTAGGAGGATGCTGTACAGGTTCCTTAAACTGTAGTCAAGGATGCTTTGTTAGCACTTGGCTTTTTATATTCCTTTACATCCATTCGTATGCTATTAAAGGTGAGAGTATAATTCTCATACTAACTGTCACTAACATGCTAGGATACACAATACAAGACAAGCAAGACAACAAATTTTATTAAAAATATTTTTTAGACCTGAAGTTGATCTAATTACACTTGCTACAACATGCTATCAGAATGTTGGAACTTCTACGGGGTGGTCATGAAAAATTTCAACCATATATTTAAAGTTCTTTTACTATCCCATGACACAAACATTCAATTGGTATTGCAAACAAACTTTTAGTTCCCTAACATTTCAACTTCAAATTCTCTAAATATTGTAATATTATGCTTCAAGCTCATTTGACGAAATTGGTAACCATACCCAATTTTTTTAATATGACATCAATTCATTGAAATTAAATTACTTCAAAATGCCTGGTAGGACCATAGTCGAACCCCAAATAATAAATTATATTTAATGGAAATAAACTAATTTTAGGACTGTCTCATAAGACAGATTCCATCAATCCATTTCACGTATTAATGGTTATAGTATATAAAAAGTTACTATACTTATAATGTATGAAAGTAACGTTTTGATCGCTACGTATGGAGAGTTTTAAGAATAATACCATAATTTTTTATCAGGTTTAGTTACCTCGTTATTGGTTTCTATCTCAGATAGTGCCCAATGACAAACAAAAAAGGCAGTACTACAGTTATTATCTGTAGCTGGAAAACAGACTTAAATATTATTATTCCAACAGACAACAGAACTAGGCTAAACTTTGATAAAGTACCAAAGCTTCTGATCGTACTAAAACTGATTGAGACTTTGCTATCAGTTCAGGGAGCAGGCAAATTGACATTAATTCTATTAATATTTTAAATTTAATAATATTGCTGAATTTAAATGATAGTTGTTCGCAAACTCTGCAGACCATCGAAATCCCGAACAAAATTATAATTGAGTGCCTTTCAATAAAGATGGACGAAATATTACAGAAGAATAGTATTACCTAAAATTGTTTATTTTAACAATTAAATGTAAATGATACGATAATATTTGAGGCTAAGAGTTACAAATTTAATACTAATGTTTACTCGTAACTGGCAGAATAACATTATAAAAGTAATAGACAATCAGAAAAAGTTTCATAATTCTAAAGTAATTCCAGGAATATATCACGTCGTATTGTATCTAATTTGGGATTTCACAAGTGAAAAGTATTTGGCAAAAAGAGAAAGAAGAGTCTTTAATAATTAATACTATATCAAAAGTATCTTACGAAATACATGAATATTATTGGAAATCAAGCCCTCAGATCAAGAAACAACAATGAAGACTAAATATTTCAGTCCATCAACATATTTAAATTTATGCAATTATGATGATCTACCTACAAAGGATTGTCCGTACATACTAACTAGTCCACGATCATTAGAAGCTTGCCAAAGAGCAGGCTGCAAGCCAGTGGAGCTGCTTCACAAAAGCTTGCAGGAATACCAAGAAGAATTGGGTCCAGCACCAACTGAAGTTTATCAGTTATATATCAGTCACGAGCAAGACCGTTTAAAAAAACTAGACAAATGACGAATGATTCGCAGAGAATTAGTAGCACAAAACATCACTGGTACCAAAGAAAATAGTCCTTCAACTAGAATTATTTATGCCGTAAAGAAGAAGGATAAAGTGCATAAGAAAAATTATATTTGCAAAGAAAAATTTAAATGTTCAGAATATAAAGGTTTGAAGGTTAATGTGCCAGAATCTGAAGAGTGCAGTAACACTCATGGTCAGAAAGATAATTGGAATCAAGTATTGCATTTGAAAGGGGGCTGTGATGAAAATTCCTCAATTACTACGCTTAGGCCTTTGCACTCTGAAAAAAAGAGGAAATGTTGTTCCGCTCATGCCAAACCAAAATGTACTCGATTTAAGAATACCTCTAATCCGTTGATAAGTAGAAGTTATCTCAGCTCTGATAATCTGTGCTTGTCTGAACATGATCGTCTAATATTAGAATCAATGGCCTTAAAAAAGAAATTGGAACAACATGACAATGATGAATTTGCTCATCATGCTCATTTGTTATGGGAACGTGATAGAGAAGAGAGAGAGAGAGAGAGAGAGAGAGAGAGAGAGCAGCTGAATAATGAACTGTCTCAACAGTGGAAATAGAGGAATTTTTAAAATTTTAAAAAAATTGGATTTTGAAGAAAAAAATTGTTACTTTACGTCATAAGTAAATAAGTTGAAGTAACTCGATGTCAATTTTTTTCGATGTGTGTACACGTATTATGTGAGTTTTGATTTGTTATACATAATAGATTACATATGCAGCTTATGAAGTAGCAATTTTTTCAACACATTCTAAAAAATGATTTATTTGAATCAGCATTCAACGTCAATGAAGAAGTTTTAGAAAATGCTATTAATCATTAAGGTCTGAAAAATCTCCGAATTGAGGATGAAAAATTTTTGTTCTAAATTTAATCGTTATTATTAGTTATTGAACCTTTTGTGAGATATTGGTCAGTATATTTGTTTATCGAAAATGATATAACCTATTTTCCAAATTAGATTCTAGGGTACTGTATCGTTTTTATTTATTAATTTCGTTACTATTCTTCCCAAGATCCTCCCAAGGTCCTAAAAACAAGTGAAAAATGTTCGGTGCTTCTTCTTTATTCTTCAAAAAATTAGGAGATTCATATAGGAAAAATAAATGAATGATTAAATATGGAAACGAGGCAATAAATAATTAAGTGATTTAATAAGATACTGCTTACTCATTAGGAAGATTAAGAAGATGTATGAAGCAAATATAGAGTAAATAAGTGTTTGAAGGTAGTTCATAGCTACTAAAATTTCCTGTAACAAATTACATTTTTTTGACCTTCCCTTATACCTGCTGCTCTAGCCATAACAAATGTATAAATTAAATATGAAGATTGTAAGTATATATATATATATATTTAACGATGACGATTACATATTATTAGTAGTCAATTTTAATTCGTATTTCATCACTTGAAACAATAAAATACATTTTGAAATGCTGTAAGGATATGTCCGGTGTACTTACGACGTTGATGAGCTGAACGAAGGCCAGACCGAAGCGGACGTCGACTTTCTGCGTCATGTTCTGCACAGGGCGGATGAGTTTGTTGTAGCCTCTGAATAAGTCCCTCACGAGCCGCTCCTCGTCCTCAGAACACCAGCCTAAGCAACACAACAGAAACGAGCAATTAACATCGCTCACTCAGATCTTTCCGCAAACAAGAACTTTCTGACTGCTTTAGTATATTCCGATTTTTTTAGACTTCAATCTCGGAATACCGCGCAGTACAGTTATGAAATTCAGTTCCTTGCTAAATAATGAGAAAACCAAATTAAGGAGGATATTCAACTTTGAAGTTTCAGCTCAGGAAAGGAAATGATCAGTCTGGTCGGGACTTAGGAAAATTCTTCAGCGATCGAAGGAAGAAGAATTCAGGAATATAGGAAAGACGCTAGGATAGTTAGAAGTTAAATGAAAAATAGATGACTGCACTGTAGAGAGTCCAGGAGCCTCTTGCTAGAAGTAAAGCAGGACAATGCCAGGGTTTCCCAAACTTTTTCTTCAATGGAACACTTGGTAAAATCGGATATTCTAACGGTAAACTTGACTTATATTTTTAGGATGGATGATTCGTAGTCGTAAAAAGTAAAACAAGATTTATTTAGTAATTATTTTTAATATAGACCTGTAATATAAATAAAGTACTTAGTGACTTTGATAATTTTGGGTCATTGGATTGCATATCTTATTGAGATCAGGCACAATATTTGTAAATTAAATTCTAATCTCTGGTGTGGCATCCAGCCTGTTTCTGCACTTTGACTTCATTGAAGCATAATAAGAAAATCCAGCTTCGCATAAATATGTTGTAGGAAACGGAAGTTGACTCTGTTGACAAACTCGCCCTAAAATAACATAAGATTGATCGTTGTATTTTTATTTCACTTATATTTTCATAGTCACTTGCACCTAACACCTACAGGTTTATCTGTCACAGAAAATGGATTCTGAACCCAGGAATCGTCCTTACTAGTTTTCGGAAAATATTGCGAAAAGGTTGATTTCAAGTTATGTAGATGTTCTAATAACATTTTGGAAACTTATTCATCTACTTTAAAATTTAATTCATTCAAACATTCATGAATGGCAGGAAACCAATTAAGATCGTTAGATTCAATTGATGAAATCCAATATTATTTTTTTATCAAAAGACACAATTTTATCCCTTGTATTAAAATTTATAATACTTTCTCCTCGTAATGGTAAGTTCATGACCCTTTTTTAAAAAATATCTGCCAGATATGCGAGTTTAGTCAACCATGAAGGATTCTGTAAAACGTCAACAAAACCTTTTCCGGAATGACCAACAACTCATTTCGAAGTTCAAAAGGTCTTACTAGTGCATTTCCTCGTGATAGCCATCTCACTTCGATATGTAATAAAAGTGTTTTGTGTTCACTAGCCACGCTATCGCACAAAATTTTAAATAATTTGGATTGAAGTGGCCACTAAATTTTTCCTGCTGACCTCCGGTTGACAACCGTTGCTCTGAATGGTCCTTGTCATACTGTACTTATGTGCTATTGAATTAAATTACACAAACGAAGGTGTCTAACATTGGCTTATTTTTTGGTCATAGCTGCTCATTGTCGAGTTAAATAATATATTAACTGTATAATTGTGGGCTATGGCAATCTCTTATCTCACTCGTACAAGATTCTGGTTGACTGAACACGTCCACACTTGTTCATTGTTACTCGTGTTTCCTATTTTAACGGGAAACATGGAATAGGGTTTCTTTGTTTCGCAACGTTGAGATTCGATGCAAACGGAATTTTTTATCTTAAGAACTGAGAAAATATTATAACATATTATAATCCATAGTGTAGAGAGAATTAAGTTCAGTAGCGTGAACCCAGATCAGCGATCCAACTATTTTGAATTACATACAGAGCCCAATCCATACCAAAATTTTCCTACCATCTACTTTTTCTCCGTTCCACTCCTAACCTTTCTGCCTGACACAAACAATCAGTTGTGGATTGGTAGGACGAGACCCGATTCCTTTCCGGTTAATTGCTTTCACTTTCAAATACAGAAATGACGTCCCAGTTCATAAAATCAACTTAAGAATTAACTATGAGGACAAGTTAAAAAAATTATCATTCTTCCTTTTTTAAAGAACATTCAATTTAAACTGTCCGAATAATCTTATTTGTAACTTTCAGGGTACCTGGAACTGTTCGGGTATTTATTTATACTGTCCCGGTACATTATTTATTTGTCAACAAATTATTAATCCGGGATCGAAAGCGTCACAATATGAACCTCAAATATACTCCCAGTATCTCGAGAGAGTAAAAAATATTCCCCTGCATAGCAGGGCTAATAATATTTTCAGTAAAGTAACAATAAAAATTCTCTTAACACTTTATAGTAGCACAAAAATACTCTCAGTATATTAAAGAGATTGAAGCCAGTAATCTAAAAGCGACAACCGAATAGGGTAAGAAACACTCACTAAGGCAAAAGTACGTCTGGCATTTTATATGGTAATAATTAGCTTCGGTACCATAAGACAGCCCGATTCACACCCCGCATGGAGTTAGGGGTTGTTTTACCCATCAAGTGTTTAAACTGGATCTAAGTCACATATAAACTAAGTTGTAACAAAAATTAATTTACTCCCCTGATAATCACTAAAGTCAAACTTATGCAGTGAATGTGTTTTAGGGGATGATCTGCAATTTAAATAGCAGAATAAATGTCAGAATAAAACTCAAAGACACGCAAAGCACAGATATATTTTAATATTCATATGACTCCCCTACACCCCAACCCCTATGAAAACTCCACTTCGACGATGAATGGGGTAAAATTATATGCAAACTAATTAAACGAAAACGCTATCAAATTATTTGACCCAGAAAATATATTAACGGTGTTTCTGGATATTTAAAAATTTTCGCCACCTTAACCCCTGCCCAGATGGTGGTAGCCGTATCTTACTCCAACCATGTTGATTTCTGAAACTCCAAGAACACGTGTTCAAAATTTAGCGTAAATTATTCCATTCGTTAGGATAGTTACACCCCACTTCCAACCCCTCTTAGACGATGAACTATAACTTGAATTGTATTTTTTATGTCAGAATTAAACTCAGCGGCTCACATTACACCAGTTTAGAGCCTAATCTCGTTTGTTACCTGGTTATTTTTATGTTTCGCACCTCCACCTCCACCCCTAAGAATACTCCCTTTCGGTTATGAATGGGTTTGAAATTATACGCTAGCAGTATCGAAGACACACTATCAAATTAATAGATCCAAGAATGTATTTAAATTGGCCGGGTTTCCTTTTTAATATTTCCATCCATCTCAATCCCCTGGATGTTGAGTCTTAATCCAACAGTACTCATTTCACCTGCGTAAAGTACATGTGTACTAAATTTGGTCGAAACTGGTCCTCTAGTTTAGATTTGTATTATAGAATTACAATTTATGACCATTTTCAGCCAGTTTATTTAACTAATCAATACAACGTTTTGGTATGTACTCATACCATTATCAGGTTTTTAACTAAATAAATTGTCTGAAACTAGTCATAAGGTGCATCATTAACTAGTGGTTTATTTTAATATTATTGAATTATTCACTTACAATTCATTTCAAAATAGGAAATAAATCGATAAGCTTACTCTGACTGTTTTAATTGTTTTTCATCTTAATTTGTTTACGGCTTTATGCAATTTTTATGCGGTAATTTTGGAGTATTTTTCATCACTTGACATGAGGATAACCATTAAGGTAGCACACATGGAATTGTATGGTGTTTCTTCATGAATAGCCTTCAAGATGCAAATATATGTTGTCGGGACGGAATCTGTTCCTTTCCAGTTGAACACCCGGGAAGGAATAAGATGGTTCTGGGAAGAAATCGGGCTTAGCCCATCGTTCGTCGTTTGAAGCAGAAAATTTTCCATTTTCATTTTTCAGCTGCTTACAAGATTATGAACCTGCGGTGAACATTCAGTCTATAAAGAAGCTACGGAATATGCTATATTTGGTAGGGTAGGGACTTTTGTGGGACCTTTTATCTCGCAGGTATTTCTGCCCATAGTGATTATGGATTTTACCTTCGGGGATGCCTCGTTCTCTTTCTAGTTCCAAGGTTATCTCGTACCGAGGCATATCTGGCTCCTTTGTGAGGTGTATGTTCCGGGGTCGCAGACCTTGGGCATGCAGTAAGAGTTGTCCGCTGGTCCTATTGAATCAGTCGGCCAACTGCCTCCACAGAAAACACCACTCCCATCATTCGGAAGGGCGTGAGATAAGTAATTAAAAGCCCGATTTATCGGATGCAGGTTTTCTAAGTGTTGATATACATTTTTTTCGGGTGAATCATCGGATATGAACCTAAAAATATAGCCCGGGGGCCCTAGTCAACCCTTGGCTACCTTCTTCTCCCTCCCGTTCACTCTCTTTCCAATTCCCTTCCTACAGTTAAAGGGGAGTTTGCAGTTTCTGAAGCACTCTTATGCAGCCTGTTTCCCGAAAAAACGATATTTAGTTCGTAAAAAATTATATCTCTTCCAACAGTTGCTGCTTACGACTGCCAAATAAAATAAAATCCAGTTGTCACTTTGTCTCAGTATTGTTGTAGATTTTTTTTTGCAGAGGGAATATTACGTTACAGTTGTTGAAAAGAGAGGTTAAGGAGGGTTGATTACAAAATTGTGTCCGATACTAACTTAAGTGTACTTAGAATGGAAAGAGGGGTACGAAGTTTAAAAACAAATTTAACCTAGGGAGAAAAGTTAACGATGACAGTCAGTGGAAGATGATTATTTGGCTTCTAAAGTTGTGAAAGTAATTTTTTTGGTGAATTAAATTAATAAAAATATAAAAGAAATGGTCAAAATACACACTGTTGCGATTTTTAAACATAGCATACCTAGGAGTGATATATTATTGTAATTTTATTTTCTTCCTTTTTTAAGTAGTTAAAACACATCAGCATTTTAGGGGATTCTTTAGCGCCAAATTTTATGTGTAATTGTTAATTTCCTTCTGGGGAGCAAATCTCCCAATTGGTCGAGCGCTGATTTACAACCAAGTAATTCCTTGCAAACTTCCTCTCGCATTGACAGAGTGCGTCGAGTTCCTTATGACATTTGCATTTTAAGTTGGAAAGTCCCGACCTTTATGGCTCTGGGAAACGCAGGGGCCATAAGCACCTCGTTATGGGAGGAAAAATTAAGCCATGATATCTTTATGTAAGCTGCTATAAATTTTCCAAACAAATTAAGGAAGACAGCATCTTTAAGTATATTTTTGGTGAATTTATGCATGGCACTATGTCCAGAGATAAAACTCTCAAATTAACACAGATGTCTACGCATCAGATGTGCCGAATAGAGTTTTTACGATCTATTACGTATATGAAATATTAATTAAAATTGAATTTTCATTTAGCTTTTTAATTATTTCTTTACTCAAGTTAAAAACACAAATAAAGTGTAATAGTGAAAATTAAAATTATGTAATGCATAATTAGTTTATTTATAGATGTTCACAAAATAAAATCATTTATAATATACAAACGCCCATTGAGGACAATTATCTACTAATTTTCATAAAACAGATAATGGTGAATGGATTAAACAGGTGGCAGTACTTGTAAAACGATTACAGTCAACTTATATAAAATATTAATTTTAAAATAATACTAGAAAGCACATGACATTTTAATATACTTATTGATCAAAACGCACAAATTTATTTCTACAGGAATACAAATTATCGCGATAGATGGTAAACAATATTATTTCTAGTAAATATTAGTTGCCTAGAATTGAAATTATCTTTAATTAGCTCGGTGCCCGCTGCAGTAATAATTAAATAGTCATCTCTTTGTCAACACGTGATTAAACCTTCACACCTCTTAATTTTTACCATTTCCCGTTCCCTACCTTATGACGTCATAGCAAACGCGATGACTTACCGTCAATCCAGCCAAGAAATCTATTGATACCTGAAATAAGCACATAAATACAGAAAACCGCACAGAAAAAGTCAATTATATTTATAATGAGGAGATACTTGAATCATCTCTCCGTCTCATTAGTGTGAAGTAATGTGAGTAGATACATTTATATAGCTTCAAAATATAAGATTGGGAGTGTGCGGTTCTGATATTTATATAACGTACCTCAATCATCTGACCTCTGACTTTGCTTGTTTATTAACTAATTGAAAGTATCATTACTTAAATAAAATGTTAGTTAAATTAAAGTATTATATCAAGTTTGACAGATATATTCTCCTCGGTCTGATTAGCTTGAAATATGTGTTTACTCTGACGTAGCCTGTCAAACGAGACATTTTTCTGGCTTGAAAAGGGGGAAGGGAGGAATTTAAATCTTCAAAATATTGACAGAAACCTTATCCGGGCAGAGAACTTCGATTCAGAAAAAAATTATAGCAATCGGATGAATGGTATAGGAAAGTATAAGGGACAAACAGGAAATTACAGAGCAGATGATGGGGGAGGAACTATTTTTGACCTGAAAGGTGCGGAACGATGGAACCTAAATCATCAAAAGATCAACAGGAACCTTTTTTGGATACACGGCAAAGTTCACGGATGGGGAGGATCCATAGAGATTGGAATGGAAAGGCGTTACATAAAAATAACGCGATAATAATGCAGCATCGCTGTCGAGTCCGAGGAGGTGAATGTCGCTGAGTTCAATCTTGGCATTCAACGTGGTTCAGTAGGAGAAGGGCTGAAAGTCTAGTATATAAAAATAATTCTAAAACAACAGGTATTAGTGTGAGTATTCTATACTGTATTGCCGACCTCCTGTTATCTAGTGTCTAGTATCACTGCCCCACAATACAGACGTACAGGGTTTGAATACTGGAAAATGCATGAAGGTTTGTGTCGTCATGGTCACGGAGACTGGTGGACAATCGATACGCTGGCCATGTGTCAACTCCAAATTAGGAATATGTATGACAAGATGACGGTCCGCAGTCGACTCGGGAGGCCAAGGACCTGATGAAGCTGCCAAGCCGAGGAAGAATAAGAAGATTCTATACTGCATTAGTGATGCGCGAATAGTTTCTTAAGGTACCGGTACTACCTTTCAGTCTATTAAGGTGTTGTAGTTATGGTAATTAATCCTAAGACTGGTCTGATGCAACCCTCCATGCTACCCTATCCTGCGCATTTTTTTTTTCATTTTTACTTTTCATATTCCGCATAACTACCACGCCACACATCGTCCCTAATCTGCTTAGCGTATTCCATCTTTAGCCTTCCTCTTCTGTTCTTACCCTAA
This sequence comes from Eucriotettix oculatus, assembly GCA_034510155.1. Lineage (NCBI taxonomy): Eukaryota > Metazoa > Arthropoda > Insecta > Orthoptera > Tetrigidae > Eucriotettix > Eucriotettix oculatus. Next base: position 7,907,621 of record CM067381.1, read on the forward strand.
CACACTTCCCTCTAATGCTAATTTTACAAGACCCTCGTGTCTTAAAACGTGGCCTATTAATCTATCCCTTCTCTTAGTCAACGTCCTCCTTATTGTTCGCTTTTCCTCTATTCTGTTTATAACTTCCTCGTTTGTAATTCTATCCACCCGTCTTTTAGCATTCTTCTGTAGCGACACAATTCGAAAGTTTCTATTATTTTCATGTCTGCAACTCCTGCAATCCCCGTTTCGGACCCATATAACGCCACACCTATACGAACATTTTTAATAATGATTTCCTAATATTCATACTTATATTTGCGAATGCATTACTTGCCTTTAGTATCCTAACCATCAGTAGTTATTACGCTTCCCAAGTAGCAGAATTCCTTAACTTCCTCCAAATTATCCCTTTCCATTTTAACACCATTTGATATTCCACTATTTACCATCCTACACTCAATTACCTTGATTTTCCCTCTATTAATCCTCATGTTTTCCTTCTTCTCCAGGATCACGTTCATGCCATTTATTATGGTTACCAACTCATCTTCTGCCTCGCCTAATATCCCAATATCAAAAGAAAACCCTAGGTTTTTTATTTCTCCTCCTTGCATTTTGATTCCCTTTCCATATTCAATTTTAACTATCATCACCGCCTGTATATAAGGTAAAGTACGTGGGGGACATACTGCATCCTTGTCTTACTCCTTTCTTGATTTTTGCCTTCTTTTCTTGCCCTTAAATTCTAATTACTGCTGACTGCCACCTGTAGAGATTATGGATAACTCTTCTTTCTTGATATGTTAATGCTGTCATTTTAAAAATCTTCTCTTAACGTACAGGATGTATATTCTATTATCTTGTTTGATTATTTTTCAGACAAATTTGTAAATTACTGTGCTAATTTAAGGTACCAGTAGATTTGTTGTCTTTATTAGGAAGGAGTCATCGCTGTGGTTACGATAAAATTCATCTCTCATTTAAGTAGGATCTCTCGCTGATAACTTAATTACGTGTTGACTAAGAGATTATTGTTGAATTGAATACTAAAGTGGACTATGATAGGTGAATTCGCAACGCGTAACTCCGGGAAACCAGATGATTTCTAAGAAAATACAGAAGAATAATAATACCGCAATTTTGTCGTCTTACAACGCCCTGAACGTCTACTCCTCGACGGTCAAACCTATATCATTAAGTGATCCTATCAGAAAAATCTATTCATTCATCAATTTTAGCGACTACGACACATTATTCTGCAACTTCTCTTACAGTCTACTATTGAACATTGTCATTTTTTATGTGGCTACGACATTTCGACATAGCTGCAATGAAGCGAAGGAAAATATAAATAAAAATGTTAGAGAATAATGACTTAAATAGTTCAGCATACATGATAATATGAGTAAGGCGGTTATTTCAGGAAAAAATAATTATAGTCATAACAATTTTTTTCCTTTCTCTTATTTATATCAGTCACTTCCAAAAAACCAAAAGTGTATTTCAATTTTGATTTCCAAAATTTATTGGGAAGGAGCTTTCGGCAATTACCACATTCATCTTCATGTATTTCGAAGGAAAATAAAATTTCTAATTTTCTTCGATGTATTAGTATATGATTCCTGACTGTGCTGGCTTACGCAGTGCATTTTTCGAACTTCGAAGTTCCAGAAGTTCGTGCTCATGTGATCGCCAAGGAGAAACGGCAAAAATTATTTCAACGTGGCTAAATTTTAGGACTCATTGAAACAATTTTTCAATGTAAAATTTTTCGACGATTCATGGATGTATGTTGCCGTTTGTGCTTGGCGATCACATGAGCATGAACTTCTGGAACTCCAAAGTTCGAAAAATGCTCCGTGTAAGCCAGAACAGTCAGAAATCACATACTAATACGTTTAAGAAAATTAGAAATTTCATTTTCTTTCGAAATACATCAAGATGAATATGGCAATTGCCAAAAGCTTCTTCCGAATAAATTCTGGAAAACAAGATTGAAATACACTTCTGGTTTTTTGAAGTGACTGATATAAATAAGGTAAAGGGAAGTAATTATTATCATAATAAATTAATTATCAGTCTTTAAACAAAAATGTAATAAATTCCTTGAAGAAATCATCATAATTATAGTTTCATTACTTACATTTGTAATTTACTCATATTGTACTGCTGACCGAATCAAGATATGTTCAAATGAATGAAGCAGGCTAAGCCTGATTGCATGGAAAATAAGAAGCTTTTACATGTTGTAAAATGTGAAAATGAATGCAAGAAATTTCCTCGTGGCATTTGTGAGTTCATCACAAGTTTTTTATTCATAAAGTTTCTGAGCTTGAGTGTTGATGGGAACGGATTAGAGAAGCGACTATTTGGCAGCAGTGGGAATTGGTATGATTGCAAAGCGATGTGTGTAAGATTGGAGTGGCGTTGAGGCGAGGTAACGATCTTGCGACCTGGCTGCAACGCCCAAGCCAGTGCAGATGTTGCCATGGAGACGGATCACAATGGCAGAGCCGCCGACTATGCGGATGCCGAGGCCGAGGCCGAGGCCAGAGCCAGAGCCAGAGCCTGATGTAATATTGACATGCTAATTGCTCGCGCCAGGGTTCGCTTGCACATGAAACAGCTTTACCTCTTTTTCAGTGTCCTTAGAGACCGTTTCCGTCGCTACGGGAACTCCCCCAGGTCTCTCGCCACGGCTCCGTACTAGAGATGTCTGCTTTTTTATACATCGTAACTTAGCAAAGTAAGGAAGGTGCCAACGGACAGATGCCGGAATAAATTCATTTTAAATAGGTCAAAAAATGACTGCAATAACTTATCTGGAAACAAGATTGATATCTTCCCAGTAACTAATAAACTATTAGGTCGACATATTCAGTTTCCCCTTCTTGCAAAATTTATTGCTGCTAAACTCATGCAATATCTTTGAACAACAGTGCTTTTCAGGACATAAAGTTAAGTGCTAGTAGGATTTATACTAATCTAAAATATTAGATTTCGGTAGTGGTTGCTGAAATCAACGGAAGCAGATATTTCGGAATTTAAAATTATATTTGTATTTATTGATAGTCTACAGCTGGGCGCAAGCCCGGTGGCAGATACAAAATTAAATTCCTTAAACATAAATACTCCTAATCTAAAGAAAAATAATCAGTCCTTTAAAATTTCTATAGCCGTGAAAGAAAAAAGAGAAGCACTACAATAATTATATTATCTTAACACTTCACTTTAATTTTTAAATTAGAATATACATTTATATTATTCAAAATACCCACGTCACTTCACACGTTTTTTTTAGATTTGTCCTGAATATATTTTCCTGAAGAGGATTTCCTCCAAACACTCCCTCAGGTAAATTATTCCAGTCGTTGATGGTCAAATTTGGGAGTGAGAATTTGCCAACATCTGTTTTTTGCTTTCTACATTTCACTTTGAATTGATGAACCCATCTACCTTTTGCATTTTGGAGCTGAATCCAATCCATGGTTTTCGCCCCGTATAAGGTTTGAATAGTAAATGCAGCCTTGCTTCATCCCTCCTTTCTGACAATATCTCCCAACCTAGCTGTTTTACTTTTTCATTCCTATGAGCCCTTTTCTGAACTTTCTCTTGATTTTTTCTATAGGGATCCCAACAAAATTAGGCTTACTAAGGATAAATATGCCACTTCCTTTGAATTTGAACTTCCCTTTTTTCAGTTCCTCATAATAAAATGTAAGGAATTCCAGGCTTTTTGGGCCGTGAAATTCACCTGTTCCTTGTTGAAATATATCCCCATTATTTTTCAGCTCGTTACCCTTGGAATTAGTTCCCCACCTATTCTATATTCTATCTCATTTAACTAGGTGCGTTGTGTAAACGAGATTGAGCTACTTTTCTTTCCATTAATTTTCATTTTATTTTCCCGAGCCCAACTATTGACTTGTAATAATATCGCGTCTTGCTCGTTCGTTATCTCCTGTAGATGATGTAGTCGTCAGCAAAAAGCCTGACCCTGACTTTAAATAATTCGGTAAGTCTTTAATAAATATTAAAAACAGTAATGGCCCGATTACAGAGCCTTGAGGAACTCCCGATGTTATAATGCCTGAATCCGAAAATCGTTCTCCGATTTTGACTTAAGTGCTAGTAGGACTACAGAAATGGAAAGTAACTTTTGTTTCCATTATCACCAAGTAATTACAGTCACCAAAGATTAGTAAACATTTTTCAAGACGTCTAAAGAAAAATTTAAAAGGAGAAAACAGGAAACGATCCGCACAGATCAAATTGTCACACCAAACTAACTATCTTAATCTAATAAAATCTAATAAACAAAGTTCTCCAACAATATGCAATCAGCGCAAAATTCAAATCTCAATGCAGTACATGTATTACACCAATTACGAACAGCATAAAAACAACTCACTGAGATGAAAATAAATCTACTAAATAGTGGATTTCCCTAAGTTACAACTAAATGAAAATCATATACTGTTATTCAAACATTTAGAAAAAGTGTTACCCAAACACTATGATAAATGTAACTTATTTTTTTGATTGTTATTTATGCAAAAAAAGAAAAATATAATAATTGCTGCCAACGTTGAATCAGCATTCCAATAACTGTGTTGGTTACAGAATCCTTTGTATGATAGTTATTTACATACTTCTGGTATTAAGATATCAATGGTAATCCTTACTGTCCACATTAAGTCGTTAATAGCCATAGTAGGTAAAGCTACGTAAATAAAAATTATCCATGAAAAGGACTGGTTAATTATTATTTCCCTTTTTGAATTCAGACGTATTATATATTTAGCAGACATCATTGCTGTACGATAGTACAGACAAGTAAAGAATTCGCAAAAAAGAGGAATTTACTTACGGCTAATATAAGTATGAATATTAGGAAATCATTCCGAAATACGTTCGTATGGAGTGTTGCGTGATATGTGCTCGAAACGTGGACGATTGGAGTTTCAGGCAGAAAAGGGAATAGAAAAAGAATAGACGCTTTCAAAATGTGATTCTGATAAGTAGATGGGTGGATAGAGTAACTAACCACGAAGTTTTAAACTGAATAGAGGAATAGTGAACAGTTTGGAGGACTTTGACCAAGAGAAGGGATACGTTAATAGGCCACATTTTTAGAATTGCAAAGTGGTCTGTAATTGGAGGATTGTTTTAAAAATGCCTTTATGGACTCCGAGGCAAGATTGGAATGATTTTGAATGAGAAATTCGGCTACCATACGACACTGTTCGCTTTTGGAAAAAAGTTAATATTCAAAATTTTATTTCACATTTATCATTCCAAGTCGTTAGATGAACCATTTATAAAGCTGTTTTCTTCTGAGTCAGTAAATCCGGAGCATTTCATCTTGATGCAACCGCAGCCATTTGGATCGAATCCTTTATCAGGTCGATTGGATCCACCCGAGATACGCCGAGTTTCTGAGAAATGCTGTAAGCTTGTAAATTTACTTAACATTTACGCACAGTTATGAATCGCTCACTTTCAGTCACGTTAATTCATATATAAGCAGTTTATCCTAAATTCACATCTTGGTTGTCCGTTGCAATTGTCATCCCATATTACTCTGTATACCCCTCAGAGAAGGACAATTTAGGCCATGTAACAAACAATTATATTACTATTGTATTAAACCCTTACAAGTTGTACAAAAAATTTTGATATTGCAATATTTGTATGTGCCGTATTTTTGTGTTTCAGCATTATATACGTACTGTATGCTACAAGTATTTCATATTTTTTGTGTACATTTTGAATGAATTCTTTATTCAGATTCGATTAATTGAATTAAATATATTTTTCATACGCCACCATTTTTATAAGTATTGTATCAGACTGTTTAAATAAATTCAGGTACTAAATTCTCTAAACAGTAAAGTAGTATGAAAATGACTAGTTTCGTCTGCAGTATGAGCTCAGAAGCATTGTAGAAATAAAAGGCGTTGTCTTCGTAATGTGACTTTAAATAGGCATTATAAAGTTTAGGAATAGCTAACAATTTTAAATAGTTAAAGGAAATATTTTAAGGACAAATAAAATGTAACAATACCCAAATGTTTCCTCCACATTGTAATTCGTTGAGGTCAATAAGAAAGTTGTTTTTAATTTTTGTTGACCGGAAAACGTACATTCATAGGACAATCAAAATCTGAAATTTGGCCGTTGTCAGTTGAGGAAGAGTTTTAATCGTCAAATATACCAAAATATAAATTTTACCCATAAAGGCCTGTTCACTGAATAAATATCATGACTAAATGACATGAAATAAGTAGAGTTTATTGTTTTATTACTAAATTAAATAACAATTTTCTCGTACTGGAATTCATGGCAGGCAAACATGGATTCATACAACGATTCTAAATTTCATTATATATATGAATTATTGAATCTTTGTAAAAATGAAGTAGCATTATTAATTTCGAAACCTTAAAATACATTTCAACACGTAGTGCTAATTTCAAAAAAACATAGAGGAAAGATTAATTTTAATTAAATTTGGAACGTTCCTTAAAACCATTTATTTATAATGCCCAAATGGAATTATCCGCTGTTGTTCTATATCAATGTAAGTTTTTAAATTAAATTTTCCCGTAATCACACATAGTTCTTCGGGACATATTGATGATTTATTAGGTTGAATAATTGTTAAAGTATGTGCATCCATTGTTATACTAAAATCTTCTGTCGCTTACCTCAACGTAAGCACTCTAATTTAATTTAAGAGTGAGTGCCCTTTTATTTCAATTAAAAGTCTCCGGCGTTAGCATATTATAAATGGCTTTGAATCCCTTCATTTTATTTACTACATTCAGAACTTGAAGAGATTTGGATTAGCTTATCGCACAGGTTATTTATCGCTGCTTGTCTGAAATAAAACATTATAACCATTGTCCACCGTGAGATTGGATGCCGCTTGTTGACGTTGCGGGCGTGTGACACAGTAATATAAATGTATAAGCTGTGCAGAAGCGAACGGGTAATCATGGCAGCGATGATAAGTGCCGAAAATGGCACTGACTTATGTGACTTTAACAAAAGGGGAATTTCTATGTTATCGGTTCCGTTTGACTCGTTGATGCCGGCAATTGTAGATGCCGCGGTCACAAAAGCACCCAGAAATATTATTTAGCAATCAACGAACCATAATGGAGTAAAGACGTTGGTGGGTTCATGAGGAATCGCGACCGTTAATATAATTGAAGGGTCTCGAACACGCTGCGGAATTAGAGTAGTGAGACGTAAACTGGAATTTGTGTTTTGCCGACGACGAGAAGCGTAGGAAATTATATTGTATTATTAACCACGCCCTTTGGATATCTTTTATCTCAGTGCTCGAATAAATTGACTGTTATTGGTAGTTTTCATTGGAAAAACAAAAACCTGGCGCCATAATAATATAAGGTTTAAGAGATCACAGTTTGAGCAGAGCCGACGCGAGAAACGGTGAAATCCGAGCTTATGAAGTTATATTAACTTAATATTTTTTTACAATTTATAAAATATATATACTTATATAAGAAAAATTGTATTTTACACATATTTAGCCTCAACGTTGTGTTTTAATTACACTTTCGCTCAACATCTAATATATTTTAATACTACTTTTAAAGAGTTGTTACTTGAATTTCTGAATCTTTCGGAATAAGACTTCCAATCATAATTTTTCAGAAATTATTTCTGGAACCTTAATAATCGCTACCCAAGAAAATTTCCCGAACTATAATTCTGAAGTAAGCAGAGTTTTCATCACATTTTTGCAAAAAATTACTCACTTGTGAGACTTTAAATGAACGCGGGGTTGAGATGAATTATGTTTATTTGGACCGCATGAGTTCTCTCAATTTCGTCTGCCGCGGACAAACGTAAAGGCGACCTAAGCCTCTGTGAACGCCCTTCGTGAGACTAGAGATAATTCCTCTCGCGTCACAGTCCTTGAGTAATGGTTTCTTTCTTCTATAGTGCGAAAATAATTTAAGTCGTTCAGGAACTACAGTTGGGAGAACGTGTGCGTTATTAAAGTTACGTGTTTTGGTTACATTTTGTTGTAACAAGCGACTCACGTCTGTCAGATTCTTTCTTCGTATCTTACAGCAGGTTCTTATACTGGAATTTAGTTCAAGTTGCTATATTATTTTTAAATTTTCATGTACACAGAAGTGAGACTTCCTATCCAGAAATGAAAATAAGATTTTAGAACTTCTCTTGCATAATGTTTCCTCGTTGGTTTAATATATTTTGTGGAACGGACGGTAAGGAGAAAATTTTGAGTTATTCTAAGAAAGTGTAAACGGTAGGCGGTGTTTATTTGAGATGGAAGGCGCAAGCGGCAGGAACGATCCTAGAGTTGTGCTGTAGCCAATTTATCTTGCTGCCACATCAGCGGCCGACTTGAAGTCCCATTAAAACTTGGTGATGTATGTTGCAACAGCCATCCAGCACAATAACTTAGTCCGCAAAACAAACTCTCGTTTGTGTGCCACTTATCTGCTTATGGCTCTAAGTGAATTACTTGGCGAATGGAAATCCTAATGACATGCGAAAGAAAAACCATCTCCACCCGAGTGAATATTTTAATTAATCCATTTGTTCATCATCTTATTGACAACATAAGTTACTTCGTTTGACACATAGGTACGTAAAATCGCCTCTCTACCGTTTTAAATTAATAAAACCTATTTAATTAAATACACGGTCAAAATGCTTAATAATTAGCAATAATAAAATTAGAATAAAGTATCACCACTCGTCGTCCTTAATTTGGGAATTCATTAGTGAACAATAATTGATAAAAAAAAGGAAAAAGAGGAGGAGGTCTTAATGATTAATATTATGATCTAAACTCTTTACAACGATCATGAACATGGAACAAAGCATATTTCAGCATGTGTTCATAAAATTGTATGCCTTAACTTATATAACTCAAAATAAACTTCCAGTTCTTTCAATCGTTATTTAATTTTGTAAATAAATTTAAAACAATTATGATGTTTCCATTCCTGTTGTAGAAAATAAGCCATAAGTTTTGCTATAAAATCATATTGATAACGGTTTTAATTTACTTATAGAACTCATTACAATTAAATAATAATTTGCATTCTAGATATAATTATTTTATAGCAATTAACTATATAGTTTATTCAAGATATTCGTATCAATTTTTACGTTTATTAAGTTGTAGTCTTTTATCAATTCGTGTCTTATAAAATATTTATTTTCTTTATTTAAGATATTAAAATCATGTTAGGCTAAACAGTTTTAAATAATATTAAATAACTTTTGGAAACTACTTTTGGAACTGTATGTTAGAAATTCTTTTGCATATTTTAATATATTAATTGTTTACAAAATTTGATAAATTATATTATCTTTAATGTTTTACTTTCAAGATTTTTGATTAAATTTAAGATTATACTATTAACCATTAAGGTCTCATCTCTTTCGTTTTTTCTACTATTTATTATCTTAATTAATCGCAAATTAGAAACAAACCTTAGTGAAATATAGTTCTAATTGTATTATTTGCATTGTTAGTTATTTAGCTTGTCTGACACAATTATATTTCAGATAACTATACCTATGACAATAATAAAAGTTACCCTCAATAAATTTCATAAATCAATTGTCTGACAACTAAATATAAATTAATAAATCAGCCAATTTGTCACATAACAAATTTATATTTATTAGTTAAGCTTAATCCATATTTGTGAACTTTATCAGACAAATTTTAAATTGAAATCAGACGTCTAAAATTGAATAATTTTGTGTCCTACGATGGTTACGTTGTCAAAGAGTAAAGGTTTTGTATTTACGAACAACATACCCTTCAGTATTCAAAGGGAACCTGTAAATACTTTGGAGGGAATTAGAATAATATCAATATAGTTCTGTGATAAATAAACGGCACAGATGCAGAATTGAGAGTTTATATTTTTCTTTAAGTAAAAGGTTACATTGTGGTAACTATCCGTTAATAGCGAAGGAAGGGAGGATTCGGTAGGGAGAGCAAGGCAAAAAGCGGTTAACTGTAAATAGATAAAAACCGAACACACATTTTCTCAGACTTTTCTTAATTTAACGTACTTTTTTAAGGTAATGTAAGCATTCCTATGGGGTGTGGCGTTATATGGGTGCGAAACGTGAACAATTTATTATTGAGAATCCTTTCCCTGGTTATCAAGAATGTTCTAGAATTGAATGGAAAAAATGTAACACAACTGTAATGAATAAAAAAACTGAAACAAGGAAAGGCCGACAATTACTGTAATACTAAAAAAACTTTCTTGTTTTCTTTCATTTTTACCTCTTCATTTTCATTAAAGCCGCTTGAATTGTGCAGCATGATTTTAAAACGATCGGATGAATTTTACTTCAAGACCTGAAGAAAGGAACAAAATTGTTCAAGAAGTTGCGTTTAATTTATTTTAGTCTTTCAATATTTTCGGTTTTGGTATTTATTTGTTAATTTTGAACTGATACTCGAGTTACTATATTTTATAATATTAAAAATTTCTAATAAAATATTAGTTATCTGAATCATTTCTATATTAATAAACTCCTTAGTTAAGTAAGTGTCTCTACTCTTTAGTTAAGTAGATGTCTGTAAAATAATGTACTAATGATTATTATCTTTAAAAACACACCACGATCCTTGCGTGGTTAAATAAGTATATAATTAATTAATGAAATAAATAAACTAGCATTATTTTATAAATAATTTTCAAATAAATTACCACGTTTCAACACAAGGGTCCGTTAATTATTAAAAATAACTTTGAACTATTATTATTAATTTAAAAACAAAAATTTCTTTAATGATGAGAAAAATTATGAATAAATATTTAAAGAGATTATATTTAATCTTGTGGCTACAAAATTAGTTGCATAAAATTTTGTATTAATTTCATGATAATATATTGTTATTGTATTATTTGTTTTGTCACTTGTTATTTCTTTTCTGAGTTATGATAAGTTTATGAATTTTAGTATTTAGTGATTCCATTAACGTCTGTTTTTCGTATTGATTAAATCAAATAAATTTAGGACCAATTACAGACAAAGTTTTTATTTATTTAAATCAATGTTTCCTCACTGTGTTAGAGACTTTAAAAGTAATTTCTTTAAATGTTAAATTTTTATGAACAACAGAAAGATAAAATGAATATATATCTAAACTTCACTGTCAACAAGGGTAACTTCAACCGGAAATTTTATATTTATTACGTTCATTACTAATCATTGTGAAGACTAATTAATCAATCAATATATGTTATTCTCATTATTTTCTTTATATCGCCAAGGATTTAATGGTTTTTAAAAATATATTTTCGTTGTTATATTGATAAATTTATTATTACTATTTACAGAATAAGGAAGTAAGACCAGTCAAATTTACAGTAGTTAATATGCACTTTTACTATTAAAAAATGCATATGTCTACAGACTTCATAAACTCACATTCTTCTAATCCTGCCATGAAATCAATTGCAAATGATGAAGTGTATTCTGAAATGAATAGGAAGCTAAATAAACATTCTTTACAGACCTTCACAATACTGCGGTTCGTGAAGAAACTAAATCTATTTCCATGATTGCATTTCCCGAGTATGTATCTAATTAAAAGTGGGCCCCTTAACTTTATTACTGATTTAGTTACAGCGCCACAGTTCTCTTTCCATTGGCGAGATTTTCTTCGGATTGAATGACAATATTTGCCGAAGCTGCGCAAAGACAAACCCGCAGAACTTTGCGTCATAAGTAATGCATTGTCTAAAACTACGGTAAGCCGCTCTCAATAATTTTCAACCGTTGCCAGGAAACCTCAATTGTCAATAATGAACGAGAACAAAGCGTACTTGCACAAGTGCTGGCTGTATTGATATTCGAAACAAGTTTGAATTTAGCTCGGCAAGGAAAGTTTAATTGAATTAGGAAAGAGGATGGCTAATTCACAACCCAGCAGGACTCGTATCAATTTATGTAGGTTTTATCATTTACGCGGTGCGAATATGATAAATAACAATTATCAATGTATGCTAAAATACATATAAATACGCTGTAAAGCCCCTAATTGCTAATTGTTTCATTCACACATACGTACACATACGTTTATTTCGGAAATAGGACACGGATATTTAAATATTAAACAGGTATAATTTTAATAATAATAAAAATAATGACTTTTCAGGCACCAAAAATTTTGAATTATTCGTTCCAGTAACTATTTAATGAGTTTTGATTTAATGAAATAGTATACGATCCCCAGTTTGCCTATTTACCATTCTTGATCAATTTCTACATATGTGTAAGGAATTATATGTGCATTTAATGACTGATTTTAAATTTTATGTGCAACGATGAAAACCCTCTGGGTTTTAAATCAGTTAAATTTAATAATAAACAAAATTATATTCTAACTTTGATTATAAAATTTAATAAAAGTTTGCAGAGAAACTTTTAGTATCTACATTTAAAAAGGAAAATTAATTGAAGCATTACAAAAACAAAATTTAATTGTTAATTTTTAAAAGTAATTTTTATTATACTTAGTTTCAAATATTTAATGTACATATTTTCTAAGTTTTTATATATTATTAATAACATGCACAATAAAGTCTGTGGATAATAATGGATGATAATAGATTCATCCTTATTCAAACACAAAAATCTTAAAAAATAGAGACAACTAATTTACAAATAAAAAAATAAAGTTTGCTGTATGCTATTTCAGTAAAAAGCAAAGACACCATCGAAACGTTGGAAAACATAAAAAGTTCTATTTTGAAAGAATTGTCTGTTAAAATAAGGTCTAATAATGTCGAATGCATAAATTTCTAATTTCTCCGTGGAACGTACAATACTCCATATTGTGTTTGCTCTCACATATCATTTATTGAACAAATTCAACGTCCCTGTGCTTACCGCACATATCTGGTAACATAAATCCACGTATAATCTAAGAAATACATTGAATTTTTATTTCAAATGGGCCCAAACAGTAAAAGCTGACACGTGAAAATTCATAAAGTCGTGAAAAGAGGCGGCGTTTTAAATGAAAATAGATTTATCGAATCTCGAAGAAGGAGATTTAATTAGTATACGTCAAAATAAAATCATTATTTCTTCTGAAAATTTCACGAAAGGTTTTGATACGTCATCACTTTCTTTCCTGGAATGCATACCATTATCATTTTTATAAATATACGAGGCGTGTCCGAAAAGTATGTACAGTTTCGTTCCACCACCATCAAAACGCTACTGTCTCAGTTACACGCATGCACATATCTCTCTCTGATTCACATCTATCCTCTGACGCCATTACAGCTGGATTGTGTTTACTTACATTTGTTAGTAATCCTTCAAAATGTTGAAGTTAATTCCTGATCCCGCCGACTGTAATATTGTTATTGAACGCAAAGAATTTTAAGCCAGCTTAAATTAATTGCTATATTGTAGAGATTTATGGTGAAAATGTAGTGAAAGTGGGTTAAACACTGATGGACGAATCAATGTTTATGACGAAGCACTGAGTGTGCGGCCTTGTGTTTTCAATTATGATTTGGTTGAGAAAGTGAATGAGAAAATACGTGAATAGGAAAACTTTGCGATAAGTTTCCACAAATTTCAATTTTCCATGAGAGTGTCAGATATCGAATAAATTATTACTTATTGCGTTGACAGTGGCTGTCTTCATCAGCGGCATCTTTGAATGAAAAATACATGCAAAATTGGTTTCCCACTATTACAAATGTATGAACAATGGTGGAAACTATGCCTAAAATGTTTAACTAATGTTCTCTCATGTACAAACAAATTAGGGTTTCGAAAAAATTGTCTTTAAGAGTTTTTTCTAAAACGGTACTATATTTCCAGACAGGAATCGTATATGGAGTAAGAAAATTTTCCTTTTGATTGTATTATTTTTTCATGAACGTAATAAATTTCATGTGCAGTGAAAGTTTCTTTATGGTTTTATTTTCTAGCATTAAGATTAGTTCCCGTTTGTCTTGTACAATGTATTGTTGAAATATTTACTATTAATTTTGTATATATTTTAGATTACTTTGGTCTTGAATAGAAATTGTATGTTATAGATTTGTAAATAATTCTTTATCATTTTAATAGGTTTTTAAACCCTAATTTTTCTTCTACTAATTATGGTCTTAATTTTTCAATGTAGGTTATTGTCTATACGGCTATTCGTTCCTCGTTTTACTGTTTTTATTATATAATCCTCAATATTATTTAATGAAGGTAATTTAATTGGTGATGTTATCAATTTTTTTGTTTTAATGTTATTAATCTATTTATTGAGTTGATAACTATTATCAATTTAAATTATTTGCAACATTCGTATAATGTTAAAAATGATTATTAGAAAAATAATTGATTAAAGTTTTCTTATACGATTTTATCAAAAGTTTATTATCATCTCTAATTATTGTTATACGTTACGTATTGATTTAACTATTTGATTCTTTTATAAAATGAATTTCATTTTATGGGTGAATACTATTTATATTTTCTATAAATGTTTCGATTTGACTCTCATGTATGATTATAAAGCTTTGGTTTTATACCAGTGGTTAAGAAAGTTTTATTTAATATATAATTTAATACAATACCAGTAATATTTAATGATGAACAACATCCCTTTCGGACACCATGAACTTTTTTTTATCTTTACCTTCAGTAATAATGATTTTACTTTTTATATCAGCGTAGTATTTAATTTTGTCCTAGTTTTTCTTTTTTAAATCAATGGAAAGTTTTATTGGTATATTTGTAAAAAGAGAAACTATGTCTAATATAATTAATGTTTTAAGTTTTTACGGTTTTAAGTCAACGCTTTGTTTGAGTCCTTTTCCAAACCTTGCTGAGACAGTTCAAATTTTCTTTGATTTGCGAGTATTTCTCGATAAATCACACTTAACTGATATGTACTAAATAACGGGTATTAAACAAAAAAATAATATAATTCATTCGAGCAGGATTGCGGTATTTGTTATTCCTGAATTAATTACAGTAAATGTTCAGTGTTAATACTGTGCAAATATTACGGTATATTTATAATTTTATATTATCTTATTTTCGAGAGTAAATAATTTCATTCTTCTTAAATTTAAAGGCCCACGGGTATTTTTAAGTATTTATAGTTTGGGGAATCGAATTTTTTTTCCTTCTTTTACTTCTAAGTGCACTGTTTGTTATATTAAGTGAAGATGTTATGCAATATTTATCCCACATTATTAACCTTTACAACACAAAATAAAAAAACGGATACAAGAAATTCATATTTGACTTTTAAGTATTGTTTCACGAATGCTGATATAGTTGATAAATTGTTTTAAAATTTACACTTAATACAGAAGTCGTATGCCAAAGAATATTATCTTAATAATTCATAAATAAATCTGTAATGGTTTTGTAAAAATGGAGAAACTTGTCCTAGTATGTGAATCTTGCTTATTTTTTTCACTTTGGGTCAGTAGTGCATTTGGGGCCTTGGCCTACAGGGTAGAATCTTTCCTATGAAGGATAAAAATTATAATTCTAATATAGTATGTGGACGTTGATATATCAATATGCTATAACAAATAATACTGTCTAAATACAATGACAAAGGTACGTAGTTAATAGAAACGCACTAAATGTATTACAGTAAATAAAAAGGCGGCCAATAATCAACATATAATTTTATTGCTATTTAATTAGTATAAATGCGACGTTTCTCGAGACATCATCAGGAATAAAATTTAGCAGTTCATGTCCTACACTCCTTGACTCTATGACTCTGTTTTATGCTAGACGAAATCTCAAAAGGAAGACAAAACGTCGCATTTATTGTAAGTAAATAGCAATAAAATTATATGTTGACTTATTGCCCGTCTTTTTATTTCTTGTAAAATTATAATCAGAAAACTATGTTCGCACTAAATGTATTACTAAAATGAACATATCGATCGTTAAATGTTTATTGAAAACGGTATAATGATTAATTATGACTAATTATTGTAATAAAAATATTAAAATTTGAATGATCACAAATTAAGTGTCTCGAATTTGACTGATGTTGAAGTAAGTAGATCTAAGATAAAATGGCGAGTTGAATTAACATGTACAGATAGAAGTCAGAACATTTTTGTGATGTTACACTATCGTCTTAATTCTTCCTCTCTTTGGTTTCTTGAGTTATTTAATGATTTTAAGATGAATATTGCCGTGATAGAAAGTCAAAAGATACTGATATTATTTAATATTATCTATTTTATTAAATGTGAAAAAATGAAATATATGTGTTCTATTTCCCAAAAAAGGAGCGACATTAGTATTTTATTATATTTCTTTGATTACATTTCGTTTCTAGTAACGTTCGATATTTAGTGTATGGTTGTTTTAAATGTACCTTTATTTGTTTGAATCGTCTTTTTGCCCCGAAGCCATCGCGAACTGCACTCAGTGTCTTTCACGTGGCAAAGACGTGGCCCTGTGGGACCGACTTCCCTCGTGAAGGCTTTGAACCCGAGTCGACAGGTCAACCTCGGGCACACTCCTATTTGCGTCTCAATTTCCTCACTCGATAAAAAATGGCATGTGGCGGGAATACTGCCCCTCAGAAAGAAACTGGGCTCACGAAATGCGAATATTTTGTGCTTCGAGTCTTGCATTATACATATTTCACAGTTATTTCTGACTCTATACATTTTTAATGATAAAGAAATGAACAATTTCATCAAAATAATGTGTTTCCTTATCATTTCACGGTGAAACTTTAAATATAGTTATATTTAAAACAATTAAAAACGTTTATTGACCAGAGTACATATAAAATACACATTTCGTAGCCACAGTAATAATTCCTTATATTTAATTAAGAAGCTTTCATCCATTTCGGAAACCGTAGTTTACTCCTATATATTTATCCTCGGCTACAGAAATACTCTGATTTGTCTCGCTTTTATTATATTCCCCATAACATTCAATTCTTCTTTTCTATAATGGTTTTTATCATGCAGAATCGTCGTACTGCCTACAAGATTACACAAATATTGAATTTAAGCATTGCGATCGTAATGTCACCGCCATCTCTTTTCAACACAAACAGAATTCGACAAGAGACACAGATTTTTTTGTGAATATGCCGCAACGCTTATTTTCCAAATTGTAACAGTTTTATAAAAAATGGGGAAAGACACAATATTCGAAGCTTTTATGTACTTAGAAATAAAAAGTGAACGCCGCTTATACGATGAACGTAATTATCTTAATTTTAAGGTCACGAAAAATTATTCAAGGATGCTATTATTACGATTTATAATGAAGTTTGGGAACGTTATATTTGGTCAGGGTTATGACAATGAAAGTTGAGAAGTTGAATCTTATCTCACCGACATTTGGAGTCCAGTCTTTTCCTGGGTTACTGCAATGAAAGTTTAAAATTAAAAAAAGGGCGTAATTAAGGAGAAGAATTACGATGAATTGAGTTTCAACTTTTGAAATGTAAAAGATTTGACTCTACAAATTTTTGAGGGTTTTGTATCAAATTAATTATACTAGATGAAACAATTTGTAATAATATCAGATCTCAATTGTAGTTTATATATTTCAAATACATTTGTGTGCTTTTTGGAAAATTATACCCTATTACTTTCTCGTTATCATCACTCAATGCACATAATTAAAAATCATCTTGTAATGCGAATAATATTTTAATCTAAACTTCAGTAGGACAACTAATTTTCTTCCATTCATTTCCAATAAGGTACTACTTTTAACTGTTCCGAAATTTATAGATTAATAGTTTTAGTTCTGAAATAACTTTTGTTTTTTTATCCTTAAATATATTTAAAATTCGTAATTTCGAAACACTGAAAAACTATTAATTTACGCATAATTAATACTTCTGTACATCGACGTACTAGAAAATTATGCAGTCCCGCAATACATTGTCTACCAACAATAATTATGCTTTCACCGATGATAAATATATTAATATCAAAGGTATGTTTTACAGTCTTCGTGTTATTATTTTTAAGTAGTACAATGGCAACGTGATGCTCTGATTTTCCCTGAAGAAGTCCACGATAGTGATATTTTTATCGTTAGTAGAATTTTCTGACGTATTGATAATACGTACAAGAGCATAACCAACAATGAATTAAAAAAGGATTATTAATATTTATTACACATGCTATTTTATTGAATGTTATAATACCAGGTGCTTAATTTTCTAATTTAAGAATGTAATCGTTTTTTTCCAAATACCTTAAGTAACTCACGATCCTTAATTGGCCTTCATTTGACAGGAAAAGTATTCACTAAGTTTGACCCTTTGCTACGTGTATATTTCGCAAATTTAATTTTGTCACTTGTTTATTAACATAATAATACTAATACATTTTTTAGAATCGATTATCCTTTCATCATGGCAAAAATGTCATTTAAAAAGTGCCTTTGTGCGGAAACTATTATCTTGCGTTTGTCCCATATGCTTCGTTATAAAGGGAAGCCAGAAATGGTTCGTTCCCATCATTTTTCTCTTTGATGTGAAACCTTAAATCACTAGCTGGTATATTCATATAAAAATACACCATTTAATTACACCTTTTAAACCTTACCATTTCTTTTTGATTATAAACATTAAATTAAAATTTTTACTACATGTAAAATATCTATTTATGTGAATGACAACAAAGTGTCATATACAGAGTATGAATATGGAACTGTGTAATTAAAAAAATAAAATGTGTAGTTATGAAAACAAAATTATATTTGTATTTTATACAAATAAGGAAACATATTTTGCTTACTTTCAAATATATGTCAAATTAAGCAGAAAATATCAGCTCGTAAAGTCAGATAGAATTCCTACAAATTTTTAGCATTAATCAAAACAATCAAGATACTTTTGGCATACTTCAGGAAATATTTAAAATTTCTTTACCGTTCTGAGGAAAGTGAAGCGAATTTTAATCTCGAGGGGAAACAATCTGAAAAGTAAGGGTAAAGTATAACTAGTTATAATCGTGGAAATGGAGTTCTCCCTCTGTGAGTGGCTTGCTTCAGAACTGTTAAGGACAACCATCTCCGCTGCGAGTTCATATCCTGCCTCAAGGATTGTTCTCCTATTACCGCAAGATGGGAGTTTCCTGGCCACATTACTTCCAGCCTCCCGAATCCCGATTTCCTCCTTTCCCAATGATGCAGAAGACAGAGGTGTGGAGCGACTCCCATTCAACTAATTAAAACCTCTCCAAGGGTTCTCACTAATTCCCAAAACCTGTTATTATCAAATGAAAAGACATTTACTATAAATTTCTGCAGATGTAAATATAATTCCGTAATGCATTTTAATTTTATGAGTATATTCTTAACACAACGATAACCTAGAAAAGACTATAAATAAACATCTATTATAATTTATTATCCAGCTAAATAACTTTATTTTATTATCAGAACACTTAATTATACAACTTTAAAAATCGCGAACTAACAATTTTGTGTTTTTAAGTGACCTACAGGAGACAATTTTTAATAAAAATGGCATTTGAGAAACAGATGTGCGTGATAAAACATCATTTTTACATTATAAGGCACATACACTAAGGACACTAACCACACGGTTAATTCATATTTTAATAATGTGAATTTTTATCTCGGCTATCATTAATTAATGAGGATATTATGAATCTTCCGTACAAAGGATTCATCACATAGGTGTTTCAATAGCAGGACCATAGCTTTTCTATTTTTATAATCTCGTGTCTTCTAGTTCCTTCAGGATGTGCTTACTGGTGATTTCCTATAACCGCTACGAGGTGACACGGGCATCGCAATCTGAATGAGAACATCCAAGCATAGGAATGGAGGGGGAGAAGAGATAAAATATAACGGCGAAACATTTTTCGTCTAACGCGAATTAATAATAAAGGCAGACTGTTTACTCTTTATCATTTTGGCAAGAGGTTTTTTTAGTTCTAACCCATTTGAATTATACCATGATTTGTCTCTGATTAAAATAATAAGCTTCCTATGAATACACGGTTTTGTGTTTATTTTAGTAGTTATTTGTGCTAAGAAAAACCATGCTTATTATTCTATATTGGCATTACTTTATCAACAGTACACTAATATCACCAGTAATCTATCTATTTTTTGATTACACATAATATCTGTGCTCTTTAAGCCTTACCTTCAATCGGACTTCTTTTTAAGAACATCTGTGACTGAGTAAAATTAAAATGTTTTGTAATTTTTTTATATAAATAGTTTGGGTTTAGTATTAATTTTGTAACAGTCAATATAAAATTTTAAGTTCTGAAGAAAACGCAGATGATAAATAATTTCCCGATTTATACATTCTGTACATTTGATTTAATCACACTCAAGTTCTTATATATCAAATAAAGATAAACTCAACAATAACTTAAAAGTGTTCTAAAACTTGTAAGGTCTCATATAAAGTTTGCTTTATTGGCTAATGTTCATTAAAGAAAGTGTGGAAGTTATTTACTATAATGAGTTTGAAAATCAAGGGTGAAAAAAGTTTTCTTTTGAAATATGTATCTTCTATTTGGGAGTCGAAAGATTCTATCTTTCCAATGTTAAAACAGTTATTTTTATGTAAATTGTCATCGAAAACCGTTGTAGATAAATCTCTGAAATTTTTACAGCTTATCTTATGGTATGTGTGTGGAATTGGATTTAAATTATTAGTTATGTATGACCAACAATGTTTATCAAAAAAAGCTTTTAATTAAGAAATTAATATTTTATTAATAATTTGATGGCTTCAAATTATTTTGCGAATTTAAATTTTCTTAAAAGCCGTATTATGCACTAGGTTTTTTGTGACTTTCTGCCATTATCGGAAATTATTTTTGTCGGGGTCTTCTAAGTACGGGAACCCGGCACCACTATAGTGCAAGACAGTGACTCTAACCACATAACCCCACATTAAAGAAAATATAAATTTGCGAGATATTTATCAACATTCTAAATTAATAACTATAATTCTGAATAACAAAATAAATTTTTTCACTGTCACAAACATGCCATGGCAATAAGAAAGTGCTGTATCTATGTAGGTTTCCAAGGGAAAGGTATCTAAAAGGCATTGTTTTAATATTGGAAAGATTGGGACTTTCGACTAAGTTCCAAAAGAGCAAATTTCATGTTGTGTTTCGTACATAAATATTGTTGGCTTGAGTTAAAAGTTATGTAGGTAAATTTTAGAAATACGGAGAATAATGGCAGAGAATTTAGTGTTAGAAAATTAAAAACTGAAGGTTTATAACGGCATATTGTTACGCCCATAAGAAGACAATGGATAATGAATTTCTACTCCATTTATTTAAAAAAATAGAATATGTAATTAAATACTTACTAAGTGTCAAATGAAATGAAGTGCTGAATTGTGTTCCTTTGCTAAAAACCCTCTGCTTTTTGCAAGGGAAAAATCTCTAATTGCATTTAATGTATTACGTTGCAGTGGTAATAATAAGGGAAGTTAAGTGTTACGTAATGTTCTTGGACTTAGAGAAACTGCATAATTTGGATAGAGCCCGGTATTTTTTGCGAGTGGCTCTGCGTTGCAGGTCAATGACCGTCGTGGCTGGAGCACCGTGCACATCTCAGCTCTAAATATCACTCATGCACCGGCCAAGAACATATATATATATATATACAAGGAAAGGGACATTTATAATTATAATAATTTACTAATTAAAATCCAGTTATGTGAGATGGAGTAGTAACAGTTCCGGTGCTAAGAACGTTTCAGTCTGAATAGAAATTAAATTTTCTTGCCAATAAATCAATTAATAAATCTGGCTTAATTTCGAAATAATATATATATATCGTCATTTTTCTTTGTAATGACTATACTTTTCGGAAGAAAAGTTACTCGTTTGGTGAGGACATTTCGTTAGTTAAATTCCTGTATTTTTTATTAAGGGACACGAGGACTGAAATTTCGGTCAAAATTAGAAAATTAGTCGATTTTCACTTATTATTATATTAATATGCCAATAAATTCAGTACACAGAAGAAGGAAAGTGTAACATATGTTGCAGGACAATTTTAATTAATATGTTTGACTCAAAAATAACGAATTATTACTTTAAAAGAATTGTTTTTCTCAGCTTCATGATTTTTGATACCAAAAACCTATGAACACGAATATTAAGATATTGGCTTCATTTTTTTACAAATTCTACATGCTAATACAAATAAAAGTATTTTTCAAGTAGTTTAGGTGAAAACAAAAGTGCTGAATAGTGTCAATTTTTATGTAACCGTATGAAGCCACAGTTTTATTCAAATTAAAAAATAATACTGAAATTTGATTGTCATTATATTCAAGTACGTAACGCGAGGATCGTTTTCAAAGCTGCAAAATTTTGAAAATAATTTTGAAAATATCTACAAAAAACAAGTTAAAAATACAAAACTTTTGTACATTGCTTCACATGTTTGTTGTTCACACACTGTTAAATTTTCACCTCAGTAGCAAATCATTTAGACGAATTTTTAGATTCAGTGCCCGTGCTCCTTAAAAGTTAAACCTTTGATAAAAATGAGAAAGAGCAAAGAGATAGAAAGGACGTCTATATTAACTGGACCGTGTTTCGTGTCAACGTAATTAGCGACGGAATTAATTTGATTTATTTTTGGTTACGGGTAGTTTTAACCACGGCTAAAGACTGTCGTGAGTTTCACGTAAAAATGTGAAATAATTTGCAAATAAAACGTGTAATCTGGCCACAGGGGTTGCTACCGTACTTAGCATCCTGTTCGTAAGTTGTAAAATGAGGTGCTATCCGGTTTTGCGTGGGGGAGCCGTAAGCTGGGTGGAGCCCAAGACTAGGGGCCCCGGTAATTGTCGCGTTTTTCAATTGCAGACAGCCGCACGACCGGCGCCATTAAATTCACTGTGAAGCAAATTAGATACCTGTTTACGAGCTCACAGGTCGCCGCGCACTTGGCGCAAAGCTGTATAAATACATTGGGCTTAGAGAAAGGGCGTGGCAGTATTGATCAGACAGCTCCTTGCGCGCCACAGTAGCCGCCGCCCCACGCCCCACGCTGGGCCACCTGGACAACACTCACTTCCTGTACTCATCCACAGTCCTCGTCCTCACCATCTCTTCTTTTCTTGTGTCTGCTGTGTTTAGGAAACCCCGTACTCGATACACAGGGACTGAGATTAGCGTAATATATGTGAGAGAGGATTACCGACATGTCGAACAATGCAGCCAGACAATAACAGCTGTTTCGTCTATCTTCATCATCCAATCAACGACTTTCAATTATGATTAAATACTTTCCACACTTCGATAGCATCTTGAATTATTTAACTAATTGAAAAATAATACGATCTCCAGTGCCATATAGACTGTCTCTATTGGCACACTTAAAACCTGCATACTTTAAAGGTGATGAAGACAAGTATTATTGTTATTATAGTTGACTATGTCAATTAATTACAGGGGTATTTTTGTTGAGATTTTACGTTATTCAAGAACCTGTTCCATTTTCTAAGCGATTTCGTCCCTGGATGTAAGTACTAGCAAAGTCTGGAACTTCCTTGCAGCGTATTTCCTTCCTCCATGTTGAATTGTGAACTTGCTCTCGGTCGACGGAAAAGCAATGGACCTGCTACTGCCAAGTGTTTGGGGGAAAATCAATTTTCTTCCGTCGTTACTCTTGAATCTAACACTGTTCGTTCTTTCTTCCAACTAACAGACTCATTTAATTGTTTATTTTCGTCTTCTCTCCTACTTGCGCATGCCGAGACACCTTCACCTATTTTAGGAGGTATATGTACTGGGGTCGAAGACCTTGGGCAAGAGTTGTCCGCTGATCCCATTGGATCAGTCGGCTAACTGCCTCTTAAAACTGGCGGAGACACGGAGAATGGAATGCTACGACCCCACAGCAAACTCGTCTCCCGTCATTCGACCTACCTGATTCAGGTTTTCTAGGGTTTTCCCTGCATATCTTTAGCTAAAACACCAGGTAGGATCCTTAAACCACAGCCCAGGGGTACTAGCCAACCCTTGGCTACCTTACACTACCTTCCGCAACCCCTCTTTTCATTTCCCTTCCTATGCTATTAAAGGGGAGTTGCCTGTTTCAGGATCGCCCTCATGTAACCTGTTAACCCCCCCCCCTCCAAAAAAAATACTGCCTCCCTGTTTCCTCGTCCTTTCAACGTCTTGATCGACTGTTAATTTTTTGTCTTCTCACGCTCCAGCTAAACTTTTCGTTTCCCTTCCTCGAAGTTAAAGCGCCACCCCATGTGACGTGTCTCCACCAATCCGTTTCTCACCTTTCACCGAGGGCGGGAATTTTTGCGCTGACGAAGGCAATGATATCCTTGGGAAATTTTGAAGGGTGAACATCCCTGCTGCAAAACAACTCTATCTCTTGTAGCTGTAGGCAGATACGACTTCTACACGAGGCCTTCGCGCCTGGGACTTCCACCTCTTGCCTGCCTGTCTCAGGATATTATTACTGAATTTCGATCTTTGAGAACCAAAAAAGTTCTTGCCACCGTGTTTTATGATTTCAAATGAATTCTTTTGGTTGAGTTCCTCCACGATCCTCGAACAGAGAACTCCGAATATTACTGTCAAGTGCTGGATAAAACAAAAGTTACATATCGAAGCAAAAGACGGCGTTTCCCAATCAGAAGCGTCATCCGCCTTCAAGACAATGCAAGGTCTCACACGACGTACATAAATCAGACCAAATTAGAGGAAATTCACTGAGATCATCCAGAGCATCCACTACAGAACCAAGATTTGTCACCGTGTGACTACAATCTGTTTGAATTCCTGAAGAAAGGTCAAAGGTTCAATAGTAATGAAGAGGTTGAACTCTTTTGGTCAATTGGTTACAGGCTCAACTTTCAGCTTTTCATGATTTCGGGATCATAAAGCTTCCAAAACGCTGGGAAAACGTGTTTCAGTATAAGGAAACTATGTAGGCAAAATAAAAAATATATTTGTAAATTCTATCTTTCTCAGAAAAATTATCTAAAAAAATCCCGTTTATATTTGACTTAACCTCGTATTTAGACAGGTAAATAGCGAAATAGGTTAGCATAGAGGGTTGCATCAGACCAGTCTTAGTACCACAACAACAACAACAAATATCGAGAGATAGGTTACCATAGATACCTTATCAACTGAGTTCATCTCCCAAAGAGATCCAGAGGAGCAACATTAGTGAAAAAAAAGACAGAACAAGAAAAGGTGATTATTGTCTTATAGGATAGTATATGAATACGATTACGTAATAAAAAAATTCCCTACTCAAATAAACTATTATTGTTGTGCCGTTTCCTGAACTCACAGAGTGCTTAAAATATTTAGTATAATAAGAGCATTTTGATCATTGCTGTAATTTTTAAGCGAAACCGTTTTACCGTTAAGTTCAATATTGGCCTCTGATTGAACAGGAAAGTTCGTTTAAAAATGATATATCAACACACGAAGGAAACAGCATTAATTGCAAACACCAGGGACAACAAATAGCACGCTGGATCGGTCCACACACCACAAACCGCATCCGTCATTGTATTCGAAGGCTGCAAATGGCTGGCTCTTTACATTTTGCGTCCATTTCACTCAAACGATTTTTTTACTCCATTTCAGAAACGGAAATAAACATAACATTATTTGTAATTAAATATCTTTTCATATAAAACCGATCACCTTTTAAACCTATAAAATTAATTTTGAATAATTTTAAATTAATTGTGTTTATTAATGGGTCACGTGAAGTTTCGATCGTTACGACAGTCAGCAACAAATGATCCAAATTTACTTATATCAATATTTCAAAAAATTATATTTTCCATAAATTAATACCTAAGAAAGAAAATTAAAATATTAATAGGGGTTTAAATTTTTTGGGGAATTCGAATAATAAACATGAATAAAGCGTACGGGAAATAATGAATATAGAATGAGCCTAGTGATAAAAAAAATTCTAGTACTCAACAAGTGAAAATAAATCTGACTAATTTACCTTAGTGCATCAAAAGATAAAAATAATTGTCCGATGATGTGGGTCAACTTGACGTTATTGTTTTTTAAATATCTTTTAATTTCAAGTAATCACTTATTTGTAACTGATTTTATCCTAAAAAAATATGGAATAATTCGGCGAATTTGCAAAAGCCATGCCTGGAATAAACCTCCCTATGTTTTATACATATTATAAAGTCAAGAATTATTTAATAATTTCGTTATTTAAAATAAAATTGAATTTTCCCAAAAATGTATCTAAGCGACACCTAATGAAGCCCTGTACGAACGTTCTTGGACCCCCAAGGTAGTTTATCTGAACCCCGTTTTGAAATCATACTGTAATCTATTGTATAGTTTTTTGTCTGGTTGAAGATATTACCCCATAAATATATAATTCACTTACAAACTGTTAAAACACATTTGCTACGTGCTTCAATCACCTACTGCGTGTAAACATGCATTTAATGTCAGATTTCGAAATTAATTATCTGGATGCCCGGGAATTAATTTTTATTAACCCACTGCAGTATTTAATTCGACAGTGATCTCGTTGTCAACACGTGATTAAATAATCACGATTTTTTAAAATTTACCTTTCCACGGGCTTTGCTTTATGAGAACTGAATTTCATCATAGCCTCCGCAATAACTCAGCATCTTAATGGTCAAGAAATTACCTGCTACCGTAAAATAACTATAGCGACATAAAAAACTATTAATGTTCAATACCATCTCCGCCTCTAGGGGAGCTAGTCGCGTCTTACCCCAACGTCTTTGCTTGTACTGATTCGCAAGGAACATGTGTACAAAATTTAATCGAAATTGCTCCAATGTTTTGATTTAAATGCGGTACATACACACACTAATATATACTGAGGCAGTCAATTATATTTATAATAAGGAAATGTTACTTGAACAATCTCTTTCGGCTGTTTGCTGTTAAACAATGTGTGTTCATTTATTTTTTTCCCCTTTATTTTCCGTAGAATATATATACACCGCTTACCGTTTAAACATTGAGCGGTTTGGTACAAAAGAAAAGAATTAAAAATTAATTCCATTGATTTCAGTAGAATATATAGAGATTATAACCTTTGTACTGAACAAATTTGTTTATATTTTAAATTTCGATACTTATAAGTAATGCAATTGTCATTATTATCATTATTTTTCACGGTTAGTTTTTTTGCAAGATTTCATAAATCTGCATAGTGACGCTGTAAATAAACTGGTATTTATAAAATAAATCTGCATTTCGACTTATAAAACATTTTTCATGTTTATAGACCAATTAAAATGTATTTATGATTATGTAACTGTAAAGCGTAAAACAAAATTTTGTTTAAGTAAGAATAATTTTTAATAGTTTTTTCATGTATTTCGCATTGGATGACATAAAATAACGGGAAAACTATCTAATTTTTAAAATATATTATCAGGTTACATGGCATGTGCAGTGTCAGAATTATTGTTGTTGAGATTGGGTCAGCTTGCTGGCCGTTTTTTAAAAAAATGTTTTCCTGGTTGTCAAGTGATATGAAAACATTTAGCCAGTGTGACACGTAATGCATAAAAATAATATGCGTAAAACCACATTTCGAACGCGATGGTTAATGTGCTATCCACATTTCACCGGCGTGATCCATATTGGCTGCGGGTTTCATGATTCGAGTTGCCAAGTTGCGTTCTGTGGATTGAAGCTAAATGACTACGCTTAGAAAAGGAAGGAACAGAAGCGTGTATCGTAAGCCAGAACATGACTGTGTTCCAATTGCGCTGCGGGTCGAACACGCGACCTCCCACTCCAGGGACAGCGCTAATCTGTTCCCAACAGACCGATGCGATCTCGGCGACCAGGGGCTGTAATTAACACAGACGGCCTCTCCACACTGCTTTACGCATTGTGTACCTGATTAGTGACTTGCTTTTCTCGGCCCTGAAAGGCAAACATAAGCTGCGACACACAAGTAATAGGGTGAGGCCTCTTCTAACTACTGTACTTCGACGCCATTTTTTCATTAGTTTCCTTTCCTAGTATACTGTCGAGCGTTTACAATGTAGAAGCGTTTTATCCAATTTAATTAGGATTTTAATTATTGGAGCCGTTTTCTTTGAAAAGGGTTTAAATCCTATGTAACAAAACGTTAGTTATTCATTACAATAATAATAATTGCATTCTGCTAAGCGCTTTTTATCTATAAACAATTCCCGAAAAAATCCTTCAAATTTCTCAAACTTTTGTCAAAATAAATTTACTTAGTTAATGAAACGAGAATAATTACTTCAATTGAAGCTCAAGCAAGGGTCATGACACCAAATTTAAGAAAAAATATAAAAGAAAGCCGTAATCAAGAAAGGAGTAAGACAAGGATGCAGTCTGTCGCCCATGCTGTTCAACTTATGTATAGGCGATGAAGAAAGTTAAAACAGAATATGGATAAGGAATCATACTGCAAGGAGAAGAATAAAAACCTTACGCTTTGCCGACGATAAAAAGCGCTAATCAGCGGTTGTCCTTTCAATTATTCAGCTAAGCTTCTTCTTCCTTGGCTTTGCAACCCATTCAGGGCCTTGGCCTACCGGATCGACTGCCGACTGTCATCTTTCAGTACACATTTCGAATTTAGAGTGACACGTGGTCAGCGAATCTATTTTACAACAGTCTTAATACCAGTCCTCGTCACCAACATCCAAGCCCTTGCCAGGGATCGAACCCGTTGACCGTTGTGAAGCAGCGACGCTAACCACTAGAACTCAGGAAATTGGCATTTCCATAACCTTGGGGTCATCAGATACACCTCTTATGAATTTAATATTTCAAATAACAATATTTTGAGAGACTCTACAAATAATGTTCTGACTGAGAAAGGTGACAAAAATGAAAATAAATGACGCAACAGCGCAACGATAAATAAGACAACATAAATTAATCTGACACTTGGAACGGAAAGAAATTATTGAGATAGAAATATGGAAGTCACAGTTCTTGTAAATTTCAAGACATTTGCGACAAAGTTGACGGAGCAGAGTCGGATCCATCCTCACAGACTTCTCATCTCGTGCCGCTAAAGATTTGCTTAATGCAACTTGGATTTTGTGATTTTAGACGTCAGAAAATTGACTCTTTAAATAGCGTTGAAATAACGTCTTATGCGTGTCAGGAAAATTGATATGGTCTTTTTATCATTTAAATCTCGTAAACAACTTCGTCGAGCTTTTAGTTTTTATTTACTTAATGAAATTATTATTTTCCCTTAAAACAACTTAAAAATGTTTTTCTAGATTATTCAATTCGATATATATGTCTTATATATAGTGTAATAATTACTGGCTATATAGTTAAAAATATATACAAATAATCAAATAAATTACGTCATTATAAATATTTACGAATATTTCGATCATTTCATGTAAAATAAACAATTAGAAAATTCTAAAATAACATTTAGATCCCTTCAATTAAAAGAATTGAAAATAATTGTGAAATTAACTGAATTATTGATTTTATGCCGTCCAGGTAAAGCTAAAGTTAATGAAAATAGTATAAAAAATTATTTAACTATTTAAAACAGTATTTAAACACAAGTAACATTAAAATGAAACAGTTTCAAATCTTACACAGAATTCATAATTATCAAAATTAAATAAATTTCAAATTTAATGTACGTATTGAATATGTTTGAAAACTTAAGATTAAAATTTAACGTATGTACAGAATATTTTTACAATAAATGAAATTATAATTTGAGGGCAATTCTTTACATTAATTGTCCTAGTGTTTGATTTGAAGTGAGACAATAAACATTCATCATCCTTAAACCTCCTAAGTAATGAAATTAAATTAATTCGATGAAATTATATTAGTAAACCTTATAATAATTTATTCTAGCTTAAATGGACAGTAATTATTATTTTTCTACGTCAGATAATTTTTATATTTAGAAAATAATTCAATGTCATAATTTAATACTATTTTAAAAGAGATAATATTTTATCAACTAAATTCATTGTTGAGAAATTTATGGGCTTAAGAACCAATATATTATTTTTCAATCAAATGCAAAAGCAAAAGCTTTCTTGAAAGGGGATTAAATATACATTTTAAATTATATAACTCAGATAAACATGACGCGTTTCCCATTTCATTGTAAGGAAAATTTTTTATTTGAATAATGTAGTAGACGCCAACGGATAGACCGAAAGATAACAATGTCGGTCATAGGGATATGGAAGTAATTATTTTATTCGCAACGAAACTGCAGAGAAGTTCAGTTTACCAAAAATTGCTTGGGTGAAAATGAACAAAATCGTATTTTAGAAACGGAGATATCTGAAATTGGTTCGGGAAACGTAGAAAAGCACTAAATCATGGTAACAAGATTTCACTTCACCCAACCGTTGAAGAGAAATCTATTCCGGTTATTAAAGCTTTAACATTCGACTAAAGCGTGATCGGTGACATTATCGGCTGAAAAACTTGTGCAAGTGAAGGAAAGTGTAGTTGCATACTAATATAATTGTTAGACGTTTTTAGCATGTTTCAGGTAATGTGGCCAGAGTGGTAGAAAGAGACATTTTCAGATCTGAAGTAAAGACTGACGTTTATCAATGTTGTACGAAGGAAATTTTTAACCGAACAAAAAATGTGTAGCACAGAATATAAAAGTGGAAATTAATGAATAACGACAAAAAACAGCTCACATCATTTGTTTCAGAAAATATATTTTAGTGTAGCCAGAATGGAATAAAGCTGCATTTAAAGATCTGTAAAAAACCATTGGTGCCACAAAGTTGGCAACAGAGGCCGTCACATGTCGCATTTCAATTTCATTAAAGTTAGAAACGTACCTGTTAGAAATTATGCATTCTAAATAGTCAGATACTCCAAGTACCAACCTGAAAAAAGAATTAATTTATTAAAATCATGAAGAAGATAGTTACTTAATAGTGAAGTTGAAAGTTCAGAATAGTGTTTGAATAACAGATTAATTTCAACTACAGTAATTAAATATTACAGAACGTTGAGGGTACTCTGTATATCACATTGCACACACAAAAAAGTTTCAGTGTATTAGACATTGATATATTTTCAATATTTCTGCCTCGACCACCCCACGAGTGTCGTTACTTACCAACGCGATGTTTCTTTCCGGGTTGAAAGGAACACGCCTACAATATTTGGTGGAAATGGCATAATGCACTTAACTTTGTTTGTGAAACTTTGTTTCGTCCGTTTAAAAGTCTTCTTAGGAGCTGAAATAATTCGTCACCAATCTCAGGAGGTTTTTAGTTAATTTCTTATACAATAACGGCATTAGGAAGAACAGTATCAATGTCATTCATACAAAGACAACATTTATTTGAATCAACTAACGGCTCTTTATGCGTACTTTTAATTTTCGAATTCTGTCCACAGCACTTTGAAAGTCTAACAGAGATCTTCCTGAGCCCACAAATCACCAGATTTTCATTGCAACCGGTAATTAAGCGGTATATCGGACATACATACGTCCATTTTCAATTATAGAGATTAATGAAATGAAATTCGTAATGTGTCATGCAAGTTCGCAGTCGAATCGGTAGGCCGAGGCCCTCAATGGGCTGTAGAGCCAAGGAGGAAGGAAGGAAGGGAATGAAATGAAATATAGAAGTAAAAGATGGAAAGAAAAGTTCAGTTAGAATTTTGAATTTTAATTAATTGATAAAGGTTGTTGTGGTATTTTCCTAAGATTGGCATCATGCAACTCTCGATACTAACCAATATTGCGCAAGCCTTTTCATTATTTGTTTAACTTCCACACCCCACACCGTCGCGTATTCCATCCTTGTTCTTCCATCTTCTGTTCTCACCCTACACACTTTCTCTAATGCTAATTTTACAATACCCTCACGTCATAAAACGTGGCCTATTAGTCTATCACTTCTCTTGATCAACGTCCTACATATTATTCGCCCTTAACCTATTCTGTTTCGTTAGTGAATCTATCCAACCAGCTGAGTTTCAGAATTCTCCTATAGCATCACATTTCATAGGCTTCTTTTCCTTTCTGCAACTCCTATCGTCCGCGTTCCGCACCCTTTTAACGCCACGCTCCATACGAACATTTTTAGCCACGATTTCCTAATATTCATGCTTATATTACCCGTAACTAAATCCCTTCCCTGCCTGTGCTATCCTACTCTTTATATAGACTATACTTCTACCATCCCTAGTTATTACGCATCCCATGTAGCAGAATTCTTTAACTTCCGTCAAAATATCCTTTCCCAATCTAACACCCCTTGCTATTCCACTGTTTCCCATACTACACTCCATCACCTTTGTTTTCCCTCTATTCATCCTCATATTGTATTATTTTTTTATAGGAACAAGTTCATACCATCATTTATGGTTTCCAAGTCTTCTTCTGACTCTCCTAAATTTACACTATTATCGGGAAACCATAGGGATTTTATTCATTCTCCTTGCAGTTCGATTCCTTTTCCATGTTCCGTTTTAACTTTCTTCATCGCCTGTTCTATGTATAAGTTAAATAGTATGGGGGGACAGAGTGCATCCTTGTTTTACTCCTATCTTGATTTCTGCTTTCATAACTTTACTTTTAATTATATTTACTGCTTACTGCCTTCTTTAGAGGTTGTGGATAAGTTGATATTTTAATCCTGTCCTCTTCAAAATGTTTAATAGTTTGTTCCAGTTCAGATTATCAAAGGCTTTTTCTAAATCTAAAAATACCTTGAACGTAGTCCTGTTTTTCTTATCCTGTATTCTAAAATCAGGCGCAAAGTCAACTGATCTTCTCCTAACTCGCTTTCTATTTGTCGCCCCATCCTTCTAAATACTATTTTATTTAATATTTTGCTTGTATGAGATACTAAACTGTGTTATTCGAATCTATCAGCAGCATGGGTATAATTATGTATCTATTTAAATCTTATGGCATTCTTCCTATTACGTATATTTCGCAAACTTTACTGAACAGTCATGATTTTGATGTTTCGCCTGTTACTTAATTTTCATAAATAAATTAACAAACACATTTAACCCACAAATTTTATTTACAATTATCACAAGTTATACGATAAAATTAGCAGTAGCATTCATTATTTAGTGGCATATGCATATGTAAAGAAACATATATGCCGTTAATTTTTTTAACAAATAGAATTTTTTACAAGTCACTGTTCAGAATCAAATAATTAACCTGCTAAAATTGTAAAAATAATGTACAGTACGAGGTTTATGATGTTTCATTGTTCTTTTATAGCTGATTGAAGCTACCGTTTATTCTATTGTATGATTGTTTGCTAATCACAAATGAAATTTGAGGACTGGAATGTGTTGGTTAATTATTTTATGTCATCAATTTTTTAAAAAGAAATTAAACGACTTGCACAGAATTCATAAATCCAAATAAGAGCTGATAAAAATATCATTTATTATAGGTTGTAAGAGAGAAAATGTACACGAAGTCGGGGATTGGAATAGTATGAGATATTAAGGATCGAACAGAACGGCACTTTCACTTGAGAACGATGGCAGAGTACGCCATCGAAACGTCGTGGCTTAAACTCCATTTAACCCGGGTGGAAACCCAAGAATTGTTTATTTTAGTATGAGATATCGTCAAAGATTAAAATAGTTATTAATGTCTATAAGTTTAAATAAGGCCAAAAATAGCGAAACATAACAAATTATAATTAAAAACTATTATAAAACATTATAAAGGCCCAGTTGATAAAAACAAAATTCACCATGTAGTTTATAAATTAAATTTCAATGACTGTCCTTGTGTATATATAGGCCATACTAAACGAGCCATCAACATCAGAATCAAGGAACACTGATACAATATTAAGCTTTCAGAAGACAAATTATTTCTCATTTCAAAACATATTTTAGATTGTAACCACACTATTGACTGAGATAATTTCCAAATTTTAGACAAAGACAGTAATTACAAATGGCAATTAGTTTCAGAAATTCTTCACATTAAACAGAACATTAATACTTTGAATGTAAAAACGGACACTCTCATATATATATAATATCTTAATTCATGGAATGTAATGTATCAAATTTTTTTAAAATTTTTGTCTTTTGGTTCTTTAATTGCTATATTCTGTGGCTCAATTATAATAACTTTGGAATGTTAAAAATTTTGTGTATTGTAATTTAGTTCAACCTGAAGTGTCCAGATCTGTATCGAAACATGTTGTTTTTAAATTATAGTTTATGCTGCACTAATTTTGTGTCTGTTTTTGTCCTCATTTAAACTTTAATCGTGAAAGATATTTCTGCAGATATTTCCTTGGAAATATAGTCTCAAAAATTTACGCCTTCCCGCTGATCATGCACAAAAATAAATACCGGTCGTTTTACCAGGACATGGTTCTTTTAAAGCAAAATATAATATTTGATTGGTTACAATGAATACATTAGTCTGAATGTCTTATTCGTCCACTAGCAAAGTTAATGTGGCAATCTGAGCATCTTCAGCTGAGTCAAAATGTAATGAAGGGAAACGCACCGCATATGTGCGGCCGCTTTGCCTGAAGTCGTATGGCGACAATGCGGGCCTCAACTTTTCATACGATCCATCTGCTTGTCTTGTTTGTCAAGCTCAAAGTCTCGTCGCGGTCTCCGTCGGCAAATATTGCTGCTTTCAGAGGCAGACCCGGCCAGCGCTGTTAACCCAGTCCGAGATGAGCTCAAACAACAAGTTCCAGAGACCGATAACTGTCTCCCGCCACGGGCGAGCACACACACAACTTCCTACCAGAGACCACAGAAGACATCGTCACTACATTCCCGGCAATCCATATCATCCTTCATCACTTGCACGGCAACCTTAACTTACTTCGAAATATAGTCTCAATAATTTACGCCTTTCCGCTGATCAGACACAAAAATAAATACCAGTCGTTTTACTAGATTTAAGGAGAAAGAAAGACATCCCCAACCTAATCAAGCGCAGGCGCTTCACCCCAGAGTGACTGCGGGACTCACCTGATTATGTCGGGAAAGCCTCTCTGTTTTTTTATCAAAGTTTTCACATGCCGAGACACCTTCACCTATTTTAGGAGGTATATGTACTGGGGTCAAAGACCTTACGCATATGGCAA
Organism: Eucriotettix oculatus; assembly: GCA_034510155.1. Lineage (NCBI taxonomy): Eukaryota > Metazoa > Arthropoda > Insecta > Orthoptera > Tetrigidae > Eucriotettix > Eucriotettix oculatus. The sequence continues at coordinate 7,942,785 of CM067381.1, forward strand.
GAGTTTTCCGCTGATTCCGTTGGATCAGTCTCTTTAAACTGGTGGAGACATTGAGAAGGGAATTCTGCGACCCCACAGCACACTCGTCTCCCGTCGTTCGGAAGGGCGTGAGGATAGAACCCAATGCCCGACCGACCTGATGCAGGTTTCCTATAATTTTCCCTGCATCTCTTTAAGTGAAACACCGGGTAGGATACTTAAACCATAACCCGGGGCCCTACTCAACCCTTGGCTACCTTGCTCTACGTTCCGCATCCCCCCTTTTCAATTCCCTTCCTATGCTATTAAAGGGAGATGCCTGTTTCAGGATCACCCTCATGTAGCCAGGTAACCCAAAAAAAATTCAGCACTTAAAATTTATTACGGAGGAATTACTCTGTTAAACGCAGTATATAAAGTGTTATCAAATATTTTGTTTGAGAGACTTACCCCTATGCTGGAAAGGTAGTGGGGAGTTATCAATGCGAATTTAGTAGAGGATATTCAACCACGAACACTCCGCCAATTATTACAATATTAGCACGTACCATTTATTTATTGATTACAAATCTGCCTATGATAGCATATTGCCGACTTCCTGTGGCGTAATGGTTAGCGTGGCTTCCTCACAACCCAGAGGTCCCGGGTTCGAATCCGTGCATGGGCGTGGACGTTTGTGTCGTCATGTTCGCAAAGATCGGGATTAAGACTGTTGGAGGATCGATACGCTGACCACGTGTCACTCCAAACTCGGAATGTGTCATGCAAGATGACAGTCCGCAGTCGATTCGGTAGGCCCTGGCCCTGAATGGGCTGTAGAGCCGAGGAGAAAAAAAGATAGCATATTAAGAGAAAAACTGTGCATGGCCATGAATGAAATGCAGATCCCAGCTAAATTGGTGAGACTGGTAAATTTTACACTAAGGAAAGTTAAAAGTAAAATCAGAGTTGGAAACCAACCTTCGGAAGACCTGAATACTGAGAAAGGATTAAGACAAGGTGATGCGTTAGCATGCCTACTCTTTAATATTGCCCTAGAATGAACCATAAGAAAATAAAATATACATACCCGAGGCACCATTTTTAATAAATTTATACAGATAATGGCTTAAGCAAGTAGAAATACTAGAGAACTAATGAAGGCATTCCAAAATTTGGAAGCGGCTGCCAAAGAAAATGGATGAAATGTTAATGAGTAAAAAATACATGGAAGTAACGGGCCGACCAACAAAGGACAGATACTTGGAAATTAATGATCACAGATTTGAAAGGGTCACTAAATTTAAATATCTGGGAAGCCTGATAACACAAAATAATGATATAGTAGTCGAATTACAATGGCAAATAAGTATTATCATGGGCTGAAATCTCACCTCGTAAGCATTAAGACCAAAATGAAGCTTTACAAAACCCTAATCAGACCTTTTCTGTTATATGGAGCTGAAAACTGGATATTATCTAAGGCAACGGAAAACAAACTACAAATTTTTGAAAGGAAGGTTCTAAGAAAAATATATGGGCCACCTCATGATGGAGGAATTTGGAGAGTTAAATATAGCTCAGAACTGTATGATCAGAATAAAGAACCTGAGATAATAAAAATAATTAAAGATGAAAAGATGAGATGACTGGGCCACATACACAGAATTGAGGAGGGAAATATATGTGAACGAATAACTTTCTACAAGATGATTGGTACGAGGAAGAGAGGACCTTCAAGGGACGGGTATCAAAAATTGTAAGATGGCAGCTATGGATAGATCCACGTGAAAGAGAGTAGTGAAGACGGTCTTGGCCATAATCGGGCTGTTGTGCCAGAGAAGAAGAAGAATTTATTCTTGTGTCAAAAGAAACCATATACGTTTGCTATTAATATAAAAGAAAATGAGAGGAGAACTCAAAAAGAAGCGAAGTAACGCAGATCGTCAAACAACGAGCTGTGGACGTGTTGGAAAACGTTAATTTAAGTTATTTGACGATAAGAACATAAAAAGTGAGGGGAATTAATAATTTTACCGTTTTTCGTTATCATTTAAGATGGACACAATGGACGCTAATATTATTACAAGTTAGTACAGAATTTAATTTACACTTTTGTGTGTTTGCATTCAAAAATATTCTGTGTATATTAGAAAAAATTAAATGCTATGGAATTACAGGAATGCCTTTTTCTTAGTTGAAATCGTATTTATCAAATAGGAAACAGAGGGAAGTATTGAAAGATCCATTAACATTCTGAATGGGCAGAAATAAGGGTGGGAGTTCCTTGGGGTTCTGTGTTGCGTCCTCTATTACTTCTAATCTACATAAATGACTTAGCAAAAATATTACACACATTTTCATAAGCTGTACATTTTTCAGATGATACAAGAATTTAATAAGTAACAAGGACACACTAAATGAAGCAGCATGTATTAAATCAAGTGTTTCGATGGTTTTCTGTGAATGGTTTATCACTTAACCTTAGTAAGACCAATTTAATGTAATTCCAAACAACAAACGCATTCTTACAATCTGTAAACCTGGAGAAAGTAATAAAGAAGTACGCGAAAATATGTATATTAAATTTTTAGGACTTTCTGTAGACAATTAACTTAATTGGAAAGAGCATATTAATCCACAGCTTCTTATACTGCAACAGTAATATCTAATTATATGGACATACGAACACGAAAATTAGTGTATAATGCATATTTTCATTCTGTATTGTTTTATGGAATTATATTTTGGGGAAACTTCTCAGCAAGAGAAAAAGTATTTGGAATCGAAAAAAGAGTAAATGGAATAATACATCAAGTCAATGCAAGAACATCTTCTCGAGAAGTTTTAAAAAATTTAGACATTAATTCTGTTTGTGATTAACAATACAAATTTATATACTAATAACTCAGATGTGCAGAGAATTAACACCAGAAATAAAAACAACCTTGATGTTGAATGTAAGAGACTAACAACCCTGAGCTTCCCCCACACATTAAACATCTCCGAAATGAACGTGTAGCGACATGCATTGAAGTGCAAAGAGTAGCGGAGCAAAGAACTTCAGTGGCTGACGCGTGGTGTGGCAGTTCTTTACCGCAACAACGAGTCTAAGTTTTTAGTAGTCTCAGATAAAAAGTATATGTATACCAGCGTACAAGATGCGCGAGACTTAAATAAAACGTTGTAGATATTATTGTGCGTTATTAATCACATAGCAATAAACGTAACAAATTTAAAACCACTTTCCTACTTCGCCATTCCATATATTCTGTAAGAAAATTTGTATAACTATGTAATTATTCATGTACAAGTAGGTAGAAGATTATCCTATAAATAATCTAACAAATTTATGTAAAACTGTTTGACTCATTCCATATCCTCGAAGCATTGCTTCACTGAAGGATCCACGGAATAAGATTGTTAGGTTAAGTTACCGAACACCAAACTATTGGGGAAAATATATCATACGGGTACTCTAAGGCCAGATTATTACGACCAACTGAGGTATTTAGGAAAATGAGTCAGAACCATGGTTGAAAGATTGGATAAAGAGCATAATTTATTAACCATTAAACGCATGTTGATAGCTGGAGCAATAGTGAGTATCTGTGAAACAGTTGCTTTCGATAATAGTTGTAGAACAACTTTTCTTAAAGTATTTAAAGATTGGACTGATGGCCAGAAAATTGGGCCTGAACGTGAGTGTTTTGTGTTACACGTCTAGCCAATGTTTAGTAAGAACGGTAAAACTGGTAAAACGTGTAAACAGCATCTGATTACTATAGATCTTAATCAAAGATGCTCTATAATTATTTCTGTCACACTGTTCACCGTAGACTGCATTTATAAGTTATGGTATGTTCGAACGTCTTTGATATCGAGGAACTTGACGAATGGACAGTAGACTGATGAAGGACATTTCTAATGGAATCAAGCGGATAACAGAATGGGAATTTGACCAAGACATCAAGAAAGCATGGACCCTCACATAACTGAGAGAAATTCTTGATGCCGCTTGGATGAACTTATGAATAACTCAACATACTCAAGTGTCGTTGCTGATCAAGTTCATCCTATTATGTTAATGGCGTTTTCCAGTGAACATGGAAAAAAAGCCGCATTCCTTGGGATTGATTTCAGGAACATGAGGGAAACTTTGGTTTCAACGAGCATCAGATCTCAATCCAATTGAGCATTTGTGGGACGAAGTTTAAGGAGCATCCTGCTCTTTGATCCAGAACTTTCAAATTTATCAAAACTGGGCAATATAGGGTGCCTGTTAAAGAATGTGCCAGGTTAAATGGTATATTGAAACAATTTCAACAAATCATACACTAAATTAAAGTTAAACTAATCTAGTTTTTTTTACAATCATTAACTATGTGCTCCTATAATTATACACAGCACATCCAACCGAAAATCCAATTCTTCCCACACTTAGCATGTATCCTGAGTGATGGAAGATATAACCTCTTCAATTCTGTGTTTCAACTCTGGAATATTAGGTACGAACTAGGACAGGATATTTTATGAAATCCCAAATAAAAACACCACATGGCGTGAGGTAAGGTGAAAGAGAAACAAATGGGGAAGGAGCTCTGACGTTTTTGATTAACCATGAATCGAGATGAAAAACTTAAGCGTCATTACAACTTAAATAAAATTATATTACACTATGTTTATTAGTATTCGTCTGTAACATAATAAAAGGTTTTGCCTAAACCACTATTTCAATTTAACAATTGTAGTCATGAACGTTTTGTAAACCCAGTTAAAACACGATAACCTTTCGGGAAATAATATAAATAGGATTTCAGCATGAAATAGAACGGAATGAATTTTTCGGCTTATAAAATGTCAAATTAAGGAATTAAAATTCATGACAATTGTCATACATTTCTTGGCATATTTTCATAGAGTAAAAATGGTATTCACAACAAAATAAGAGTGTCTGTTAAAATAAATGGTATAAATCATTGAACTATTAAATAAATTCAGAACATTACAAAGAAGTTTCTTAGGTGTTGTGGAATTAAATAACCGATGTAAAAAATATATGTAATTATAAATTTTTTGCTTATTTCGCTTTTTTTACAGTTGTCATAAGATTGTAAACGTACTATTCTTAGATAAAAAACCGTGGAGTAATGATTCATTGTTTGTCTCTCACATGAAAAAATATCGTTATGCCAAAATAGATCAGCGCGCAGTAACGTTGTTATCGTTTGGAAATGTCATTACTAGATGTCAGGGGAATTACGCGACGTTGATAGTTAATGAAATCACTTCAGGATCTATTGCTCTAACTACAACAAGCAGGCAGCGTTTGAAATACGCAAAAATTAAATTTGTAGATAGAATTTTATCTTCTTCTACTTCTTCACAATTAAGAAAAAAACACTAATCATATATTCTATTTTAGTTCACCTAAAAATTAAAACAATTTAATTCCTGCTGGGTAAATCGTGTTAAGAAGAATCTACTTATAATATAAAAATATGAACTAAGTATGAATTGTCAGTTATAGAAATATATTATTGTTATAGGCGCAATGACTTATGAAGTTATCTTTATTGCGTCTCCAAAAGCCAGAAAGAGACGGAAGCAGACTTGATCAGGGAAAAGTTGATTGTTGAAGATTTGAATGAGATGAGCCGTGCTGAGCAAGATTCACGGAGTAGAATATATAAGCAATAAAAGTCCTAAAGCGATCAGAATATTGTTTCTTGTTACGTTACAGATATTTCTAAATTTTTAAAAATTCTATTATGTATTACTGTAAAATACTTTCTTCATAGTCGTGGATTTTCGTCAAGGGTACGATATTTAGAAGTAATAATTTTAAACTGATAAATTTAAATGGATCAACAATAAAAATTCATTCCCTTTTGTTTGAGTAAATCAAATTTTAATATAACATCAGTGAACAAACTGCTTAATAATACTTGAGACGGTAAAAATTAAGAGGAAGTATTCAGCATAATTTTTGTTCCCAAATAGCGCTGTTCTTGAGACTGAAACAACTGGCATGTCCTAAATGGTCTAATTTTCGAAATAACTCATGCTCGATCACAACGGATTTGGTTCAAATTTGGCATAAATGAAGATTCGCGTTTTTAATTTAAGTTTTCAAAATATTAGGCGGTGATGTGCGGACAATTGAAAATACAGCCTTCTGATGAGAAGCCTGTGAATCGCGGTCGCTACAAAACCGCACGAACCCCCATTTTTACAGTCTTCATTATTGCAATAACATAAGCAAAAATTTGGTTAGGCTATAACGACTTGTTGTGGATTTTTATTGTTTTAGAGTATTTTTCCAATTCGTATTAGTAGTACCTCTGCATGTAGATTTATATAAATATAACGGGCTCTCAAGAAAATCACTAAGATGTGAATAATATTTTGAAACACAATTGAATGTCACTTTAGTGTTGTAATGAAAAAACACCACTACATGTGAAATTTGGCGGTACGGAATCAAAGGCACGTGGCGTTAGGAAGTTGAAGGTGACAGACAGAGGTAATAAAACCCCAGACGTTGACGTGAGTTGGATTGTTCTGAAGCCCTTTAAATCCGGCGGCATCGTGTTGTTAAGGGACATGGTGTTTTCCCCCAAATACATCGGTGGAGAGGGGTGAGTGACTCCTCCCAGAGACGATACGGATTTAATTTTCATTGGACAGTAACGGGCCCTGCCACCGGCCGAATGTGAAATAAGGAAGTGGGACAAGGCAACCCAAGAAAAATTGATTCTTATTCATTATAATTGGAATATTTAGGGTGGAGATTATGATTAAGACAGGACTTTACGAAAGACTGGACTGATTGGGAGTGGATATAAGACTAAATATTAGTGAGTGTACATTTATAGTGGACAATTATAAATTGTAGATTGCTTCGGCCTCGGATATTTGGAAAACAGGAAGATGGCGTGCTCGAGGTCTGGGCACCAAAGTGCTTGGAACAAGGAAGCGGCAGGGAAGACTCCAGCGGGAAGATTCAGGCCTAAGCAGAAAAGGGAGGGTAACTACTCTGTAACCTTTTGCCGTTTTCCTGTACTGCCAATTCCGTGTTGAATATGAGAAGGCCTGTTTAGACGACGGTTAATCTAGAACTTGAGTATCCAGTTAATAAGAAATATAATTTGTGTAAATATTGTAAATGTATATTTTGTTAATCATTAAAAATGCAATTATTTCGATAGGTGGATACATCTATTACTCTTCTTGTCCATTATTTAGGGCCATCAAGTTACGTGGATGTTCTATGAGATATTACATGAGAGAACGAAGGTGGAGCATTGCTAGGATCCTTTAATCCCAAGTTTCTTAAACTTTTTCTAATAGCGACCCCTTTACGAGGAATATAATATTAAACAACCTAGGATGTCATGAAGTTAATATATCCAATTAAGTTAAGATTAAATTATTATATATTGCAGAATATAAAACGTCGATAACATAAGGAATAAATAACACGAACCCATTCTTTTTTTATTAAGAGAAATACATTTTGGTAACAATTATTTCTTCTCTTGAACAATTTTATAATAATATTCAATTAATTTTAACGTCAAGCAATATTAATGTGACGAATGAGCTTGTTTACCTTTATATAGAAAATTAAATCCAGCCTCAATTCAATTAGTTTGTTTATAGTTGCGCCAACTGCAAGTTTCTTAGCGACTATGCACGATTAGGGGAACTTGTATCCATGAAATAATAGTATGATATCACACTTAACACAAACGTCCAAGTCCATGCCAGGATTTGAACCACGGGACATCTGTGCTGTGAGGCAGCGACGCTATCCACTAAACCACAGGAAGTCGGTATAATATATTTTCAACGTTTGTAAAATAGGCCTAAATTTTGATTTTATGAATGCTAATTAGGTTGAACAAAATAGTAGTAATATATTTAACGTCACTTTAGACAGAACTGCATATTCTGATTTCATTTCAATACATAATTAATAATGGTGCTTAGGAAAATCTGTGATGCAAGCTTGCATCAAAATAATAAGAAGTTACAAACAGTGAAAAAAATACAAACTACAAACCGCAGAGCACGTACACACGTATCACTCCACAGACAATAGACAAAGGCCAGACGTATTGTCTACCTGAAGTTCTACACAGTGGCGACGCAGTCACATGTTTCTAAATTCCATCATCACTAATTTCATTCATAGGCGATATTCCAATCACTTTTGTAACAAATACATGCAGAGTGTTACATAAACTGGACAGTAGCATACTAAACATGAAACATAAAATATTATAAGAGCCATTATCGTCTTATTTTTTTACATAAATTAGGTAAGAATTAACGACCTCTGTAACAAACAATTATTAAATTTTGAAAAATAATTTAAAAGTTAATACTAAAGACTGAAGCAAGGACTACAAGTGTTGGTCAAAACGCCTATTTAGTATTAAGTTTAAAAACTATTGTTCAAAATTAATAATTGTCTGCTTAGCAAGTCGTTATTTCTTATCTAAGTATATAATCTGCTGTAGGTTGACGGGCCTTAGATGATCTTCAAAACATATCGTATATTTGATTGCTGCAGTTCATAGAAATTACTACAATGTAACAAGGTATCAAAAGGGTTTTATATTACCGAGTATTTGTTTTTAATTAATAATTTATGTGTATCGGGAATAAAATTTTTATAAATCATGTATTAAGTAGTTAATCCCCGCGACTTCGTTCGCTCAGAAATAATTCTGTTTATTTTGCCTTAATACGAAACAACAGGTACATAATTTTGAAGTAATTGAATATATAAAAAAGTACTGTATTATTTATTTATGATCGCTTCAGGGAAAATCTTATAACTCGCAGTTGGTTTTCTACGTTTTGGAGCCAATAAAAATGAGCAATTACTCGCACTCTCTCTGGGTACTTTTTATCAAAGTTCTCATATGCCGAGACACCTTCACCTATTTTAGGAGGTATATGTACCGGGGTCAAAGACCTTGGGCTTATGGCAAGAGCTGTCCGCTGATCCCATTGGATCAGTTGGTCAACTGCCTCCTGAAACTGGTGGAGACACGGAGAAGGGAATGCTGCGACCCCACAGCAGACTCGTCTCCCGTCATTCGGAAGGGCGTGAGAATAGTACCCAATGCCCGACCTACCTGATGCAGGTTTTCTAGGGTTTTCCCTGCATCTCTTTAGGTGAAACACCGGGTAGGATCCTTAAACCATAGCCCGGGGGCTCTAGTAAACCCTTTGCAATCTTGCTCTACCTTCCGCATCCCCCCTTTCAATTTCCTTCCCTTCCTACGGTAAGAGTTGTTCGTTGATCCCAATGGATCAGTCGGCCAACTGCCTCCTAAAACTGGTGGAGACATGGAGAAAGGAATGCTGCGACCCAATAGCAAACTCGTCTCCCGTCATTCGGAAGGGCGTGAGAATAGTACACAATGCCCGACCTACCTGATGCAGGCTTTCTAGGGTTTTCCCTGCATCTTTTTAAGTGAAACACCGGGTAGGATCCTTAAACCAGAGCCCGGGGGCCCTAGTTAACCCTTGGCTACCTTGCTCTACCTTCCGCTTCCCCCCTTTTCAATTCCATTCCTATGCTATTAAAGGGGAGTTGCCTGTTTCAGGATCACCCTCATGTAGCCTGTTAACCAGAATTTACGTATACCTCGAATCGACGATACAAAGAAGTTTATTATTTCTCAAGGAGTTAGCTCTCTGTCAACAATAGGTTAATAACGGCGCGAACAACAATGGATGGACTCCTTCGGAGCATAAACAGCTCAAGAGTATAGGCAACCCGAATCTAAATGGATGTATATATTTTTATATTAATATTTTTTATAATCCATACTGAATATAGCGATAAATAAAATTAAATTTATCACATTAAATCACAAATAACTTTTTATTTCCAGGAAACATGATTGTAGAAATATATTCAACTAGGTGGGGATCCGGCGTTGTATGGGTTTCCTTTTTATTTTCATATTAGTAATTACTTAATTTTAAAATTCACCTGACGCGAAAAATAAAACCAATTTATCAATTTATTAATACATCGTGTTGACGATCAAAAGAAGTTAATTTTTTCTCTACCTGCTGCAACAATAGATAATAGTAAGTGGGTGAATGATATAGGAACGCATAATGAGACTTATAACTCGCAGTTGGTTTACACGCCGGCTTTCGCGCGGCAATTCCAAGATATCTTCCCGTAGGACTAATATTTGTATTTATATTCATATTATATTAAAATCTTATGGTCTGAAATTAAATATGCACGAATATTTGAGATAAATCTCCTGTTTTTAAACTCTCAAATTTTCATTGAAATCCGTTGAACCGTTTCGGAGTCTATTCGAGACAAACATACAGACAGACACTTCAATTTTATTCGTTGGTATAGATACCAATTTTTTGTGAATCCCCCCAGAGGGACTAAGAGCTCCTCTATGGATTGTGAAACAGACGAATTAGCGGTGTTGTGTAGTTGTATTTAGTAAAACCTTACGTATAATTTGAAGAGTGAATTGCATTTCTCGTAGACGCTTCAGCCCAGAGTGACTGCGGGGCTTACCTGATCATGTCGGGGATGCCTCGCACTCTCTCTGGGTACTTTTTATCAAAGTTCTCATATGCCGAGACACCTTCACCTATTTTAGGAGGTATATGTACTGGGGTCAAAGACCTTGGGCATATGGCAAGAGTTGTCCGCTGATCCCATTGGATCAGTCGGCCAATTGCCTCCTGAAATTGTTGGAGACACGGAGAAGGGAATGCTGCGTCCCCACAGCAAACTCGTCTCACGTCATTCGGAAGGGCGTGAGAATAGTACCCAATGCCCAACCTACCTGATGCAGGTTTTCTAGGGTTTTCCCTGCATCTCTTTAGGTGAAACACCGGGTAGGATCCTTAAACCATAGCCCGGGGGCCCTAGTTAACCCTTGGCTACCTTGCTCTACCTTCCACATGCCCCCTTTTCAATTCCCTTCCCATGCTATTAAAGGGGAGTTGTCTGTTTCAGAATCATCTTCACGTAGCCTGTTAACCAAAAAACAAAAAAAAATATTTCAATTTTGATTTTAATATTTTATTATTACGGAGCTTTCGGCAATTGCCATATTCATCTACAAAATAAATTACAAAATACGAAAAATTACCATTTAAAAAAATATATGAACATAAATATGGAACCTTGTTTAGAGTTACGGTTATATGATAAAATTTTAATGTTTAAAATATTATACATACCCCATGTATTTCAAAAGCATATAAAATTTCTAAATTTCTTCATGGATTAATATGTGATTACAGACTGTACTGGCTTACACAGAACATTTTTCGAACGTGGGAGTTCCAGAAGTTCTTGCTCATGTACTCATCAAAACACAAACGGCAACATACATCCATGAATCGTCGAAATTTATAATGAAAAATTCTTTCAATGAGTCTTAAAATTTAGCCACGTCAAATTTAACTGTCAAAATGTCAATCATAATCGTAATTTTTAAATCGAATCTTGTAGAACGAGATTCGATGTCTACGTTTAAACTTAACTAATTTTTTTTTATTATTCTAAAAATTGTATAGTTTCATATTTTTTAATTTATTTTGTAGATGAATATGGCAATTACCGAAAGCTCCTTCAGAATAAAATTTGAAAATCAAAATTGAAATATATTTGGTTTTATGAAGTGACGGATATAAATTAGAGGAAAATTATTATCATAATAAATTAATTGTCAGTGTTTAAGGAAAATTTTTTTAATAAACTCCTTGAAGAATGATCTAATAACTTGCAGTCGTGTAATGGAACAGCAACTGCAACTTGGTGGGGGGGGGGAGGGCGTGACTTCTGTGGTGAGGTCTTATCTTGTGGAGGTAGACGTCCGTATTGCTTCTCTCGTTTGCTGGACTGTAGTGTCATAATGACACACCGAGAGCTTTTTATGCACTAAATTTGAAATCTTTGTCTGCGGATGGGTACAGCTTGCTTGATGTAATTCGACGTGGCGTGTAATTGAATGTTTTAAGGTTCGGAGCAGATGGATGGAGGCGGCCCGCTACCTGCAACAATGCCTGCCTAGTTTGGGCGTTCTTTGTTTTTTTAATTCCCGCGAGGTAGTGTCTCGTAGCGAGGCATCGACCCGCCTATGTGCAAGTGTTGACGCTCGGGGCGTATGCGCAGTCTGTCTGCAACAGGTAATGAACTGCAGATACTCGCATGCAACACAATCTCAACCGCTTCTCACTTAATACACCGCGTCATCACGTCCCAACAGCTGCTGCTTCATGCACAAGTATTTACAATTTATTTGACTAATGTGGTCAGAAACCGACACCAAGAATTCAACGATCAAAATACATGACTTCCCTGAAAGTAACTAGATTCTACGATACTTGGTTCCATGATTTTCAAATTATCATAGATCTTAAAAATCGATTATTCGACTTCTACGAGAAATCAGTTCATTTTCATGTGCCATGTGAAAACTTGACCTTTTATTTCCGAGTAAAAGTCAAAAGACGAATAATGTTTGGATGGAACCTTAAATTTGATATGATACTAAATTTCTATGCTACTGACGTTCTAAATCATCTTTCAAAACATTAAATCCAGTCCTACGCTTCTATTTGACCTAATGCATCACCTCCAAATGATATAATCAACATTTGATGTGTTTCTGCAACAGTTTTCCCGAGTTTGAAACAAAATTTCATGCAGGCACGTCAATAAATGAACTGAGATCTTTATTTTCGCCACCCACCAAACAAAACTTTCCTTGACACTATTACTTACAAGGATATGAAATAGCAATTCAGTTCCGTTTCGGGGTGCAAATCTATATTTCGTTCACTGCGACGGAAGGACAACGAAATTCGCCTGAATCCATAAGTAAATCGCGTAATTTTTTCTAGATGGTTAGATGATATGTCGGAATAAACTAGTTCAGTCGAGAAGCCTTCTATCAATCATTGCATTCAATTGTAAAATTTATCTCTGGCCTTTCAGTGAACTGAAGGACAATTTAGAAGAACACCTATAATAAAAGTTTCAAGGCACCAGAATTGCTGTGGAGCTTGATTATTTTTTCCGATTGTGGGGCTGCGTACGTTTTGTGCAACGGCATCAGACAAGCGTGTGATACATGAAGAACTGAACGAATGTGTAATTTTTGTACCATGTGAATATTTTCCGACTAGTATATGTTCCAATCTCTAAACTAGTAGATTCCCCTTAAGTCAGACTGGCATTGTACTTTAAACTAGATAAAGGGGTAAATTTATTATTATTAATTATTATTTCGTATAAAAATATATTACACGTTGGGAACCAATTATAAAATGAATAGTGAGGGATTTATTATTAATTATTTATTATATACCCCAGGTTTGGACGACAATTATGATTATTATCCTTTAACTTATTGGTTAAAAGGGATACATTTATGAAGGGTTCGAAAGAGAAATGAAAAATATTCAAATATAGATTAGGAATTTAATAACAATCAAATCAAGATTCAATATGTGAACAAGATAAGTGAATAAAATGATTTATAACTGAAGACTGTAGAATTTATATTGAGTGTCTTTAATAGCAGATCACTTGCGAGGTGAACCAAAAAACAGCAACGTTATCTATAAGAAATAGGTTTGGCAATGTGAATTTATTACAGTCAATATCAACGACTGCAGCTGCATTCTCTGGTATCGTTTTTCGTCCGTCTACTTTAGGTTGACGATTTGAAGGCGCCTGAAGTCGATTCTCGCTGATTCTTGACGATACCTTGGGCCAAAATAGTGGAAACGTCTACCAAAATCTCTATCTGCTGAGGTCTCAAGAGCTCCACCCAGGTCTCGCCAACGGCCCGCAATTTAATGCTCTTTCTCTGCTTCACTTCGGCAAGTTTCAAATTTTCCTCCTCCCTTTCCCGCTAGTCAATCAGCTGAAATTTCATATAGCACCAATTGATTGGTACATACACAATTGCAGCCAATAGGAGCATTTTTAGCTGCTGATTGTAAAAAAGTAACATTGAACATGGGTTTTGAATTAGTTACATGCAGTAGCTGTTTTTAATTATCCATTCCTGTCTTCCGACATGATGAAACCAAATCCTTCTTGAATTACGGAAGATTGACACCCATTTTCCGTAAAAGGTACTTTATACTTTTGACTGAGGAGATAACGCAGAGCTTTCGTAATATTTTTTCAACAGCGGTCTACTGATTTCATGTACTATTTGGAAATATACTCCAATTTTTTTCAAACATCAGTAGCATGGACAACTGCACTAGCAAGATTTTTGCATCGACACTGAGTATAGATCAGATCTCAATGAGAGACTGAAAGTATAATATAGGTATAGGGTATTGAGAATCTTGGTTAGTGGACACATCCAATGATCATACAAGGAAGGCGGAACTAAGAGGCGCTTTTCATTGAGGAAAGGAAGTTCGAGAATGGTCCTGGAAAAGCGCAGCTGGTCCAGATCTTTAGGTCACGACATTTTCCAGTGTACGTCTGAATAAAGGTGACACGGAGATGAAGCCACAACACAGAGGTTTGTTGGGGTACCAAGAGTGAGGCTTTGAGATACTACATTTTGGGGCAAAAGGAAACGAAAATACACGTAAAGCACGGACATTTCTTAAAGTATACACAGCCATCATTAGTATTTGTAGAAACGTTTCTACATATTCTTCACCGGGAAAGCCTTCGTTCTTTAATCATTAGTATTGATTTTTGTTTTACTCAGCCGAGAAAAACCCTCCGAAATTCTTACGATTGTATTTTACTTTTTCAGTTAAAACGGAATTGAGTGAAAGCAATATTTTTATCCAAATTGTATAATTAAGACATTGTGTGTTTTAATAAATTTTATGCCATATAATTTAAACCTTACAAAGTTTCTCCAATAAACTGTTCTCTAGGAACATATGTTTTGACAGCCTTGGTTTCAAAATGTAATCGTCTGATATTTATCTCAGCCAATTTTTTTGGGTTAACAGGCTACTTGAAGGTGATCCTGAAACAGGCAACTCTCCTTTAATAGCATAGGAAGGGAATTGAAAAGGAGTGTTGCGGAAGGTAGAGCAAGGGAGCCAAGGGTTGACTAGAGCCCCCGGGCTGTTGTTTAAGGATCCTACCAGGTGTTTCACCTAAACAGATGCAGGGAAAACCCTAGAAAACCTGAATCAGGTAGGTCTGGCATTGGGTACTATTCTCACGCCCTTCTGAATGACGAGAGACGAGTTTGCCTTGGGGTCGTAGCATTCCCTTCTCCGTGTCTCCACCAGTTTTAGGAGGCAAAAATATTGTAAATTCTTCCTTATATTATTTGGTGTTTCAACTGTGGGTCTTATGGTAATTTCTACGTTACAATGGAATCAATAAAAACAGCGGAAACTGAGTGGGGTTCTCAAATTTACATAAACTCTGAATTATTATCCCCGTTTCCTTTATTACTTGCATGACGATGCAAATATTGGAAAAATTTTGATAATGTGCAGTAGAGATACGCGAAGGATTTATACGGTTCCATGCTTTATATTTTCTTTCGTGAGGTCGTATCATTGCCAAGGCTAAAAGCACGATAATGACCTCCAGTCACGGAAAGTGTTCAAGGACACGGAATAGGTGCGCAACCCTCGCAATATCAGACTCAGTCCAAGTATGAGCTGACGTGTTTTTTAATGGGTCTCAAAATTAGCATAATCAACAAAGCAGCTTTGTATATTAATTAAACTCAAATGCCAACATTTACAGATTTTAGGTCATCCGTCATGAGTTCACCAGTTCAAACTTGGACCAGGTCTGGGGACTTTGAATCTTGAATACAAAATAAACATGAGGTTCCATGTTCTATACAATTTCATTCTACGTAAAAATAACAGTTCACAAGCTGAAATTTACTGGCTTTCATATCTTAGAGGAGCATCTCTCACATTTCAGTGAATAAATATTATTTCTTAAAAATTCATAGTAATCCTGGAGCCTTCAAAATATATTCGTTTCTTAAAAGACATCTGCAATCAAAATTTGCAATTTCTGCAAGCCATGGTAAATGTTTAAAATTACTTGAAACGCACACGCAATGTTACTCAATCCCTGACGTGAGGAGTGGAGTCGTGACTAAACAAAACCGAGACGCAATTATGAGAATCAGCATTGAAAAACAGGAAAGACAGCCGTATTAAAAACAAACGGAAGTATAAAATGGTAACTAGAAAGATTTGATTCCTGTTCTACTGCAAACAAAAAAAAAATTCGGGCCTCACATCTCGCGGGGTAAGGCTACCGTTTATGTACGACTTGCAGTTTAACATGGCACATTATGTAATTGGGAAAATAATCACGAATCCCTTTCATTGGGAATGAGAAGAAAGTAGTCCAACCCTCTTATTAGGCCTTCAGCTCACATTTGGTTAAAAGAATGGTGAAAAGAAGAGGAAATGCCTAATCGAATTCGTCCAGAGAATCCTTACTATTACTGTCACTTCTCAGTGTGCCGTCTAATCTAGTTCTATTGCAAAATCATACCAATAAATTATTTTTATTATTTTATTTCTCCTAGGCGCTACAACCCTATTATCGGGTTGACATCTTGCATGACACATTCCGTTTTTCTAAGCACTAAGTCAATTTCATTTCCTCAGAAGTTCACTGTCAAGCACAGAATCAAGAAATTTGCTGAAGTGTAATTAATATTTATTATTATACGTCTTGTTGTACTTGGCTGCATTGTTCAGAAAAGCACCAAAATTATTATATATTTAAATTAAAGTGAATAAATTACATTCATACTAAATATAGACTATTTATACACATGGACATTTTTAT
Source organism: Eucriotettix oculatus (assembly GCA_034510155.1). NCBI lineage: Eukaryota > Metazoa > Arthropoda > Insecta > Orthoptera > Tetrigidae > Eucriotettix > Eucriotettix oculatus. The sequence goes on from CM067381.1 coordinate 7,959,589, forward strand.
TTTAATATATTATTTCTGATTTGCAAACATAGCTCTCTGACTTAAAGATTACAAGAAATAAAAAGGAGCCGAATAAGTCAGCATTAGTTTTATTACTATTTAATTAATATAAATACGACGTTTCGACTCCCTTTTAAGACTTCATTAGGCATAAAATTGAGTAATTAATGCCCTTCACTTCTTGACTCCGTCAGCAGAAAAGATTATTAAATATATTCAAGTGTTGAAATGAGAGGAATTATACCTGATGAAGTCTCAAAATGGAGACGAATATTAATTAAATGGTAATAAAATTATATGTTGACTTATTGCCCGTCTTTTCATTTTTGTTTCTGATATGTTACATTTATTTACTGATTCAATTTAGGTATATATATATATAATTAAAATTATCTGTAGATATATATATTCAGTTGAAAAATTATAAACATAAATTTATTAAAGAATTTAAATTTAATATTCAAAATGAAAGACTACATAACGAGATATATAAAATAAAATTTAGTAAACATACCTGGAAAATTTTAAATGGGAAAGACTAACCAAGCACTTGAAATTAAATTGAAAGAATATGAAAGAGTTGCAAACTTTAAAGCTAAAATGTGCAAACTATGCATATATTACGATGAAAACAAATTTTATTGGTTCAGTACTGTAATTCTAGACGTAGAATAATCTTTATTTAAACTTGTTTTTGCAGAAGTTTTAAAAATTAAAAATATTAAAACACTCAGTCCGCAAAATAAAACAACAGTTATAATTCATATTTTGATACATCATAATATAATTTTTTTATATGAGTTTGCGATTTAAATATTGTAATATTGTTAATCTATCGGCAGTTCTACACTACTTAGATCAGAAAAATACTTTAGTTATATTTTATATCTGTTCTTTCAGACTTGAGACAACATTTTAACATTGTCGATAATCTGAAGTGATTCTTTAAGAGCTTGTTATTAGAAAGTAGGTGAATATATTCTTAACTCCTTATAGTACTTTTCATAATGTATGAAAGTTTAAGTAATTTTCATATTATCATTTCTAGGTATTTCATTTATTAAATTAGATGTTTTGAAACCAAAGAAACAAAGCAAGTTTTCATCATAGCCAGACTTAATAAAACGTTCATTATTTAAAATGTAACTATTTTTGCTACATAACTCTTCGGCTAATAAGGTACAAATACGCATCGAAACTTGTACTTTTTAATGTGATTTTTAATCAAATTGTCACTAATTAATTTTGATTACATTTTATTTTATATAAAAGTATAATGTTAAAGCGTCCGACGCACGTAGAGGAAATAATGTAATTATTTTTTTCTTCTTTTGATAAATTACAAATGAGCATTAACCAAGTGATAGAATTACCTAATAGTTACGTAATATGGCGAAGGAAACGGTAGTGACTACTTTCGTATTTTCTTTTGTATTATGAGTACATGAAAATATAAAGTACGAGTATGTCTCATTTTTATAGTTTCTAGAAAGTACACTAATAAAGTTGACGTTTAAAACGTTAATTTGTGATATTTATGGAACCATCTGCTCAAGAGAAGTTGATAATCGATAAGGTATTCTTAACCGACGAAGTGGGTGTTACGTCCTCTTAAGCGGAACTTGAATGTCGCAGCAGAGTAAAATAAAAATATCTTAAACCAATAACGAGGATTTAATAATCCTACTGGTGTAGGAAAAATGAACTATCATAATTATGGATTTCAAATACACGAAATAAGAAGCATCAGTGGCAAATAGTTGGGCGTAAGACGATTTAACTTTGTTGCTCCCCCTTAGAAATAGCCTCATTGGCTGTTATGTAAGCTGTAATGGTTTTCAAATGGGAGCCAACTTGAACTTTAAGTTCTTCCTTGTCATTCATTCAAAATTGTCACATATTATTGCCCACGCAGCTGTTTGTTGAGGAGAAAGTAAAGACGACGTGCCAACATTTATTTATTCCTTCACTCTCATTTGTTGAATTCCAGAACGGTTCGCCTTTTACAAGCATCATAGACCTAATATAGTCCAAAATGATAAGAGTAGCTCATTACGGCATAAAAGTAAAAGAAAATAGATTATAAAACTTTTTAAACTCCCTGTTTTTATATTAACTCTCAAAAACTATAGACCCATGAGTTTTACTTCAGTGGTGTGTAAGATTATGGAGAACTTATTAGCAGCCTACGTTAGATATGAACTTGATAGAAAAGGATGGTTTTTGGGAAGAGTTCGCGTGTGAAAGTCAAACGAAAAATCTTTTTCAGGAGTTAGAGATGTAGTAGTAATGGGGGTAGAATAGATGGGGTTATCATAGACTTCGCCAAAGCCTTTGATGTATTGCCTCATGATATCCTATTGGATAAATGAAATAAAACAGGTATAGATAAAAGAGTGATACTATGGGTAGAAAATTTTTTAAGCCACAGACCGCAAAAAGTTAAAATCGGAGAACAATTTTCGGATTCACGCATTGTAACGTCGGGAATTCCTCAAGGCTCTGTAATCGGGCCATTACTGTTTTTAATATTTATTAATGACTTACCAAATCATTTAAAGTCAGGGGTCAGGCCTTTCGCTGACAACTGCATTATATACAGAAAGAGAACGATCGAGCTAGACGCGATAGTATTACAAGATCTAGATAAAGTCAATAGCTAGGCTCAGGAAAATAAAATGAAAATTAATGGAAATAAAAGCAGCTCAATCTAGTTTACAAAACGCACTTATTGACTGAGACAGAACATAGAATAGGTGGGGAACTAATTCCAACGGTAACGAGCTGCAGAGGAACAGGTGATATAATGAGGTACTTAAAAAAAGGAAGTTCAAAATTAAAGAGGTGACATATCCTCAGCTAGGACCAATTTTGGATTGGGATCCCTATAGAAAAAATCAAATATAATCATTAGAGAAAGTTGAGAAAAGGGCTGCTAATTTTTTGCGAGTAGGGCCGGGTCATAGGATCAAAAAAAAGTAGAACAACTAGGTTGGGAGATGTGTCACCTAGGAGGGAGAAAGCAAGGTTGCATTTGATATTCAAAGCTTATAGGGGCAAAAACCATGGATTGGGATTAGCTCCAAAATGCAAAAGCACAGTTATATAGGTAGATGGGATCATCAATTCAAAATAAAATGCAGAAAGCAAAAACAGATGTTGGAAAATTCTCATTCCTAAATAGGACAATCAACGACTGGAACAATTCACCTGTAGGAGTGTAACGAATCCTCTTCTAGAAAATAAATTCAGAAAAATTCGCAAAAAAAAAGAACAAGTGATTTTTTTTCGAATAATATAAATACATTGTAGAAGATCCGGCGTACCTCCGTATTCGAGGATTTAAATGCTTTTTGGGCGCCAGGTATTTTTTAATAAAAATACCAAAAAAGTGGATTTTAATAGCTTTAATCCATTTCAGAACATGAGAAAAATTATCACTACAGGGCGTGGTCTTTCTCCGTCCGCAACTGCCGGCACATCCTTCTCCTTTCTCTACCCCATGACGACTGCTCGAGTCTCGCCAGACTCCATTGTTGGCCCGAGTTGCGACAATTGCAACTCGCAAGCTGGCCCGCATTGTTGCGTGTAACTTTTCATGTTACAACATTTATATACTTCCAATTTACTACATTCTGCGTTAGTTGTTCTGTAAAAACATATTGCGTCGAGAACCCTTTTTTATATTATTTATTGCTTCTATGAAAAATAATTGTATTGTTCAATTTACTATGGAAATTAGTTTCTTTAGGAAGCATTGATGGCGCTGTGTTCGTTTATGTCTTTGACGTAACGTTATTTTTCTAATTATATAGTCTTGCTTTTATAATTGTTGATGTGAGTCCTATATAATTTGCCTTACAACCTTCACAGTCGGTGTGGGAAAAATCATTTTGGTCACTTGTAAATATTATATGTTCTGTTCTCGTTAAAATCTTTCCTAATTTATGTTTTTTCTAAAGAATCCAAAATTGGTCTAGCCTCTTTGATTTTGAACTTCCTTTTTTTTAAGTTCCTCATTATTTCACCTGTTCCTCTGCAGCTCATTACCGTTCGAATTAGTTCCGCACCTATTCTATATTTATTTATATAAATACGAATTTAAATGTTAAAGTCAAAGAGAAGTGAAGCGTTAAGTTAATATAATTCCTGTAGTGTTTCTCATTTTCCTTTCAGGGCTATAGAAATGTTAAAGGAATATGATTATTTTGTAGATTAGGAGTATTATTATTTAAGTAATTTCATTTTGTATCTGCCACCGGGTTTGCGCCCAATTGTAGACCAACAATAAATACAAGAACATTTACTTACCTACAAGTTACTAATGAGTTTCGGCGAAATTAAATTAATTTACTACCTGGATTAAAAATATTTTTATTTTATTAATTTATTTTCTAATTATTAATACGCTCAGCAAGCAAGGCAGCTTTTCGTGATTTTTCATGAACTAATGTATATTTTAAAAGCAGGTCTCGTAGAAGTAAGAAAATAAATATATTTAATTCTATTAATAGACGTTATACGTTTTCAGTGAAATAATGGAAACGACCTTGAACAGACTATACCTTCTTATTAAAGGTAAACCGACGTTTCAAAACCTATTGGTACCCTCCTCAAGGTTAAAAATGGTGTGAAATAAAATAAGCAGCTACATGAAATGACAGCAGATTTTTTAACCTTGAGGAGGGTAAAATACTGTACCTGTTATAAAACGCTATTGTCTTTCAAAGCTAGTTTTCATCAATTCAATTAATAAATTTATTTCTCTTACAATTTACGGGACTCTTTCCTCTATTTACGACCATCGTTTGCTAAGGGAAAATATCTTTGGTTATGGTTTAATTCTTTTGAAGTAATTAATTCATGGAGAAGAATGATGAAACTAAATGCGGGCCTTCTGAATATAATTCTTCATTTGATGAAGCTTTGTAGCATTCGTGAGGAGGAAGATTTTTATTGTAAACCAAATTCCTTTTCACAATGATTCAATATTTGAGTTATTAACTACGGTGCTACGTGTTGCGTCGAGTATCTCTGTATATTCGCCGTTGTCCCGGGTGGGGCTCAGTGACGTCATCGTGACGTCGGAAGCTCTGGCTGGGGATTTCCCATAACAGCTATCTCAGGCTCAGTGAAGAAGAACGAATTAATGACAATCTGGCTGCAGCAATGACCTAGATCTTAAAAAAGAAATTCAACGGCGTGTCTTGTAGAATAAGACGATTTCGAACAAAGAGATGCACTACCGATTAAAGAGATTATTTTTCGTTGCAGAAATAATGAAATTATTTATGGTTATAAATCTGTTACAATTATTTTAAATTAATATTTTTCTAAGTTCCAAAGTAAACAGAACAATAATTTCACCTTTAGTAAACACTTGGGATAGAATAGTCCATTAAAAATAAAATATATTTTTCATATATGGAAAACAGAAATAAATATATATTAAAAATTATTATTTCTTGATGCTAATGGCATCAGATTAAATTTTTAGCAATAATTAAAAATGAATTTGACTGTCTGGAACTAAGAGCTCATAATTCAACTTGTTTATATTTTTTTGTTTATTAAACAGCTCAGGTTGGTAGTTCCCTTCTTTTATAAATTTCCACAAGTTATTTTCTTTCATTTTAATAAACTGATGTACCAGAAAACAATATAATGTACCAAATTACCAGAAATTTCAATACTTTTATGTATAAAATGTTACTTATTTATCAATGATATTGTTTAATTAACACCAAAAATAATAAAATAATTCAGGGATAATGGTATTAATGAATTATAATACATAATTAAACCTACCAATAAATTAGGAAAGATGTTAACGAGAACAGAAGATAAAATATTTACAAGTGACCAAAATGATTTTTCCCACACTGACTGTGAAGAGTTTTAAGGAAATTATATAGGACGGACATTACAAATATAAAAGCAAGACTATATAATACGTCAAAGATGTAAACAAATGCAGCCCCATGAATGCTTCATAAAGAAACTAATTTTCATAATAAATTGAACAGTACTATTATTTTACATAGATGAAATAAATTATAGAAAAAAAGGGTTCTAGAGGCAATATGTTTTTACAGAACAACTACCTGACAATGTAGTAAATTGGAAGTATAGGAAAACTTTACTCCAATCACTATAATTTTAAGTCGATCTGAAGGAATTTTGAAACGTTAGCACCCACTTGACAATTGGGAGAGATCGAGACGGAAGCAGACTACAGTCAACAACTTGACCAGTCAGCATCGGGCCAGGAAACGTGAATGGTACTTTGGAAACATTGGGAACTTCGTTGAAGCTAGAAGCACAACTGGAATTGGCAAGAATATAATTCACAATTAGTAATTGCAGATTAATATAGGAAACACTACCGAAAATATTACATTTAAATGTAAAGCATATCCACGCTAATATCGTTTATGTGACAGTGAAAAATTGGAAGCGTTAAATACGAAATATAAAATCGCAGGAGTATAAAAATGGGAGACATTCATGAACCTATGAATAGTTTTGTTCCTGAATATTTTCTTGGCCTTATTAATAGGTGTATGGAGTCGAGAGTGTGTGTTTAAAAGTACAATGAAGGCCAATGTTTTGTCCTCTTTTACTTAAAGTAGCATTGCTGTTATGAAGGAGTCGTCTTTTAAGTTTCGACGTTCACTATCATTCTTAGATAAACATTCTTAAAACGCCGTTATTGTCTATTCCAACATTATTTCGGGCATTGATCAATATCATAATTAATTAATTAACTGCCACTGCCCGGAGTTGCGGAATTTCTCTGAAGCATCATACATGATTTTTTGCAATACTATAATTATTTTACAAAAAAACGGCTTTGTCTTATTTTAGTTTGCCTTTATTTATTACGTTACACAGTAGATTGGTATATATAATTATAAATTATTAAATTTTTCATGTGAAATTGTTTATTTTTTAAAAAAAATTTGACATACATGCTGAATTTCTTCTATCCTTTTAATAATAGTGTAACTAATAATTGGTTAGATTTTGAGGGATATCCAATGTTACTAAAAGATAGGAAACAAAAGATTATTTTTGAGTCCTAAATTACTTTAGTTTCAGGCAAATAATACCACCAACAGTACTTATGTAAATTTGTTAGATAAAATTATTCAACGCTAACAAGATTCCATATTGTTGCTGTGGTATTCAGTCCTAAGTCCATGCTAACCTATGCTGCGTAAGCCTTTTCATTTTCTCATAAGTAGCCCATCACACATCCTCGCTAATCAGCTTAGCGTATTCCATCCTTTCCCTTCCTTTTCCGTTCTTACCCTACACACATACCTCTAATGCTAATTTTACAAGTTTCCATATCTCAAATCGTGGCCTATTAATCTATCCCTATTCTTGGTCAACGTCCTCCATATTATTCGCTCCTCCCCTATTCTGTTTAGAACTTCCTCGTAAGTGATTCTATCCACCCATCTGATTTTCAGCATTCTCCTATAGCACCACGTTTCAAAGTTTTCTATTAATTTCCTTTGTGCAACTCCTTCCGTCCACGTTTCGCACCCATATAACGCCAAACTCCATACGAACATTTTTAGGCATCATTGCATATTACATTTTAATAGTATTGTATATTGTGGAATAGAAATGTTGATCTGAAGAGTAAAAGTAATCGTGGAAAATGTAATGATTTAACAAGATTATGTGGATAGCAAAACCAGGCACATAGGAAGCATGAATAATAATTATTTTACGTACACGACTTAAAACTTTCTATGACATTTATTTATTTTGGGTTAACAGTCTACATGAGGATATTCCTGAAACAGGCAACTCCCCTTTAATAGCATAGGAAGGGAATTGTAGAGGGGGGATGCGGAAGGTAGAGCTTCTCAGGAGTAATTTGTAACACAATTTTTTTATGAGTGCCTGTGGGAGTTTTCTCTCGCAGGCATTTCTTTCCCAGATTGACTGCAGGGATCACCTAACTCCGACGGGAATGTCTCGTACGATCTCTGTTTTTTTCAAAGTTCTCACATGCCCAAGCACCTTAACCAATTTTGTAACCTGAATGTACTGGGGTCGTAGACCTTAGGCATACGGTAAGAGTTGTTCACTAATCCCATTGGAATAGTCGGCCAAATGCCTCCTAAAACTGGTTGAGACAGGGAGAAGGGAATGCTGTGACTCCACAGCAGACTCGTCTCCCGTCATTCGGAAGAACGTGAGAATAGTATCCAATGCTCGACCTACCTGATTCAGGTTTCCTAGGGTTTTTCCTGCATCTCTTTAGGTGAAACACCGGGTAGGATCCTTAAACCAAAGCTCGGGGGTCCTAGTTAATCCTTGGCTACCTTGCTCTACCTTCAACATCCACACTTTTCAATTTCCTTCCTATGCTATTAAAGGAGAGTTGCCTGTTTCATAATCACCCTAATGTAGCCTATTTGTAAAAAAGTGGGGAATTGGGGACCATAGTACGTTTAAACTTATGAAGAATGTGTCCGATAAATATTTTATTTGTGCAGACAATCTCAATTAGACATGCACTTGTTAATAAAGTAAATATTACGGTGAACTCGAAATGCGAGTTTTATTTCGCATATTTCTAAATGAATATTTTTTTGAAACATGCTGTTTTATGATAAATTTACTATAAGTTTGTGTCTCACATTCAGGAACTCAGGCTGAGTCAGGATAAAAGATAGAAACATGCACTCAATGAATTATAAATTGACTGCAAGCAACACAAAATTGTAAGATAAAAATGACTACGTCCAGATTGTGGAACCATAACGATTTCCAAGTTCATTAACTAGCTAATTCACCAACTATTTCGATCTCGGACTAACAATTTTGTAAACAACGAGCGTTTGTTCATAAACAAACAGTAGTTCACTAACCAGTGAACTATCTTCAAGGACGGTTATTGGAATGCTTTTTTTGGAACTAGTTCGTTCGCTAACTAAACATCACTGTGCGTATTAACAAGATCATTTTCTTTCCGTTGTCTTAACAACGGAACCAACTCGAATTTAATGAAAGAATATCTTTTTTTTTCAAGAATAGCTGTCCTTTCTTGCAACAATGTTTTCTGGAATAAATTGTGGTCAACTACACCGCAGTTGACCATAAACGTTTTCTGTTACAGAAACCAGCAACGCTCCTTTGTTATGCTGCCAAGAGCAATAAGAATACCTTACTTATGCGTGTTGACTTAAGTTTGGCCGCTGTTAAAATTATGACTCTTTACAAAAGTTTATAAAAGCTGGAATTAATATTCTAATGAGTTTTCACATAGTTAAGTATTGTTATTTATTCTTGTAGAGCCTGACTACAAAGTGGATAGGAAGCTATCCAAGGGTGGGTTCTTGTGGGGTAGCCGAACATTTCAACAGTTCCCAACCCGGATCAGGTTGCAATGCTTGCCTGATACGGGATCGGTACTAACTTGTTTGAAGGTTCACCTCCCGTCACGTGATTGGACCAGAGGCTGTTTATTAGTTTCCTGCGTGTAGAAGCGCTTTAAGACTGGCGAGGGATTTCTGTTGTTCGGAGTACGGACACACTGAAGTTTGTCTTATACCGCTCTACTTCATTTCCTTTCAGAAAAGTAATTATTTTACAACGAAATTAACCCTTTTTATAGAGCTGTACTTGTTTCAAGTACTTGGACGGTATTATGGACACCAATTAATTACTAGCCTTTCAACTTCGTAGCAGAGTTTCGACAATTAAGATGAGAAGGAGCTACATTTTCCTAAAACCAACACTGACTCAGACTGATGGTTTCCGTGCCCTAGCTAAAGACTACAAATTATATTCTTCATTTTTATTTTTTATTTAAATTTTAGCCCGCTACATTATCACAGAATACAATTTTAGGAAAACCTTCATACAATACATCTTCGGGTTTATTTGTAAGTTAAGAGTGATGCTGATATACATGTTATTAGTTTGTGTGTACTACGCAGGAATTTTCGTCTTCCAAGCGACTGTTGCAGTGAATGTGAAGAAACTGGGCATACATCGACCGCTACATCATTACTTTCTATAACGTCAGTCATAGGGTGACATTAACATGAAATTGTTTCGGAAATGGTTTTATCGCATCTGGGAAATGTGTGTATGCATCCTACAATTCGAGCCTTGAAGCTTTACAAATAATGCCGTTAGCGGATGGTACAATTCAAATTTACGAATGATGCGGGAACATAATGTGCACTAATTGTTAAAGTTGCAGTGCGGCGACTGTGACAATGGCCAATGCTGTTTCACATTACATTGTGATGTTGGCGCAAGAATTGTCCAGGAGATTGCCTGCTCATTTCAAATATGAAATATGTCCAATTATCTTCACTGCACTACATACGTGATATCAATATATGGACACAACTCGGTCAACAATTCGATTACCTGCATTAATTGAGAAATAAATGTTCATTGAAACATAATAAATATTTTAAACTAAACTATTAAAGCGACATTACCTAATGGAGAGCAAAGTAAATTTATTTTCACGCGTTTGCTTCGTCGAGGATATTACTTGTGAAGAAATTGGGTATTTTCATTCCAATGAATATTAGTATCATTCTTGATTAAACTTAAGGACATTCAAAGATTTTATTTTTCTTATATTATTAAAGATCAAGGAAATACCCAATCTAGTAATTACTGACCTTCCTATCCAAGATAGTTTCAGTATTTCTATATCTAATTCAACAGTCGTGCAATATCTTACCATGAATCTTATACAGTATTATGCCCGCGATTTCGTTCGCGTGGATATGGTTCTTTTCATTTCGCCATAAAAACGAAACAACAGGTACAGAATTGTGATAAAGTTGAATTCATTGAATATATAAAAATTACGGTATCATTTTTTATGATCACTTCAGGGAAAACCTTTTAACTCGCAGTTGGTTTTGAGCGGGTCCCGCTATCATACGTTTCGGAGTCAGTAAAAATGAGAACAGGGCGCTGCGGAAGTTTTCTCGCAGGCGCTTCACCCCAGAGTGACAGCGGGGATCACCTGATTATGTCGGGAATGCCTCGCACTCTTCTGGTCTTTTTTATCAAAGTTCTCACATGCCGAGACACCTTCACCTATTTTAGGACGTATAAACACTTGGGTCGAAGACCTTGGGCATATCGCAAGAGTTGTTCGCTGATTCCATTGGATCAGTCGGCCAACTGCCTCCTTAAACTGGTGGAGACAAAGAAAGGGAATGCTGCGATCTCACAGAAAACTCGTCTCCCGTCATTCGGCAGGGCGTGATAATAGTACACAATGCCCGACCTACCTGATGCTGTTTTCTAGGGTATTCCCTGCATCGCTTTAAGTGGAACACCGGGTTGGATCCTTAAACCATAACCCTTTTTCAATTCCTTTCTTATGCTATTAAAGGGGAGTTGCCTGTTTCAGGATCACTTTAATGTATCCCGTTAACCACCCCCCTCCCCAAAAAAAGAGTAATTATCAAGTATCAAATTGACTTGACGCGACAAATAAAACCAATTTACTTATGCATCTTATCGACGATCTGGGAGTTAGCTCTCTGCCAACAATAGATAGATTCAGAATATTCGCCTTCCCTAACCCCCTCTCTTATATTGTCAAAATTAGGCTGATGATAATACAGTAAATGGAATTAATGGCATAGAAACGCCTAATAGGACTTAAAACTCGCAGTTGGTTTTCACGTCGCCTTTTACGCGGCAATTAATTGGATTTATAAATCTTTAAATTAAAATCTTCTGAACTCTGCAACATATATAAATGAAACATACACGAAGATTTAAGTTAAAATTCCTATTTCAATCCCTGAAATTTTCATTCAAATTCGTTGAGCCGTTTCGGAGAATAAACAGATCAAGTGTATTGGCATTCCTTTTTTGGAAACTTGAATTCACGTATGGGAAAGAAATGTAAATTATATATATTATTTTATATTATATATTGAAATTACATATACAGTAATATTTAAGTTAAATTTCTTGTACTTTAACCCTTAAATTTTCATTGAAATATGTTGATCCGTTTCGGAGCCTATTTGAGATAAACATACAGACAGACATTTTAATGTCATTTATTGGTTATACTTCACCTGATTTATTTTCAGACCAAGTCATAGTTATTAAGAATATACTTTGAATGACATTGGTTGAATATCTGGAGAAATCTTTGGCATTTTAAGCGCTCAATGGATCGAAACCTTGAAAGCGATTCTAAGATTGTATTATTCAAATGGGAAAATTTAAAATGATAGTTACGTGTTGCATACAATGTTCTGTAATCATAAAAACTTATATAATGATAATTACTTCTTTTCAACATATTAACATTTCGTATTTTAAATATGTTCTCGCTTTAATTTTGACCATGAAAGATAGTTTTTTTGTTATTGTAGGGCAAGATATGTTCAATGTACTATTATGCATTGTTATGCAAACATAGTGTTGCAGTTGATTTTTATCTTAAAAACTTATGCTACTTTATCTGCGGACAACTAAATGCATTGAAATCGTAACAATAGAATTTTTGAAACTATTCTAGATAAAATTTATATACTTTTCGGCATTGTTGAATTGCTTCAATAGTTCTTGGGCGTTGGAAAGTAGGCATTGGGCACGACGTTTCGATGGCGTTCATTGCCATTGTTGTCAAGTGTTTACCTTCACTCATTGATAAATTGTCAAAAATAATTTTTGAGTTTCCTGCAAGATTGTTTGGAAATATTTTGAATAAGACCAAGTGATTTACACATAATTCGAGTAATGCTGAAGCGATCTGAATTCTTATCCGAATAACAGACTAAAAGTATTTGTTGTTCCTTAAAAAAATAGTTGTAGGTTTTTCTCAATATCTACAACCGGTTTTTGATCAAGACAAACAATCAATACCCTGAGAATTCTTAATTCTAAAATTTATTCAATATTTCTACTCTTTAAGGCATGTAATACTTCTTAAAAATTAACATCAGCCAAATAAAAATTATTTTTGTTGTTTGCGAATCACTTATCTATTTTACTGGTAGACTCTTCAGTGTCGGTGAAAAATAATTGATTGAAGCAATTATTCATGGAAATTACATTACTTTTCCCTGGCTGAAGAGAAAAAAATGGTGGTTATTCATCAACAAATATCGTAGATATAATATTTCAAAAGAATCATTGCGACGCCGGAAAGCATGGTTTTGTCATCAAGGTTGACAAATTTGAACCATTTTATCGCCCTGGTTCATACTCGCTCGACGCATTGGGACTGAACGACAACTTAACTGGCATGGGAAATGACACTAATGAACTCAGGAAAACTGAAATGTTTTAATCAACAACAATTCTGGTCTTTTAAAAACAGTTCTTGAGTTTCTACCCGAAAGAAAGAATTACCAAGATGTTGAATTGAGGGTAAATTTTTCGAATCATATGAGGAAACCTGACCGTTCAGACCTTGAAGGCTCGCATTTATTTAGATAGGCCCAGGAATACAAATATTTCAGATTTTATAAATGAATAACGTACGTATTATGATTGTACCCTTTTACCATTCTTAGGCAATATTCATTCTAAGCTTACATTACGAAAAGATTGAAATATAATATAGTCGGTAATAAAGTATCAGGAAACAGAATTTAACTTTGCTCATAATCGGATTTTTGCAGTGTGTTAATTCTCTGAATGTGTAAATTGATTGGAAGCCTCCGGGTGCACGAGTTTGTATATAAGATCCACGCCATGTTGATTCTCCCGACAACACAAGTTGTGCGTCTTTGAGAGAGAGAGAGAGAGAGAGAAGATGCTCATTTGCATGCGGGAGAAGCTGGCGCATCTGTCTTTCCATGAAACTATATCCCAACTCCAAACTTATAAATTGCCGGGCTTTACTAAAAAGATTAAGTGGCTGCAGCCTCTAGTCGTATCTCCTGGGTCATGCTGGAGCAGGTTGTGACGTCGCAAGTCACGCACAAATTCTGTTCACTAAAACAGTTTTATTTATTATCTGCACGAAAACGTTCTGCTAGAGCATTGATTTAGGTTTTTCTCGCTGGTTTCTAATAGACTTTTATATAGCTTATTTTAGTCTCCTCGTTTGACTCGCTATAGAAATTATATCTTTGTTATTCTTCAACTCACGACTGAGGCAGTAAAATAGTGCACAATTTATTTTTACTTTATCAATGCGCGTTGATTGTTTCAGTAAGATTCGTCTCATTCACAGTTTAAGATTTCATGTTGTATTTATAATTTATTAATATTATTTTGAAATTATATTCATATATGAAGAGGAACGTTTATGTACGGTGGTAGTCAATGGGAAAGCGTAGTACAACTTTTTGGAAGATGTAGGTGAAACATTACGGCCAAAATTGCTGATACTTAAATATTATTTATTTATTAAATTTTAACACGACCTTTCGTTCCTTTGTTTGGAACCTCCTCAGGTGTGAAAACAATCTACAAAAAAAAGTATAATTGAAGTAAATGAAATATGCCTATATATACAAATACATAAGGGGGTTTATACACTTACACTAAAAATAATCCATAAAGTTGTTACAATCACAAATAGCACAAACAAATTTGTATGTGAAGCACGAACTGTCTTTCAGGATTGTTATTGAGCTACTGACGAGGTAAATATAATCGTTCCGCATTCCTTTATGGGGATCATTTTTTATATTTAAAGAGAGAGAATAGAATCTAATATATAGAATTTCACAAAATAGCCGAGAAAAATAATTTATTTCTATGTCTAAAATGTTGGACTAGTCGAAATTGTGGTTTATATTTCTGTGTTTTGACACCACAATGTCTTTGTTGTATTTTATACTGTTTTGATGTTCACCAATTCTTGTCTTCAACGATCGCTTGATTTGGCCAATGTAACAAGCGTTACAGTCTAGGCAATTGATCTTGTAAACGATGTTGTGTTTTTCGTAATTGTTGATGTTGTCTTTGATATTGTAGACAATGTTTAATTAATTTGTAGTCATAAGCATAATTTTGATATCAGTTAAGATTTAAGTTTACGTTTGATTAGTTCATAAAAGGGGAGTGTTATTAATATGGTTTTATTCAGGGGGGAAATTGATCTTTGGGGTACTATGTTGGTTTGTTTCAATTTTTCGAGCCTAATTTTGGTGTATTTATTTATAAACTGAGTGGGATAAGAGTTATTTTGCAGGATATTTTTAACAATGTTAATATTTATTATGTGATATTTTTGGTTGTCAAGTTTTATAGCTTTGTCCTTCAAGTGGTATATCATGGCTATTTTTTGTGAAGAGGGGTGATTATAATTATAGTTTAGGATTCTGCCCGATTAGATGGTTTTTCTATACCAATTAGTATGTATTGTTTGGTTTTGGACTATAACTATGACATCTATGAAATTTAAGGTTTTGTTTGTTTCCATTTCATAGGCACACTGGTGATTTTTTATGGCAGTTGTTAAACTGATTACCTAACTGTTGAATGTTTTCTTTGGGAAGGATGCAAAATATATCATCTAAATACCTATGATAGGACAAAATTTCGAATCTTAATTTCGAAATGCAAATGGTTTCTAAATTTCTCTTCACTATTTCAGCGAAGAATGGGGAAAAGGGGTTTCAGATAGGGGAGCCGCTTATGTTAAAAAGGTGGAATTTAGGATTAGGTTGATGAGGGATAAGATGATATTGAAGGTTGTGGAGGTTAATTTTGAGAAAAGGTTATCCTAACGAAACGTCATGTCATAATTTAATTAATAAATAATGTTTAATTCTGAAGAATTTTGGCCGTAAATTTTCACCTACATTATTCGAGGTACAGGCAGAACAATTACAAACTTTTTTGAAGATGAAAACGCTCCATTAGTGCAGAATTATGATACAGACCTTATCTCCAATTAATACAGTGACAACCCAGAGCTAATACTCAGAAAACTATCACTTGAAGATGGGAAGGACAAATTTACCCAAATATGTGACTATTAATGTGGGTACAACAAAATATACACCGACGGGTACGGAAACGACATATGAACTGACTCACTCGATTCCATTCGAGATATCATTAAAAAGCAGCATCATCAGATATACCAACAATTAATTACGACATTAGCGAAGCTATAGTAAAATGGATCTCGTCCGTTCAGGTTATCCATGGCAACAAGAAAGCTGACATGGAGGCAAAGTCTACCACAGAACATTTCACGAACCTACATTGGATGGATGAAATTCAAATCAAATAAGTGAACGAAACTCAATAAAAACGTACCTCATGGCAAACAAGAGTCAGAACAAAGCATTCTAGGATGAGTAATCTACTGTCGTCGTCAAAATAGTACAGCCCTGAGTTTGAGGATTCAACATTGTAATATTCATGTAAATTTGTTTGGGTAAAAGTAATTTTTTATTATACAAGTTCATTTTTAATATACTAATATTGAATTAAAATAATTAATATTCCCCCCTTCCCCCGCCTATTAATTTCAATACGATGAATCGTGTACTTTCCTGATGGAGTGCCGTTTGTTGCGCCCATCAGTCCATACATTACCGAAATTCTGAATTGTTTCGAAGTTATAGTTTTCCCATCGCTTCTGTTTCGTGACAACAATAAAGTATTTACAGTGCAGACATCCAGAATATGCCGTAAAATTCTTACATAAATATAAAAGCCTTCAGTAGAAGCAACTAAACTGTTAAGAAATGTAATACAGGAAAGGAAATTAAGTTTTTATTTAAATCTCATACTGTCCCAGTGGATTAAGAAAGGAAGCACCTATAAATCCAGCAGTAATAATTAATTTATGCTAGAAACTTTTACAAAACCACTTACTTTTAATATTGATTCTCTCCATAACATGATAACTACACTTCAAAATACTTATATCACAAATTATACCACAAATAGAAGCGAAAAACATATAGGGAATAACCACTTGCCAGAACAAAGCACCTAATTCCCAGATTGTGTATGGTGGCTCATCGGCAAAACCCGCTAGATTTATTGAAGCCCGTCAGGAAACAACGAGATGCGTCTGTTATGAGCTGGCATAAGCTGTTTTACGGTAACGCTACTGGGCGTTCTAAAAGATCTTAAAAAGTGGTTGGAACACAGAAAACACCGGCACTCAAAGGGTTAATGACGGAACTCAACGGAAAGTTTGAGGCGCTGGGATTTGTCAAAAAACTAGACGGCAAAGAATGACGTTAAATCCCTATTTATCGGTGGTAAGTGCGGTGAATGGCTCGCCATTGTAATTATTTGACATTGAGTTTCAAAGAGGAATGTATTGTTGTTGTTTTTTTTGGTGAGGATGATCCTGAAATAGGCAACTCCCCTTTAATAGCATAGGAAGGGAATTGAAAAGGGGGGATGTGAAAGGTAGAGCAAGGTAGCCAAGGGTTGACTACAGTTCACCGATTTGGTTTAAAGATACTACCCGGTGTTTCACCTAAAGAGATGCAGGGAAAACCCTACATAACCTGTACTAGGTAGGTCGGGCATTGGACACTATTCTCACGCCCTGCCGAATGACGGGAGACGAGTTTGCTGTGGGGTCTCAGCATTCCCTTCTCCGCGTTTTCGACAATTTCAGGAGGCACTTGGCCGACTGATCCAATGGGATCAGCGGTAAACTCTTACATATGCCCAAGGTCTTTGACCCCAGTACGTATACCTCCTAAAATAGGTGAAGGTGTCTCGGCATGTGAGAACTTTGAAAAAAGACCCAGAGAGAGTGCGAGTCATTCCCGACAACTCTCACAGGCACTTTATGATTAAAGAGGAATGTTTTTGGGAGATTAAGATGGAGGTACGGATGGATGAGAATGAGAATTTACTAGGAGAACAATTTAGTATATTTTACGTTGTTTCTCACCTGCATGTCCAGGCGAGTAGAAAGAAAACTCTTAACTCTAAGTTACACCCAATAGACTTAAATAAGCAAAGACGTTCGTTTCGCAATGCGGAAATTGGAAAGAAACCTTTGAAGTGCTTCTACCTGGAGCTGTGACTCAATACCGTAGGCAGGGGAAAGGCAGTTCCTTACTGACCGTGGCGATCATCACACGACGCCGGATGGAAACTGTAAACGGTATCGAAAATCAATGAAAATGCCCTTATAGTAAACGTATCTTTCAAATTCCTCACGCAAGGCCAATTCTGAGGCAGGGATTTTATTTTAAAATCTAATTTTATGACAAGGCCTAAACAAGTGCGACACTGAAGAAGACCACACTTCCAAATAATTAAATAGTCAAACTACCATTGAAATGAATATATATGTCAATAATTTATAAAATAAATATAATTTGTATTTAAAAACGGCAAAATCAGAGGTGAAAGTATAAAAAATGTTTACTGGAACGCATTTTGTTAAGTGCTAAAAAGATTCATTATCTTAATTTCTTTTTCCATTGTAATCTGGCTATGCCCGCGACTTTGTTGCCCTAAAAACGAAAGTTCGGTATCATTTATTTATGATCGCTTCACGGCAAACATTATTATTCACAGTTGGTTTTTAATGGGTCCCGATTTCACAGGTTTACAACAGTAGATGGAGTGAGAATGCTCACCTTCCTCATCTCTCACTGATGCTGCCAAAATTATGCTTATATAATAACGACACAGCAAGTGGGATGAATGGTATAGGAACGCCGAATAGGACTTTTAACTCGCAGTTGGTTTTCACGTCGCCTTTCGCGCGGAAATTCAATGGATTTATAGCTTCTGAACTCTTCACAATATCTAAATGAAACATACAAGAAATTATTGTTTCAATCCCTGAAATTTTCATTGAAATCCATTTAGCCGTTTCGGAGCATAAACAGATCAAGAGTATAGGCAAACCCGCACTTAGGATATTTTAACGCACGTATGAAAGAAACCTTCCCCTACTATTAATAAATATATGTATATATATTAATTTCACTATCGAAATATGCACGAATATTTAAGTTAAATTGCCTTTCTTTAACCCTCAAATTTTCATTGAAATCCTTTGAGCCATTTCGGGGCTTATTCGAGACAAACATACGGACAAAAAGATATTTTAATTTAATTTCATTGGTATAGAGTAATATGAAGTAAATATCAATCCTTCAAAGTTTTATAGTTCAGTTACACTAAAGTCTGAAAAGCGTGCAATTAACGTATCATTGAAATTTCTTTGATTTTTTATTAAAAATGTCTCTTAATGGATCGCTAAATATATTGTGTTAACGACGGGCGCAGAGATTTGTATATTATTTATAAAGAGTAGATAAAATAATATATTAAGTATATTTTAATATTTTAGGAGCTCTGTAACAAAATTAAAAATTGCGCTGATCTTATTGTTTCAAAAAATTTCGTAGAAATTTACCTGTTTTCCTTAAATTTCCTGATTCAGAATTACCAGAACCTGAGACGACCAAATATAGTCAGTAAGAATTCGAGAATGAAAGTTTAGGAATGAAAATTAATGCTTGATGAGGAGAATAATTTCTGGTAAATTGGGTTTCAACTATTCAGTGGACTTTGATGTTTTTTTAATCGTGAATAGGAAGTGGATAACTTTTGTCTATATGAGATGATTTATTGATTAATATTTTCTTCATTTTGGTCGTTGTTAGTAGCTGTATATCGCTTACTTGAAGACGTTTTGGAGCCGCCATCAGTAATTATTGTGAAATTTATGGTTAAAATGTAATAGTTAAAAGTAATAGCAGTGTTGCTTTCAGCTGTGGCTATATTATGACATGTTGTCTCTCTATACATATATATTTAATTAGTGAGTTTTTGGCTGTCATTATTCATAGGCAGAAGAAGGAATGAAGGAAGTATGTGAATATGGTTGCAGTGGCTAAAAGTGGACAGGATGTGTGACAGGAGGTTTGCGGGTAATTGCTAAGGTAATAGGATTGGGAGGCTCCGGGTCTGTGGCGTTCCATATCGACCCGGTCATGCATCGCAAAAACCCGCCAACCGATGATAGCGCTACGATCCCCACAAAGGGACGCCGTACCTACTTCTCAGCTTCGATCTGAACAGGCAAGAAAGTCGCACAACCAGCCCTAAGTGCTTGTAGTAACCTACACATTCTTTGCGTCGTATCCATTACCAGTTCTAAATCTAGGTCAAATTCTTTCAACAAGGAAAATATCCCTCAATTGGTTGTTTTATAATTAATGCCAAATGTGACTGAAAATCAGTCTGATTAATATGCTCTAGTGTAACGAATAACTGAATAATAATCATGAGTCAAGATATGACCAAAATATTTTGGCATAATGGTTTGAAAAACAGGGTTAATGAACTCGATGACTTTCATATCATTTTTTGAAGTAATTTTAAAAAGAAAAAATAATTTTTTCTTTTACTCATACGATATTACAAGTAAACCACAAAAATACCCAAAAGAAATTTTCTGTTACACTCCAAAGCCTTTCATGCAAATTGGGAACAAATAGAGATGTGTTCCACAAGGTTCTATTCTGGGTCCTTTCTTGGTCAATAATCTTTACACTTTTTTAATAAATAATACTCAGAGAGGAATTATTGAATCAACACGTCCTTTGTTCAGTTCTTACTTCAGTAAAAATACACAAAAATGTTTTATCAACGTCAAACTTTCATGCCGATTTGTAAAACAGAAATGTGTCCCACAAGGTTCTATGCTTGGCCGTACGTCTTTACTTTTTTGAGGTATAATATTTGCAGAAGACACCGGCGTTTTAATAATGAATGGGTAAGGAATCGTAGCGAAATCTAATATTACATTTCAAATTTTCCGGTAATAGTTTCCAACTTAAGGTTCATTAATAAGTTCAAGAAAATGTTCTTTTTTACGAAATTTAAAAAAAAGTGACACTAAATTGTGTATCGTTGGCGTGAAAACAACAGGACACTCATGGAGTTAAAAATAGATGGCGACAGTAAATATTAACTTCTAAATAAATGTTTTGCTGTAATTTTTCAGGTAGAAGAGAATTTTTACCCCTCAAAAATGATTCGCCATAACAAAAAACTTCTCAAAGTAAACAACGTAATCACTAAACCCATAACCTCCCAATTTAAAAGTGCCCTCAACCACCCAAACCCCAAGATCCAACAATTCCATAACAATCCTCCCCCATCTCTACCTTTCCGTCGGTTGAAAAGAAAACTGCCAATGGACTTAATACTTCATCCTGAATATTCAGGCACATCCTAACCCACCTTACCATCATTCCCTTAGACCACATCCACAAATATCCTCCAATAATTAGTACAGCGCCTGTCAACCCTCACCCCCCCACTTCGTATTCTTCTCAGATACACACGAAAAGAAAAACCTAATCCATCTGATAAAGTAGTGGACTAGCGTACTTTCACGTTTACATTTTTTATATACATTATTATAATTTTAACACATTATTTTAACTTTTTATATAATGCAAATATTATTGCACGAAACTTGTAATATTAAGATAAAAGTTTTTATATAAAATAAAATAATAAATAAATTGATTTTTAACACGTTTCTCAACACTAAGCTTTGTGAGATTTTAGGAAAATTGGGCATCTTTATTAGTGTTGAATGTCAATTGATCAAACCAGTAGTGCTGTTTCGATAAATAATCTATTCCCAATTGACAATTTCTCAAATGCAACAAAAATAATTGTTTTAAACAAGGGTAACTACTGTCAATAACTCCTGAAGGTTTTCATTGCAGGGGTAATACAATATTAAATGAACTCCCACGCAACATGAAACGGTTTATAGGAAATAAAATGATACGTAGACCAAGCATTCGACGTTCAGTTTGATTTAAGCGAAACCTGAAACAAGAGTATGTTTTCCTGGAACACCGTCTATCATCTGGTTTGTCAGTTACTACGGAAATTCACGTGATTGTGCTATCGCGACGCATCGCCAGCCACGGTCACGATTTATACACCTTCACGCTTCAATAAAACATATTCGTGGAAAGATAAAATTCAAAAAGGATCAACCAAACTTTCTGCTTATTCACTCCTTCTATTCAATAAATTAACCATCTGAATTGAATTTACATTTAAATTTACCTGGCTTTAAATAATATTTTGGCAGATACCACAAATTTTAATTTTATTTATTATTCTTATTATTGGGACTTATTTCAATTTATGTACTCTTCATTCTACACACGTGAAGTCCAGGTTCTCGGTAGCGATAATGTAATGGAAACAAGAATGGTCTATCACAGAGCTTCCCAAACTTTTTCTTCTCAAAATCGGAAAATTTAACGGAACACTTGGTTTATATTTTAGGTTTTTAAAAGTTTTAATTTATATTTAGAATTTTTTTTAATATGTAACTTTAATATAATATAAACATAAAAATATGAATAAATGAAGGAGTTAGTGAATTTGATGTTTTGCAAATTGCAAATCTTCTTTATATTAGGCACAATATTTGTAAGTTGAATTCTAATATCTGGTGTGGCGTGGAGCTTATTTCTGCACTTTGACGTCATTGAAGCATATTAAGAAAATCCTCCTCCTAAAAAATAGATTGTAGAAAACTGAAATAAAAGAATAATAGCTTGATTTGAAATGTTGGGATACTCTTCTGATAAACTCGTCCAGAAATTGCTTAAAGACTTATCTTTGCAATTTTGTTTCAAATTAGAGTCACTGATTAAATCATTTAGATTTTCATAGTCACTTGCATTAAAGTTACTGGTTTATCTGTCACGGAGAATTGATTCTGAACCCAGGAATCGTCCTTACTAGTTCCAGAAAATATCGTCAAAGGGTCGATTTCAAGTTATGGGGGTGTTCTAAAACAATTTTTCAAACTTAATCTACTTTAAAATTTAATTAAGTCAAACATTCATCTGAGGCAGGAAGATTATTAAACTCAAGTGATGAAATCCAAAATTGTATTTTTTCCTATTAAAAGATGCAATCTTATGTCTTGTATTAAACATTGCAATATTTTTCCTCGTACTGGTAAGTTCATTGCACTTTATAAAAAGATTTGCCAGATGTATAAGTTTTATCAACCATGATTAATTGGGATTCCGACCGGGTGAGAGCAGGCATTGGCCACGACGTTTCTATGACCTTCACTGTCATCGTTATCAAGTAGAAGCCCAAGACCTCCTAATGCAACAAATACACGGGAAAACCTGCGAACTTTCCATGATTGATTTGTTAAAACTTCAGTAAAACGTTTTAACAAAGCAAAATTTAACACCTTATATGAGAATATGAGAAGACATTTTTTTAAATGGATGATTCTGTCGAAAGCTTCCGAAATACTTAAATTATATATATATATATATATTTTTTGTTTGCTATCAAAACTCTAATAATATTTATTATCTTTTGCAGACCACTAAAGTTTGCTGCGGACCTCCGGTTGAGAAACGCTGGTCCCCGACAGACTGCAATCATGTGCTGATGAATTACATTCCACAAATATGTATGAGGTTGGTTTATTTGTTGACCATAGATTCTCATTGTTAAGTTTAATAAAATATTATCTGTATAAACTTGCTCATTTTCCCATGTTTCCTATTGTAGCGTTGTTTTACGTCGTTGAATCGGTTCGGAAACAAGACAGAAACAAATTTGACTGTAGAGAAACATCGAGAATATTATTCATTCCGAATCATTTGTTTACAGTACGGACTAGACTGTATTATTCCGTTGAGACAGGAATGGGACGATATCTGCCGGACAAATCTTGTTGGTCGGTTTGGTAAAATCAATATACCCCGCGTTTCGTGCTCACGGTATGAAAAAAAAAAGTGAGGAATGATTAGACTTTCTCCCGTTCGATGCAAACGGAGTTTTCGTCTTACGAACTGATTAAGTAGTACAATAACATGATACTATAGTTAAAATCACTCCAAACTTTTGCGGAACTCCTATTCAGACCCCGCGGAACACAGTTTGGGAAACCTGGGTGTATCACAACCGCATTCAAAAGGGAATACCTATTAAATATAGAAGAAACTGTGAAAGAAATAGAAAGGTAATAAATTATTGTAAGGATTAATTTTCCAAAAGGAGGAGGCAAGAACTAATCTAGCATTTCCTCTCTGTGTGCTTAACTTATATATAGAACACGCGATAAAGAAAGTTAAAACGGAATAAGAAAAAGGAATCCTACTGTAAGGAGAAGAAATAAAAACCTTAAGCTTTGCCGACGATATTGTATCATAGGGGAGTCAGAATAAGACTTGGACACCATAATAAATGGCATGAACGGGGTCTGGAGAAAGAGTTTAATATGAGGATTAATAGAGGCAAAACTAAGGTAATGGAGTGTAGTATGGGAAACAATTGAATAACAAAGGGTGTTAGATTGGGAAGGAATATTTTGACGGAAGTTAAGGTATTCTGCAACTTGGTAAGCGTAATAACTAGGGACGGTAGAAGTATAGTAGGCAAAAAGAGCACAGGAAAGGAAGGTTTTCGCGAAAAAGAGGGATTTACTTACGGGTGATATAAGTGTGAATATTAGGAAATCATCGTTAAAAATGTTCGTATGAAATGCCTTTGAAATGTGGTGAATGGCGAATGCTGAAAATCAGATGGATGGATAGAACCACGAACGAGGAAGTTCTAAACAGAATAGGGGAGAAGCAAGCGAACAATATGGAGGAAGTTGACTAAGAGAAGGGATAGATTAATAGGCCACGTTTTAATCCACGAGGGTCTTGTAAAATTAGTATTAGAGGGAAGTGTGTAAGGGAAAAAACAGAAGAGGGGGCCGAAGGATGGAATACGCTAAGCAGTTGAGGGTTGTATTGGAAATGAAAGGACTAGCACAAGATAGCTCAGCATGGAGGGTTGTTGCATCAGACCAGTCTTAGGAGTGAATACCACAACAACAAACATGTTAACGCCAGGCGAAAACAAGTTCGTGCTTTAAAGATTCATAAGTACTTGCAATCATTACTAATTCACAAAATATGTCTGTAAGTTAAGTGGTGAAATGGTGTGTTCAACGTTCAGTGTTTGGTAATCAGCAATATAACTGAGACAAGTAGCCATTCCAAAAAAGGAAGTTTTTTCATACTATTTTAGACATAAGCACCAAGGATACAAAACATTTTACGATTTTTCCATTCTTCTCTTTCTAAAATAAAAACCTTTCTCTAGAAATATAATTTAAAATCGTTCACATCTACTTCAGAGTTTGACTATCGGAAGATGATAGTAATACTTGTCGCCGAAACTTAGTATACAATAAATACAGATTCCCGCAAAACATACTTGCAAAGTCTGTCTATTCACTTCACTTGTCCCTGTGGTGGGTCCATTACAAGACCATAATTACGAATAATCAAGAAAAACGTCTTTCCATGCTTTCTGTGTGGCTCTCAACATTTGGTGTGAGTGGTCAAAGGAAATACTTCGAGATTAGTAATACTTCTTACAACATTTTTATGTATTTCGTTTACATTACTTTTCGGCTTTGTTTTTTTCTTAAAAAATGATATTTTTCCAAGACTGGCTGTTCTTTTAGCTTGCATTTTTCATGGAAAGTTTGTATTAATTGTTCTTCGTCAAAAGTATTTTATGTTTTAAAAGTGTCAGTTGTTTTCCTTTCTTATTGCGCACGTAACTTAAATTGAACAATTGGGAATCAATTACTTGAAGAACTAAACGACGTAATTCCTGGTTTAAAAATATTTCCAATATCTCATTGAATATCAAGATGTAGAACAATTAAAATAAAATGGAAAACTAAGAAATAATCCGTCATTGTTAACTACTTTTATTTTTCAAGAAAAACAAATTAAAGTAATGTAAACAGAAGAAATACAAACGTTGTAAAAAAATCGACCAAATTGGGACTTTGGTCCAGTGGCAACCGTACAGCGACAGGAATAGAGCCACACAGGCTGCCTGAACAAGACGTTATCTTTTGGTTATTCGTACTCGTGCGCCTGATACAGGGCCTAGTGGTGCGGATAGATGTGACGTCACGATAACTTCTGGTTCAGTTTTAGAGGATTTCCTGTTCGTTTGGACCTTAAGTGTCCTTTATCAAATTATTTGTCTCAGTGTTCTCTACGTTCAGTTTTAAACGGTTGCCATAGTCCCCTTGTATAGAAAAATACATGGATAGACCGTAACTAATTATCAAAATATGTTAACTTAAACGCTGAAATCTTTGATTCCTGAAATTTGCGATTGTTGTTCAAATAATGATCTCGTTTTAGGACTGTTTTAGCCATTAGTGTGGCAGACTCTCAACTGACCTTACGGCTTGAAATATACTTGCAGGCATACAGACTCCTGGAAATGGTTGGTTTTTACTTACTCAGTCAAAAAATAAAATTCGGTGTTTATATTTTTATGAATTATTTTGTCCCTATTAGCAACGTAAAGCAGGGCATGAAACTGTCTCCGACGGAATTAAAAGCACATAAATCTGTGCACGGTGGATTTAACGTGTACGCATTTATTTTGGGCGTACTTTCAGTCGTGCTTAGTAAGTCGTACTCGCGTCAGTGGTGAGCGAACAATGAACGGTGAAAATAGCTCATTTGACACAGTGGCATAATAAAACAGATAATTCCTAAATCGTGTTCAGCGAATCATATTGCCGCGGCGAGATCAATAAAGCCTCTCTCGCAACAATGCACTACTTTTACAAAATCCCTTGTCGAACGTAATTTGATTTTAGTGCTTTGGATCAAATCCAGTAGAGGTAAGTAATTCACGGGAACAATAGCTGCATTGTTTGCTACTTTATAGCGAGCTCTTGATTCGGGAATCTGTTTATCGCTGGGCCCCAGATAACGCTGCGCCAATCGACAGCCTTTCTTCATTTCTGATAAATAATCAATTTATATTTTCCACCATAAATTTATGCTTTACTGAAAGTTCAGTCGGCCACGCATGGGGCGGTTGGTACTGAAGTGAATCTACACCACTTTTAAGCGTTTTGATATATGGAGGATTTCTGAAAAATATATTAGTTCGCCAATAATGTATAAAACAACATTTACATTTACTCGTAATCATACTAATTAAATTATATTATCGACATTTCTCAAAAGCTGTTCGTAATTCTTCTCCTCCTAAAAGGCTTGAAATATTGTAATTATTTTTGTCTTTATGGGGTCACCTGGATGGTTCTTAGTTAGTTATACCCGGTGAGTGCCGCTGTTTTCAAGATCCAGACAGTTTTTTAACCGACCAAAATATTTTAATATATATTTTCTGGATTTCTTACTTAAAAAACGTATAATCCACATTTTTCAGCCTAACCAATCTGTGGCATTTAACTTAAGCATCAATGTATAACCATGTTCATTGCGTCGTAGCTTGACATTGTTTTGATATTTCGATTTCAGATTGCTTTGTTCTGATATATTCAGTCTACTGTAATCAGTGTGTACTGAGCGTATCATTTATCGATTAATTTTACATTGATTTTATTGGAAACTAGTTATAGCCCCGACTTCGTTCGCGCGGAAACAGTTCATTTTCCCCTAAAAACGAAACAACAGGTACAGAATTTTGATAAAGTTGAATTAATTGAATACGTAATAAGTACGGTATCATTTATTTATGATTACTTCAGGGAAAATCTTTTAACTCGCAGTTGGTTTTGAACAGGTTTCGGAAGTCAATAAAAATGAGCAATTACTAAATATTAAAATTTACCTGACGCCACAAATAAAACTAATTAATCTATGAATCGTATCGACGATCCAAAGAAGTGTATTATTTCTCAAGGAGTTTACTCTCTGCCAACAATAGGTTAGTTACGGCGTGAATCCTACTGCAACAGTAGATGGATTGAGAATATTCACAGTCCCTCTCTCTCTTTTAAACTGCCAAAATTATGATTATAATAACACAATAAGTGGGATGAATGGTATAGGAACCCTTAATAGGACTTATAACTCGCAGTTTGTTTTCACGCTATCTTTCGAGCGGTAATTCAATGGATTTATAAATACTTTAATTCTGCTAGATATCGAAATGAAACATACACGAAAATTTAAGTTAAAATTCCTGTTTCAATCTCAGGAATTTTCATTGAAATCCGTTAAGCTGTTTCGTAACATAAAATTATTATTTGTAACTATCCTTATTTTAAGCTTATTTTTGGTAACTGCCACCGAGTGTTACTCAATTTCAGTATCAAAAAATTCAAAATCATTGTAGGGACTGCTCAATACCTCTGTGGCCCATGCTGCTTAGTTTTGCCACAACCGAGCAAGTGTAAAATTGTCGTATAGACGTTTTCAGAATATTTGTAAAATTTGTGGTTGTTCGTATCTGTTGTTGTATTTAAAATGTGACAATTGATGTATTGATTATTAAGCGAGTGTCCTCATTTGTGTACCTCTTTTTTAGTTATATATAACTACCACAAAATATGTAAAATGTTTGGGTTTTCATGTTAACACGTGGCATATCAATGTTTCTCCACAGGATAATAACCTGAAGAAAGTACCGAAACGTTGTGTTTTTCCTCG
Source organism: Eucriotettix oculatus (assembly GCA_034510155.1). Taxonomy (NCBI): domain Eukaryota; kingdom Metazoa; phylum Arthropoda; class Insecta; order Orthoptera; family Tetrigidae; genus Eucriotettix; species Eucriotettix oculatus. The sequence continues at coordinate 7,988,034 of CM067381.1, forward strand.
TTTGAAATTGTTAAAGAAAAAAATGTCTGAAAATGGTCGAAAATTTTTACTTATTAAAAGCATTAAATGTAATGTTGTTATTTGAATTTAATTATCTGTGGAATTCGGAATCTCCTAGCACTGTGATTCTGATGAGGCGGGAACAAAAGTCTAGTTTAAGATTTTGGATTCGCGTAAATGTGGTTATTGCCGGTAAAAGGAGTGGCGCATAACTTATAGAATAATAAATAATAACGTTGACCAACGAGCGGGATAGCTACCACAAACTGTAGGTCACTCGAAACACGTCTGGAGATAAATCGCGTTCTTGGAAGCAGAGAATAAATTCCGTACAGTTGATCAGAATATCATAAAGAAAGTTAGAATATTGTAACATTATTTAGTGATCGTGGATAAGCAGGATTGACCGTAAATATGAAGATTGTAAGTTAGAGTTGATGGAGGTCTTAGGAAGAAGCCCCTCTGCGTTGCAGCACAGCAGAGCTCAGGCAGTTCAATACTCGACCCGCGCTGATGCTCTTTTAATATTTAACATTATCGCCATCGTTCAACGTACCACCCCCTAACTTCCCACTCCATCTCGATTTACATGGTTTAACTTAGCAAACTCCCGCCTCCCCTCCCGACTACTCCCTGTCTGAATACGCCATTAAATTTATCTTGGATCTCCATGTTCAAATCGGTTGGTTTTCTTTCTTGTGTTCGTGCGAGTATCATTACAAACAGACTCTTGAAACTTGGAGGTGTTAAATTACTATGCAGTGGTGCAGTACAAAGACAAAAATTGTTTAAACCAAATTTTCCAGCATCAAACAAAACTCTTGATTAATTGTTGTAAACGAATGTTCAGTAAAATTTGGCCAAGCCACGTGAATCTCTATACTTCTTTTCACAAGCTTCCGTAATTATTTACTTGTCGATATCAAAATAATTATTTATAACCGAGAACTACGTGAATCTCCATACTTCTTTTCACAAGCTTCCGTAATTATTTACTTGACGATATCAAAATAATTATTTATAACCGAGAACTACGTTTTTTCCGTAGTATTCACTCCTAAAGACTGGTCTGATGCAACTCACCATGCTAACCTGTCTTGCGCAAGCCTTCTCCTTTACGCATAACTATAACATCCCACATCCTCCCTAATTTGCTTAACGTATTCCATCCTAGGCCTTCCATCTTCTGTTCTCACCCCACATACTTCCCTCTAATGCTAATTTTATAAGACCCTCATGTCTCTATCCCTTCTCTTGGTCAACAACCTCCATATTGTCCCCTCTTCCCCGTTAGCTAACCTATCCACCCTTCTGATTTTCAGCATTCTCCTACAGCACCACATTTCGAAGGCTTCAATTCTTTCCCTTTCTGCAACTCCTATCACTCACGTTTCGCACTCACATAACGCCACACTCCATACGAACATTTGTAGCAATAATTTCCTAATATTAACACTTATATTACCCGTAAGTAAATCCCTCTTTTTCTGTGAAAGCCTTCCTTGCCTGTGCTATCCTACTACGTAGTACATTATAAGAACTGGAACTTCGATTAAAATGGAGGGACCGCTGTGATTAATATTGTTGCTTAAAACTTAAACCTTCTAGCCATTTTGAGGTTAAATTACAGAATACAAAGGTTAGATCGTCTTAAAATAGAAATCGTATGGATATCGTGGAGAAAATGGAAAAATTTCTATTCAGACTTAGACAAAATTATTTATGGTTGAGAAGTCCATTACCTTGGAATATTCCGAAGAAATTCTTAAAAAATACTGTAGGAAAAGTCGGGGCGGATCGGGACATTTAATTTTTAACAATTCTTGTAAATTTATGTAAAACGAAAAATGATTTCATAAAAGTATAAAATATTCGTTTAATCTATGACTTACTTAATCTAAAATCAATATGACTTAAAACAACGAATTTAGATTTTTGATGAATTTTTAAAAAGAAACTTACAAATTTTCCGTTCTGACCCCCACCCCCTTCCTCCTCCCCGGGGCAGAACGGGATAGAATATTTTGTATGTACTGTTAGCGCAATAAAATTAAATTAAAGAAAAATCTTGACAACTTTTGTGTTTTCTCTCATACTTATTTAGCGTAGTTTGATAGCTGTAGCAAATTTTCCTATCGCAAAACGAAATTTTTTGCAACTGTGCAGTGTTCTTTTTTCCGTTCCTTTTCTTTCTTTATCTGTTTTTATTGGGAACAGCATCCTTCACGACATTCTTATAAGGTGTTTTTTTCATTTTATTCTGAGGGACATATATTTTGTCAGTAGTATCCTGTTCCGCCCCGAGTCAAGTTACAGTTTAAGGCTTTTACCGAGCACTTAATACAAGTATATTTAAACCTTATACGTAACTTATATGCAGATAAAGACCCCTATTTTATGAATATGTGTTATTAAAGGCTTACCCTCGTTCGAAATGCTGTCTTACAGATGTAAGATGCCAAAACAAGAGTTCATTCTCAAGTCAGGACTTCTTTCCCGATCAGTTACAATGTTGCAACCCCTACTTACTAACCTCCAGCACTTTCCAGTAAAAAATTGGTATCCCGTTCTACCCCGCTATCCCCCGACTATCCCCAAATGATCCACTTTTTTTCTAAAAATATGTAGATGGGATGCATCTTGCCTTCTGAATTTTTATTTTAAATACAGTAAACACCCTTTCTTTTACAACACTTTCCCTTTATAATACGATAGTTTATACATTCCTTACAACGTCGTTAAAAATAGTTTGTCATCATCGCTTGACACTATATCATTCTCATTGTCCCCTTTTGGTAAAAAATATAGTCAACAAATACTCAATAATTTTCCTATAGCTCGTCAACTCCTGTGTAAAGACAGCGTTGCCATATTTCGCAAAACAAAGCTACTTTGAGATTCAAAAAATGGTGCCTCAAAATCCTGGTCCGACGCATGACTGAATACTGTACGTATTTCACATATGGGTGTGAAATGTAAAACGTCAGAGGAATTTAATGAAAACTGTTTACGAACGGCGGAAGATAGCTGCAAAGCTTAAACGGTATTGACTTCGCTGAAGACTTTGAAGTACACTAACGGGAGAAGGTTAGATGGAGTCTATAGTAATCAATTATAAATACAAATAAAAACCCGATGTGATGGGAGGAGGTAACTCGGACATCCTCAGCATACCAGTCGCTATACTGTTGTCCCAAAATGTTAAGTATAATGATGATTTCATAGTACTACCATTGTAAATAAATACCCAAATGGCCATGTCAAAAATTAAAAAATAAGACGTTTTTTGCCCAACTTTAGGGATTCCTGCAATTCTTTCTACAAAAAATAATACGTATGATGATGACGACGATACCTTGGTTTTAAATCAGTAAAAAAATTAGTTAAAACCAAAATTATATTGTAATTATAAATTTTATAAAAACTTAAGAAATATGATGCCATAGTTACCCACAATAGAATAACTATTTATAAGATACTACTAATAATTACTAACCAAAAAATTGATAAATATATTATGGACCTCTAATATATAATGTTAATATAAACCACACTAATAAAAAACATTAATAAAGTAGATAAAGACTAATAACCTAAAAATAAATACGATAACACCTCAAATTATTTTAAACTAAAAAAATTAAAAACTATTTTAAACCAATAAAAATAAATAATAAAATACCTTCTTTAAAAATATTTTTGAGAAAAATCTTCTAATATATTTATTAATAAACTGGGACGATAAGAAAGAAAAAATCGTATTGATGTTTCCCAAATTTTCTTAGTGGGATTGGCGCTGAGATAATTTGCCAGCCTTGTCCACCAATTAGTGAAATTTTATAATAAAAGCGGGAGATTGAAACTAAAAGAAAGTCAAAATGACTTTTAAATTAAGATGGGGCGAAACGCCATACTTTGCAATAAAATTCTTCCATTTCTGACTTTCTGCCGTATGTTTCATTCATTTATAATATTAAGTCAGATGTACAAATGTAGTTAAATTTTCACCGAGCAAGTATTTTATGTTATAGTGTTTTAGTCTCTTACATTATTGGGAAACGAAACGTCGATATAAACAACTGTTTCAATACGCACGTTACTGGAAAAGCTTTTACAAGTGCCTGTTTCTTTTTTTTAAAAAAAAAAATCCTCCCACCCTATTTGTAGCAAGTAATCGCTGTAGTAAGTACCGACTGTAAAAAATAGTTGCCAACTGTCGACATGTATTGTAAACAGTGAGAATAAATAGACCAAAAAGCATAGTGAATAGAGTTTTATTTGGCCTTAACTAATTCAGGAAATCAATGTACGATACGACGGGTGCTTCTTTTATGTGTAAAGGACTCCCATTCTATGACATCGGTCTGTAAATAACCGATCTTTATCATTGGCCACCGAGTTGTTATTCACCCGTTTCTACTGCATGGTGTCGGGGAACACATGCTTTTAACTGACTTTTATACACCGTTTACTGCTGTTTCCTGTGCCGCACTCGAATTGATTCGTTCTGTAATCCGTTTAGAAGGGAAATTTTCATTTTCTTTAATGAGGATGGAAGAACTCTGTAAGAATTTATATTGATTTTTGGGTGTAGAGGTCATCACAGACGTCCCGGGGTTTGAATCCCAGAAACAGCATGGAAGCTTGTGATCGTTATGGCCATTAAAAAAAGGGGTTGAGACTCATCAGGAGAATCACGACATTAACAATATCCCAATCTCAAAATTCCGGAATGTATAATGGAAAATGACAGTCTGTAGTCTGGAATCCGTGTCGGCAAAGACCGTAAACAGGTCCCTCGTTTCAACAAAGAAGAAGAATATATTTTTTATGCCGAATTTCAATGTAAAATTATTCTATCCATCATGATCGTCAAATATCGACGTGGATTACAAGAAAATTAATTAACTTAACGTCTTAGTTACAGCATTTAAATGATTTGTGGATAAAAAGCGATGCCAAATACTTTTATTCCGAAGAATTATACTTTTATTATACTTTATAACATAATTTGACGAAAATTACAATTAAATTACCCCGAGAAACCTCTTTGAAAATGTTCTTGCAAATTAAATAAGTCGAAATACGAACTGATACAAGACTCAAGATATAAAGAACATTGATTCATAGTTTAGAACCCAAGAACGCCTGCAAAAAATTTGTATGAAAATAAAATAGTCATCTCCATGAAAGGTTATAACGGCATTGAATTATTTAACGTAAAAAGTTTCAAGTGTTTCTGTTTAGATAAATAACATCTTCATTGAACAACAAAACTGTCGGTGTCGTGATGAAGTATTTACTCAGGTGGAACAAAAATTAGAGAACCAAGAGACCTGAGCAATGTAACGGTGTTCTGTTACCGCAATCATTCTTCAATCAAATCACATCTGAATATTCTCGGAACCCGGAATTTAATACCTTGTAATGTATAAATAGTTTTGCCCATATAGTGTTTATGTATTTGAGAAAAAAATCTGAAAGTGTGGACTTGCTGGTGTGGATTTCTGGCGGCCGAATCCAGATTTGGTGAACTTCAATGAAAATGTTAGGGGCTAAAATAACTTAAATGTTCGTGTATGTTACATTTCGATACCTTGCAGGATTCAGATGATACAAATATAAATATTTGTAAGAAGCCCATTACTGCCATCTAGCTATTATCACGACCAACAGGCCGCCCAAAAACCGTCTGGTGCAGAAAATTCTCATTGTCGTATGAAGCTTTTATAGTCTCAGGCTTGATTCCTGCTGATGACATTATCAACTTTCGATTTAATTTACTTATGAAAACGATTAGATTCTCTTTATATGAATTATATGTATAATTTTAGGTTATTGCATGATTGATTTTGAAAATACAGCATTCGTAGATAAATAAATCGATTTTCATATTTTAGACGCGAATCAATTACTTCGAGTGGAAAGAAAAAAGTAGCCAAGGGGTAAACGAATCTGATCAAGAAAGAGAAAACTGGAGTTATTTGTACAAATTCCGCGTTAAGGGACACCGGGACTGAAATTTCGGCTGAAATATTTTCTAATTTTTTCGTATTACAGATCATATAGCCAAACTTTTAACTGGATTTAGTCATCAGGAACAATTTTAAGGAATTTCATTCTAAATTAACAAATTATTAGTTTCTTCAGAAAAATGTGTGTTTCGTGACTTCTGCTACCAAAAACCTTCTATGCGTCACAAATATTAATATATTGCCTTCATTACTTTTGTGTATAATCTACATACAAGTAATCTAATCAAAGTACAAGTATTAATTTTTTAATTCTTCAAGTAGTCTAGGTGAAACAATTTAAAGGGATTTGATTCTAAATTAATAAATTACTACTTCAGATTTCATCTCCATTTTGAGATTTCCTCAGGTTTACTACAAATATTACAATAATGAAAGTGATATAGTGCCAATTTTTAAGTAACCGTATGAAGCTTTTAGTAAAAAATTATTTTCTGCCTACAGTTTTATTCAATTTCAAAAATAATACTGATAATTGACAACAATTGCCAGTCAAATATTTAATGTAATAAAGATAAAATATATTCAAGTATGTAACACAAGGAACATTAACAAAATTGCCAAATATTGAAAATAATTTTTCAAGATATTTCAACAGAAAACATGTTTAAAGAAACAAAATTTTCTTTATTACTACATATATGTGTTTTGAAATTTCAGCTCAGTTTTTCATTTACAGGAATTTCAAATTTCAGTCCCCGTGTCCCTTACCTAAGTTGCGCGCACAACTAATATGAAATAATACCTGATTATAAGATCTTCTGGCTTAGTTAGATTCCATTTCAAGCTTCAAAGAATTTATTTGAAAAATAAATTTTGCTATGAATTATTTAAACAACTACTATTTTCTCCCCATAGAGTAGTAATAAAGAATCTCTAACGTTGATCACATCTTTGATAATATTTCACTGCTTCATTTAACGATATAATTTTCCCTAGAAACTCCTTAAGTAATCGCTTTGCAAAAGAAAACACTGTTTCTTGAAGATAAAAAGGACAAGATAATTATGTCAAGCCATTAACTCGTAAGATAACATTTGCCTGAGAGCAAACGCTTCATAACAAGAAAAACTGCTTCCTATGAATATTTGAAGACTAGCAATTTTTTAACCAGCTCATTTGCTGGAAGCATAAAGCTTCATATTGAGAAAAAAACTTCAGTTTTTGTAAAACGTGAGATTATAATTGAACATAAACACATCGTAAAGGATAAAAAAAGTGCCTAAGATAACATTATTAAAACTTACATCAGTGTGTATATGAAAACACACAAGAGTAGATATCACAGAACACAACAAATGTTTATATATATATATATATATATATATTATTTTTACGTTCCCTCCGGATGAGGAAACTTATATTTTTGACATATGTATAAAAAGAAATAATTTTATCAAGAAAATTAAACTTCAACAGATAATTTTCTTATTAAAATTATTTAATTGAAAACCATCTCCCAATCTTAAAATATGATATAATTATTAATGCGCATGTAAGAGAGAAAAAGACCATTCTTGCTTTTTCTTGGAATAATAATATACATTTAAGGGCATTAACAAACATTCTACATGATTAAATTTCGTCATTAATAAAAAACTTTAACATTTCTGTATGTCTACAAAATAAATTAAATCTTGACCACTAAATTTGACTGACTAGCTTGTTAAATGTCACTGTTGAATATTGTAAGCAAAATCATATTGAATTAACATTTAATTATTAAATAAATTATGAATTTTCATACTATTTTAGTTTTTTACTTTGAAGGTTTATTATAAAATGAACCTTATCTACTAATTTAAAAAAAGTGACCACCTAACAGGTTTTATTTTACTCTTTGGGTTAGTGATTAAAAATTAATTTCAATTACAACAAATTCCTTTTGATTGCAGTTAAATAAATTTTAATAAAATCTATTACGTGAATTAAGTTTAATTAGAAAGTTAGCTAATTTTCAAATGATATTACTAAGTAAATAGTAAATCAATTTACGTCTGATATTGAAATAATTAATTACAATAAATTACGATCAGTTTCATTCACAGTTTTTATTTAGATTTAGATTTTCAGTGAATTGTAGACTTCTTTATATGTTAAATTTAGAAAATTTCTGAAAAAAATATTAAAACTGTATAAATCAAACGTAACCTCCTCCAAGGGCAGCTTCAAATGATCGAAATTTTTTGTATCAAACGTTACTAATATTTTCTATTTTACTTCATTCTGTAATAATAATAATAATAATACAAATTTAAGGGCATTTAAAAGATATTTTTTATAATTTATATACTTTTATAATTAAACTAAAGTCATATAGAGTTGGAAACAGGATAGATGATATCACGTGGCCTGTAAAATGAAAATTAAATGCTGTTTAGCTTAAAAAATGTTTAAATTTAACTAACATTTTATTTAAGTAATTTTACTTTTTGTTTAGTTAAATTGGAATCAGTAATATTTCATTCTTCATTTTGAAGCTGGTCATTCGATGACTCTTCACGATCAATGGATCACTATATTTCCTAATCAGATTTATTCATTGTCCAGATGTATGAATTTTCCAGGCCTCAGACATACTATTTTTGGCTGACCGAAATAGAAGGATCTTTGAATGTAAAGAAATTTTTTAGAAGTAGTTATGCCCCCGGCATCCTTCGCGCGAAAACAGCCCTAAAAAGGACGGTATAATTTATTTATGATCTTTTCACGGTAAACCTTACAACTCGCAGTTGATTTTGAACAGGTCCCGCTTTCACACGTTTGCAATAATATATGGAGTGCAAATGCTCGCCCTATCTCTCATCCTGCCAAAATTACGCTTATAGTAACACAGTAAGTGGGGTGAATGGTATAGGCATTATAAATATTCACATAGACTCGTACGTTATATATTAGTGTTGCTGTTGAAAATTGTCATGCTATTTGCAAAAAATATCGTGTGTACTAAATAAATAAATTTACGTTTGAACCTTTGGTGATATAGACCTGAGGATGATCCACATGTTGACTGAAACATGCTGTAATAGTTAATAAACTCATTATAAAATTATATTCTTGTTTGCTGGCCCTGAATTCAATACGTTTAAAGGTAATGCCTTACCTCAATGGCGTAACGTATTGGTTTCCTCGTTAATATTGGGAGCAGTATCTGCCATAATTTTAGTAATTGTTATTAACTTGTAGCGCCGTAGGACCCTTCCCTAATTTTATTCGATTTTTGGATTTTTAAAGGATATAGAAATTAAGCAAGAACATTCTAACTGGTGAAAGCCAGGTAAGAATGATTTTTCCCGGCGCCAGGCTAGTGGATGGGAGACATGGCAGCGTATTTATAATGTTAAGCTTGTTTTTGCTGAAGGAACATTCACCCTTCAAAATTTTCGAAGGACACTTTGATCGGCCGTGAAAATTCCCCGCGCTGGACGAAGGATTCATAAGGATTGGCGGAACAAACATCACGTGGTATATAGCGTTTTCCGTTGGAGAAGGGGTATACGAGTTGAGATGGGAGCTGAGGAGCCGCCAAATATTCAGTGTGGTGCAGGACGTTGAGAAGGCGAGGAGGCAGAGTAGGAGAATGGTTCTAGACTTGAGAGGGACAGTATTTCAAGACGTTGAGAAGGCGAGGAGGAAGAGGAGAGTTGATCAGGACGTGAAAAGGAGGAGAAGCTGGAGTATGCAACAAGAGTTGAAAGTGAGGTGTGAATTGTTACACTTTAGTGTGAAGATATGAGGAACAAGGACGGCTAGATGGAAGAGGGATGGAAATCTGGGTTTTACTCAATCGCCGGAAGTACGAGTTTCATCCCACTTTCCGCCGGCAGAGGGAAAATCTACAATTCAACCCGAAGGAAGAAGGAAGCTCCGGTCCCCTTGTAACTTGCATCAAGACTGGAACGAAATCTCTGCTGCACGTGGTAATGAGTAATGAGTAATTAACCCTGTTATAAAAAATAGTCTCCTTGAATTTATTTGTAATAGCGCGCAGGACTCCCATTAAGTGATTGTTTTTTAAAAAATAATGTTATTATATCATATCCTTAAAGTGATTTCATTACCCCACAGTCATTTACAAAGTATTTAAGTATAGGACGCATTTGTATTGCGGCGTTACTGAAGTGGATTGGAAATGAAAGTCAGCAAGTCACCTCGGTTCTTACATTAAGATGTTCCCGGAGCCATATCTGGTGGAATATGCAGGCAATGCGTTTTCTTTCTGCTGCTGGCTTCTTTTCAGAGAACACGGCTTTCATGCATGCGGCGGGCAGTGATATGGCGGGTTCTTTATGAGAGCAAATATGCGAGAAGCAAACTGCACTGCTCCTTTCACCAACTGATAACATTAACGTGTTTCCCCGTGCTCACACACAACAACCGTGAAATACGTATTAGGACTTTTCTCAAATAATCTCATAGGTGATTTTCGATAGAGGACCCGACAGCATAAAGCCTGAAAATGTAAAATGATGTCACGTTAAACTACTACAACGGAAAATTTGTCAAGATTTTATCGAAATACCTGAGCACGAATCAATGTTAACTATAAAACAAGTATTTTGCTGCAGCACGTTTTATTCTTTTATTAAATAAATTTTGTAGCACTTCTAATGGATTTTTGTTGTAGATTATCAGTTTATTGTTGCGGTATTGAGTCCTTGGACTGGTCTGATGCAACCCCCATGCTAACCTACTCTGCAAAAGCTACCCCTGCATAGCTACCACATACAAAATCCTTCCTAATCTGCTTAGCGGATTCCATCTTCTGTTTTGACCCATACACTTCCCTCTTATTCTAATTTTACAAGACCATCATGTTTCAAAACGTGGTCTATTAATCTGGCCCTTCTCTTGGTCAAAGTCCTCCAAATTATTTTCTCTTCCCCTATTCAGCTTAAAACTTCCTGGTAGGTTATTCTATCCACCCATCAGGTTTTCAGGATTCTCCTATGTCACCACATTTCAAAAGCTTCTATTATTTTCCTTTTCACTTTCCACACCCATAATACGCCATACTCCATAGAAAATATTTAGTAATGATTTACTAATCTTCATACACTTATATTAGCCATAAGTAAATCCCTCTTTTCGCAAAAGTCTTCCTTGCCTGTTCTATCCTACTCTTTATGTCTACTGTGCATCTCCAAACCCTAGTTATTACACTGCCCAAGTAGCATAATTCCATAACTTCCATCAAATATGCCTTTGTTATTCCACTTTTTACCATGATTGTTAGTGTGGTGGTATTAAGTCACTAACCTGCTTCGCGTATTCCATCCTTGGCCTCCCTCTTCTGTTCTTATCCCACGCACTTCCCTCTAATGATAATTTTACAAGACCCTCATGTTTCAAAACATGGCCTATTAATCTATCCCTTCTTGGTTTATGTTCTTCAAGTTGTTTTTTCTTTCCCTTTTCTGCTTATAACTTCCTGGTAAGTTACCCTATGCACCCATTAGATTTTCAGCATTATCCTATAACACCACATTTCAAAGGCTTCTATTCTTTTCTTATCGACCATTTTTCGCACCCATATAGTTATCTTTTTGGGTGTTCCTGAAACAGGCAACTCCGCTTTGATGGCATAGGAAGGGAATGTGGCAGGTAGAGCACGGCACCCATATTGTAAATGATTCGGGGTTTTATTTAATTTATCTAATAAAATGACTTGCGCTTTAGGATATAGTATAATAATTTTCTATATAAAAGAGAATCACTTAAAGGGGTCTTGTATGCTGTTACAAACAAATAAATTAACTAAAGACTGGTAATTACTTATTGGGGCAATCACGTGCAGCAGAGATTTTCGTTTATTCTTTACGAACCTGTTTCTAACTTCTTTTGTCTCTTGATGATTAGACGACAGAAACTTCCTCGTAGTAGTTCACTCGACAGTTTAGAGTTCTTTCTTCCTTCGGGTTGAATTTTAAATTTGCACTCTGTCCGACCTGGTACAGCCAGTGATTGAGGAAAACTTGTTTTTCCTCCTTCTTCCCTCTGGTCTCCTTGTTATCACTTTCTACTCACTAAAGAGATACAATTCACATCTCCCTTTCAACTGTGGTTGCATTCTCCAGCTTTCTCCTCCATTTCAACATCCGTTCCACTCACTAGCTTTCTCCTCCATTCCACGACTGATCAACTCTGATCCTCTGCCTCCTTGCCTTCTTGCACAACTCTATTTATTCTCGTCACCCAGCTAAACTCGTATATTCTCCTTCTCTAATGGAAATTACTCTCCCATGTGATGTTTGTTTCACCAATCCTCATGAGTCCTTCGTCCAGGGAAATTTTCCATGACAAAGAGAACAGTGTCCATCTGAAATTTTTAAGGATGAAGGTTCCTTCAGCAAAAATAAGCTTAATCTTATAAATCCGCAGACAGACACGTAAAAGATCGTTCACTCAGAGTTCGCATAAATGACAATTTGTCCGACTCTTTGAAAATTACGTCAGGGGTAAATGTGATCGCCCCACTTATGCATTCATAAATGACAACAATCGGTATAAAATCACAGATCAAACTTTTTGTCGATGATTGTATGGTTTATAGGGAAATCGTAAACGTTGAGGACGCACATATTCTGTAGACAGATTTGGACAAAATTTACCAATGGTCAGTTAGAAATAAAATGCAAATAAATGCAACGAAGAGTAAGGCAGTCGTTTTTATAAAAAAGATAAATGTCTCTCCCACTCGATATAAAATGGGGAACGAAGTTGTAACGGAGTGAAATAACTGTAAATATCTTGGGATCACGATTACTAAAGATTTAAATTGAGGTAATGAGGTGAGCGAGATAAAGGCGCTGCTGCTGATTCACTTTGTTAACAGGGTCTTGAAGAAAAGCACGAGAAAAAAACAAGATTTCTGCTTACAAAACGCTGGTCAGGTCAATTTTAGAATATGCGGTTACGTGCTGGGATCCATATCAAAACGAACACACTCTAGCGTTGGAAGAAATACAAAAACGGGCTGAAAAGATGTTTTGGGGGTCAGGTGATTCGCGAACAATCATCACGAGAATTTAGGTCTCAGTAATAGAAGGAAACATGCGAGGTTGTGCGCAATATATAAAGCTTATAAGGGCGAAACACAGGGCCTGGAAAGAAATAACAAACCATCTTACGGCGCCAAATTATATTTCTAAAAATGAACACTCGTTCAAAATTAAAGAAAAAGGGCAACGCGCAGATGTAGGAAAATTCTCATTTGTAAATAGGTCAATACGTGGGTGGAATTTCTTGCCTCCTGCGGAAATACTTATGCGGGTAGCGTAAATCAGTTTAGGAATAGACTAAGAAAACTTAAGTGAGTAGTATTTTTTTTAGAATCAGTGAAGTGATAATAGTGAAGTGGAGTGAAGTGATTTTTGTGTAGCTCCTTTCTTTTCTTTTTCATATAAAAAACTTCACTTCAAAATTCTTCCATAGTGTAAACTTTTTGTAAGTCTATTTGTGTTTTCTTTGTATATATCTGCCACCGGGTAAATGCCCAATAGCAGCTAAGTAATAATAATAATAATAATGTATTTCGCTTGAGGTTGATGTGTGACGCTGGTAGTCGTGCGGGGGACGCGGACGTGCTGAGGAAAGTCCTTTGGCACGCGTGGCAATTCGATAACGGGCCCTATCAACGTCTCAGCAGAGAGAAAGAGAGAGAGTCTGGATGGAAGGAAGGAAGGAAGGAACCTGGGCTATCGCCAAGGGACGTGTATTATTTATCCGCACGGGCCGTATCGAGCGCAGCGGGTCTAGCTGCAGCCACCTCCCTGTTCTCAGACCTCTCCACTGTCTATTATACCCAACACACAAATACAATTACATCACTCTTCAAAACACAAAATTTGTAAACATCTGAAGTAGTCGTTTTCAAAAAAAGGGGAACTGTTCTTGTGTTTAGTACAGGATTAACAACGCTCTAAGTTTCTTTTTAGGTGTATATTTTATAATTATAGCTGATAAACATGGAAATCCCCTGTGTTTAGATTAAATGAAGCATTCTGGGTCTAACAATCGGGATAAACCTTTGCCAGAACAAACAATTTCAGCCATTATCATGATGGCCGTCATGGTATACAAGATGGATGAAACGAAGCTGATTCAACACTATCGTGATCTGCTTGGGAAAACAACTCCAGAGATCAGAAATCTTCAAATAAATTATCCGGTTAAGCTTTAGATAAGTTTCTCATTCAGATGAATTATAAGATGTCATCAGGTAACTAGACAATATTAAGTGAACTGAGGCTTTCCCGGTGTAGTTGATGCAGAAATAGTTCTCGGGTTTCCACGCGGGTGCAGGTGTGATGAAAACGCAGATGACGAAGATAACGACAGAGCACTTGGTCGTCGAAACGTCGCGTTTTCATCGTACCTGCACCCGAGTGGAAACCCGAGAACTATTTCTGCAACTAGACAATAATTTACAAAAAAAAATTACAATTTTGAATGCAGAATATTTCATTAATTTATAAAAAGTATAATTGTCAGCCAGTTTTATTAACCTAATTTTATTTAATTCTGAAAACTATACTCTCAATTCTGTTTTCAAAATTATAATTGCATTTGTAATTTTGAGTCTAGTTACCAGACGAAGTTCACAAATAACGACGAAACGTCACGTTGCTGTTTTATTACTCAACCCTTAGACTGTTCTGGTACAACTCGCCATCATTATTCTGCGCAAGCCATTTCCATTTCTACATAACTCCCACATCCTCCCTAATCTGTCCAGAGTATTGCATCCTTAGCCTTCCTCTTCTGTTCTTACCCGACACACTCCCTTCTAATACTAATTTTACAAGTCCCTCATGTCTCAAAACTTGGCCCATTCTGTTGTCAAAGTCCTCCATATTGTTCTATCTTCTGTTGTTATGCTTAGGACTTCCTGGTTAGCTACTATATCCACCCATCTGATTTTCAGAATTCTCCTATAGCACCACATTTCAAAGGGTTCTATTCTTTTCCTTTCTGAAACTCCTAACGTCCACGTTTCGCACCCATATATGATTTCATAATATCCATACATAAATTATCTGTGAGGAATTTCCTTCTTTTTTTTGCCTAAAACCGTTCTTGCCTGTACCATCCTTCTCTTTATGTCTACTATACTTCTACCAGCCCTAGTTATTATACTGCCCAAGTAGCAGAATTCCTAAACTTTATTCAAAATATTCCTTCCCTAACAGCCTTTGTTATTTCACTATTTCCCATACTTTACTCCATCGACTCGGTTTTCCCTCTATTAATCGTGTTAAATTTTCTATATTTTCTATTTATTTATAAATAATTGGTATATTAGTGCTGTATTGTATTATAAGAAGAGGTTTCGGTTCCAGAATTAAACTGTAAATTTAAAACACGTATTTGGACTGGAAAAATCGAACAAAATTTCTGTAACTAATTCTTCATAAAACTACGAAATTAATATACGGTAAACTATTGCAAAAGAGAATGATTTTTAGATATTTAAAGAACTGAAATTCAGATTTCAGAATTGTTTTTGTATGTAATGTCCAGCTGATAATTTTTAAAATTAATATACGTTAATTGTTTGAAAAAGAGGATGATTTTCGGATTATAATTTTTTTTGTAAAATTCAGGCTTCAGAACTATTCTTGTATATAACGTCCAAATTTTCTTTCACTGTTGAACCGTTTATCAGACAGGTTAAAATATGAATTGTAAAAGTAAATGAATATTATTGGAGTTATCTTAAAAACTGATCAAATCTGTTTTTTATGCATTAATTGCAAAAAATATGACTATGTTGTTAAAAATTTTATTAGAATGCCTAAAATTCGTGGTCATTGACCAAAACAATGCAAGTAGAACCACATTTGGAAACCCAACAAAAAGTAATCGTCATTATCTTCCATTTGATTTAACTATGAGTTGCACGATACTACAGATTGTGAAGCAAGCATAATGCAAGGTAAAGGAACGATTTTTACATCTGTACCGATTAAATTAGCGAGAAAATACATTGAATTACTATTTGTTTGATTTTCTTTTAAAATAAACTGCATACTCCAGAAATTATAAACTTGGTGTTTCACTGGCCACTGGGCGTAAAGTTTGAACTCATTACAATTGATGAAATATGATTTGACTGGATAATTCAATCATATTTTCTAAATCGGCTTTGTACTTGGCCTCAGTGACAATATATGATGATGATTTCCACCGAACCAGCAAGGATTCCCACCAAACTTTACAAATATCTCTCACATCCCTTCGGATTGATCGCCTCCAATGATATATCTCGATCTAAACAGAAACCTACAGCAAATCGCAAGGAAGACTATGAATATTTTTCTATCGAAACCATTGGATTGTTAGAATCTGAGACCACTGATCCCTGTTTCTCGAGACGTCAGGAAGTGTGCATCATGTATTGTTAGAGAGGAACAGTGAGAGGACCTGAAGTGATAGTCGAGAATGACCGCAGCGTCGCTCTGTACTGTTAATGAAAGGCTTGACTTGACGTCAGTATCAACTGCTTGGTGATTAATGACGTAGTCGTGAATCGGGGAAATCCGCTGTCGGGAAACAGCTGTTGGAACTTCCAGCCAATCACCACGATCGTAGACAGGCGCTGTCGATAGTAAAATTAATTTCTGATACAATTATCATTTAGATACATTGATTTTTAATAGTATACAGGATATAATATAGTCTTGTTACAATGACTCGCGACGAATAAGTAGTTTGTAGATTAGACTAGATATTTGTAGAAATCCTAATACGTTTACTTAGTAATTGTTTGTCTATGAATTATTGTAAAATATTGTTAAAAATTATTATAATCTGTGTAAAAAAGGCCTCCTAAAGACTCTATGTAGTAGGTCGTTAGTTAAATAATAATAAAAAAGTATACAAGCCGGGATTTTTTTAGTCAGGTTATGTTTAATTTATTTATTTTATATATCCTCTATATGACTCTATATGACTCAAAAATATTTACTTAAATACGTATTTATTTATTCGTACTTAATAAAAGTTTTATCCTTTAAATTTCTATGGAATTTTTTAAAAATTATATAAAATAAAAAATTTGAAATCTAAATTAAATTATAGTTTTGGTTGTTAATATGACTGATTAACATAGGGAAAATTATTATCATACTAAATCGTTGAAATTTTTTTTTCATATTGTTATAATTTTAAACAAATTCCATAAAAAAATGTTTCAAAAAAATTGTATTTAAATTTTGTATATGACTATGGCAATACCAAATGCTCTTCCTGAATAAATTTGAAATCAAAATTAAATTATAGTTTCGGTTATTAATGTGACTGATTAACATGGGAAAAATTGCGATTGTCTTGTTTCCGTCTCTGAATTAGATAAAATACTCTCCAACTTCTTTTCCGAAAATAATATATTTTTTCACAATTTAAATAACGAAACAGAACTCATATATACAAGTACAAATAAACCACCAGTAAATCTATAAAGATGGTTTTGCAATCATAAACGTATCCTTTTTTTCCGTAGAATACATAAGCACCGCTTACCGTTTTAACATTGAACGGTTTGGAAGGAAACAAAAGAATTAATTTGATTGATTTACAGTATAATACATAAGAGTTTATAACCTTTGTACTGTATAAATTTGATTATTTATTTAAATTTCGACACTTACAGGTTATACACTTCCTTCCTCCGTGGCTCTACAGCCCATTGAGGGCCTGGGCCTACCGAGTCGACTGCGGACTGTCATCTTGCATGACACATTCCGAATTTGGAATTTGGAGTGGTCAGCGTATCGATCCTCCAACAAGTTATGCACTGTCATTATTTTTTTTTTCACGGTCAGTTTTTTTGCAGGATTTCACAAATCTGTAAAGTGCTGCCGCACAGGTTTCGTTTCGGGCAAATTCAATTAGGTTTCCAGCGATGTCACCAGACTCGAGGCTGTCTCGAAGTTGAGGGCATTCCGCGATGAAGTGGACGACGTCGTCACTTGCCTTCATCTCATCCCGCAGTCGCATTCATCGCTGTTTGAATCTTGTTAGGATACCTTGTCCTGTCAGTAGCTGCGTTATTTCATAGTCCATCTTCAGTTTATGTGCCAACTCGTCAGCACGTTACCGGCATTCCACTTTAATAATTCTGCCAGTATTATATACTTGACGCATTATCGGGCAACTGCATTGGTGCTTCTAGAGTTATTTACCATTGTGACAGCGGCCATGTTGTCGCTTTGTATAATATTGCTAGCGTCGTCTCTTCTTTCCTTTGCCCACTCTAAACCTTTGATTATTCCTGCTTGCTCTGATTGGAGCACAGTACAGTGTCCTGCCAAAGGGAATTTTTCAAATCTTCTTCCGTGCTTTGGTAGAACGCTGTGAACGCACATTCGGTTCCGATGTTGTTCTGACTTCCATCAGTCGAGACTAGAAGGCAGTTATCATCTTGGCCGTCGAATGTCGGGACTTTACAAACTGGATGTTTTTAAATTTAGTTGGTTTTTGGATATCTTTAAGTTTAATTTCTAAATTTTCCACCGATTTTCCATTTCTAAGTTATATACAGTAGCGATTTCTTTTACTATTACGATGATGTAAATAAATTAATGTCCGTGTATGAATTACGCGTGCGCCTTATTTTGATTTATAAATGTAATTAAAGTTTAGTTTGACATTATTGGGTCCAGTCTGTTTTTAAAACTTCGAATACAGCACTGTTTGTGTTCTAACCGGGTCAAATACGTATTACTTCCATGGTGTAAAACAAATAATTGAAAAATTCGGCCTAAAAGTCAGAAAATTAATTACTATACTTCCTTCCTTCATCCTTGGCTCTACAGTCCTTTGAGGGTCTGGGCCTACCGAGTCGACCGCGGACTGTCATCTTGCATGACACATTCCGAATTTGTGTACGTGGGTACGTCATACCTAGGTCAAATTTCTTATAATACGTTTCGTGTCTCAATTTTTGGACTGACATGAAGTTCATATTGATGATTTTCTACGACTATACAGGATTATGTAGAGAATTTATATTCCAAGCCACTGCGCATGACCGCTCTACATCTTATCGCATTTGATTACTGCTCACGGTTCACCGACCACTGCACTGACCGACGTAGTGTAAACATCTGCCGATACAAAGTTTCACGTAGCTTCATGTAAAACAGTCGGGATGTTGTTTATTTTGCGCTGTACGTTTGCCATTAATTAAGCTACACCTTGTGCCTGCTTTACATTTAAGAGATTTTATTACTGCTGATCTCCGCAATAATACTTCAGCCTGTTCCAGGAATATAGGAACGAAACTCACGCCGTGGTACACAATTTTCAACATGGAATCATTTCTGAGTAAGAGCGGGATTGTGAACATAAAAACTTTGTACGAGTAATCTTGAGACCGTATTACAGCAGAAAAATTATTAATTGATCACGTGAGAACCTTAATAGCCGAATTATCTTTGATGTTATTATATTTGAAGCAAGCAACTTCAGTAGTAACATTGTGTGACAACATAGTAGGCTACTCAGTTGATCAAAAAATAGCCTATCGGGAAAAATACTCCGTGTAAATATTTCGTCAATCAAAAATATAACACAGGATACACGGCTATAGAAGTATGTTTTGCTACTTTACAGTAGTATTCGAGACTATGTTTTAGATATAAATTTGAATATTTTCAACACACAGGCAGTTGTATTCTTCTTCCAGAACTATTATCGTCGAAATTTTATTTTATATCTCTCACTAAAACGTGTGTAAATACATTTATCTAATATTATTAGCAAACAGTTTCAGTTGTTTTACGTTAGTCTCTTTCATATTTATAAATTCCTGAAAAACAGCAAATGGCAAAATTTTAAATATTAACGTAATGTAATTAAATTATTTATATTTTTAAAATTAAAACATAATATTATGTATTAAATGACATTACTAGACATTTATTATTAATAAATAATTATTAATTTTTTTTATTTAAAAGCCCCACGTTACGGTACTTATTTGTATCCTTTTAAGGATGCGAAAGTTTCGTCTTATTTGTTATGGTCTACTATCATTAAGGTCACAGGGTATGGCTGGGATGGGATCATAAGCGGCCGATGTTTGCGTGAAACAATTATTGTTCGGGTTCGATAAGACTGTTAGGCTATCTTCCAAACTTGTACGTGCATAATTTAAACTCCATTAGAGACGAGATTGGAGGACTTTGAGGGTGAAGTTGAGGTGATTACACAAAATAACGTGAAAACAATCAAGATTGATCTCGAATACAAGGTTATGGAAGGCGCAATAGTTAATTATGACATTCGACATCCGGCCAAGCAGTAGTTCAGCCCTTTTAGTGATACAAAGTTCCCCGTATATATTTAAATGCCAAACCCCAAGAACAAACGCATTTTGGGTATATCACCCCTAGAACTTATACGAATGCCATTACTACCATCGAGTGAAACGTATTTGGGTTACTCAGTTTAAAAAGTCATTGTTAAAGCTGTTAATACCTAATTTCAAGTAATAATGTCTATGAAAGAGCTTTTAATTAAAATAATCTAAAATCGATTGGCATCGGTGACCATTTTACAATTTTGAAAGTCGCTGAACTAAATTATGACGTTTACAATGCTGATTTAGTTGCAATTCATCTCATCAGGGTTAAATAAGTATAACACAGAACGAGATTGGTACTCTCTCCTCCGCGACAACTCAGCAACTGCTCTCTCCTGAATCTTTGACGAACTACGAAATCTATGATTTCCTCTTGTCGGTTCAAATTTTGGCCAATAGGCAACATTCTTACATTTTCTAGGTCACGAATCCAGATTCACACGTCTTAGAGAATAGTTGCAAAGTGACACGCAGCAGAGGTTACAGTACCTTCTGGGGGAACGTATGCACGTTACAAAATACTGAAAACTCTGATTAATACCCGACATAAATATTTATTACTCTAGCTGACCGGTGTCTTAATCGTTCAAAGGCCTTCTCTTGAATAGAACTACCAGAAAGATCTCTGTCTTTCAGAATGGTATAGATATTCGGAATAAATTATACATTCTACAAGGAATAAAACATCATAATAAATGTTTTAAATAAGATATGACAGAAACTTGTGGTATGAGTCATAAGCAACTGTGAAAAACCAAAATAGTACATTTAGCCATATACTTTAAATTAAGTTATTGAAATCTTATAATATTATCACCAGTATTTTTATCACAGTAACTATTAGTAATTCGTCAACGAGTCACGTGTCTCTAAAGTAGTAAACTGTCTTTAATATCTGACTATTACATGATCCAAATACAATTTCTTATTATCAAAAATTCAGTTTCCCAAACACACTTTATCAAAAGTATCCTTTCTTTGTACATCGTCATTGTAATGCGTATTAAAACGTCACTGTTTTTCCCTTTAAAGACTCTCAATCATCTGAAAATCAGACTCAGGTTTTGACTTGTTAGGTATAGTTGCAGGAACAACACGATTTAATTAAAGAACTGAGGAGGTCTCTATATAAGAGTACGAAATTTATTATAATCATATCATTTCATTTCTGACTTTCGGCCATTTTTTGTTTTATCTCTCTGTAGTAAGTTGAGCTCTTTACAAGATAATGGTCTAAATTGATACCACCAGCCATAATTTCGAAATATATAATTTTTATATTGAAAAATGTCCCTAAACAACAGATTAGAGGTTCTTAAACGGACAGAGGTTGCTTTATATTGTAGTTTTTAGACTATTTTACTCGCGATATAAAATGGTGGTCTTTTAAATGGCCACATCTACAGTACCCGAAACAAATAGTGGGATAGTGGACTCCTACTTTTTCCTCTCACGCTCCAAGAAAGTAAAAATAAATTAATCTAACTACAACACATGCATATATAAGCTCTTAGATACACAATAAATTACGTTTTCAGTGTTTAAGGGAAAAAAAAGGTTTGTTCCTTAACCAACGCATCTGATAGTTAACGTTGCGTCACACAGCCGAACAATGTTCGTTCACTGCACTTTCAAAAGAAATAAACATCCCTAATCTATAGGGAGGTAAATGCTGTTAAACGTCATGAGCTTGTTTTGTACCTTACTTCTTAGTTTGCTAACAACAGATGGTGCATAATGAAGTGAACAATTAAAAATTTATTTAAAAGAATGATATAATTGTATCATTTGCCTATTTATAATGTAGAAGCAGGCTGAGTGATGTACTTTCCCAGCTTGCTCCAGAGCCTCGCGAGATCGCTTGGTTTGCTATGGCTCACTTTTTAAGAGCCTACGAAGATAGGAGCTCCGTTAAGATGCTCTGTACCAAATTTTGCAAGGGGACAAGTTGAGAAGAGGCTATTGATCGCTAATATCAGCCATTAGCAGTGCTGTCTAACAGGAGGGATGTTCCTGTCAGCACTGAAACTTGCAGTTGCTCGTCTGCGAGCTCAGGAAAAGCCTCTTATTTCACAGGTAAAGAGATAAGAACGCAAAGTACCGACAGCTCCATAGTCTTCAAGTTGCACACATTCAAAAGAGAATACCTAATGACTGAACAAAAATATTTTACTAAATTCGAATAAGAATATCACAATATATTATTCAAGACTCGTAATATTATTAATACACTGAATGTTTGAGTAATGAAGATGAAATGTGTGTAATTTTCTTTATTATAGAATTGCCATACGTGTGTATGCGGGTGTGACCCCCTGTCTGTCTATTCCACAAAAAAATCTAAACAAATGGACAAATGTCGACTAAATTTGGTATACGTGTCCTTTGCGACCCGAAAAACACACATGTCCGGGAAGGATTTGAAAAATTTTACATAAGCAAAAACGGCCAACACTTTTATAATATAAATATATCCTCGGATCAATTAATTTTATAGTGTGTCCTCCGATACCGCTAGCGTATGATTTCAACCACATCCATAATCGAAGGGGAGCGTTATTAGGGGTGGGGGTGTAGTGGCAAAAATGAAATAACCAGAAAACAATCGAGGTTGGGCTCCAGACCGGTGTAATGTGAGTCGCTGAGTTTAATCCTGGTATAGAAAATGCAAGTTTAGTCTCAGAGTCCTCTAAGAGGGATGAAAGGGGGTAAAACAGACTTCCGTATGCTATCTTTAACGGATGGAACAATTACGATCAAATTTTTAGCAGGTATTCTTGGCGAACTGAAATCAACACAGTTAGGATAGTAAACGGCTACCACCACTGGGGGAATAAACGGGAATAAAGGCATTTTATCTATTTTTTAAATTACCGCCCCTCTACCGCCGCCCCAAGTGGTGACCTATCTAAGATTACGTAATGTGAATTATCTTCATAACCGTCCTGATGATTCATACAGTCTAGTTTCCTATCTAGTTGGAGCTATGTGAGTCTTTGAGTTTGATTCTGACATTTATAATACGAATTGAACTGCAGTTCATCCTCTAACATGGTGATGGAACGGGGTAAAACACACTTTTGCGAAATGAATTTAAAGGACTTAACAATTTTGATAACCCGAAACCAAACACTTTGGATATAAGACGATGCTACCACTGTTAGGGGGGAGTTGTTGTAATTAATGGAATTTTAATATGTAATAAAGGCTCATATGTGAGTAAAAAAATTCTTGAGGTCAGTAACATTTTTAATGTTTCCCCGACAATATTTGTGTATAATTTCAACCCCTTCCAGCAGGTGAGTGGTGGGGGTGGAAATGAGTCGTATGAAAATAACAAGGAAACAATCGTGTATGGTGACGAAACCGGTTTAGTGCGAGTCGCTGCGTTACCTTTTGACATCTAATATGGGGTTTACATAAAAATTCATTCCTTAAGTGGGGGAGAATTTTTATTTTTGTTTGAGTACTGAAAATATTTTTAGCCCTGCTATTGTACCGAGAGTATTTTTGATTCTCTCTAAACACTCTGAGTATATTTGAGGTTCATATTGTGACGTTTTCGATGCCAGTTTAACCATTTGTTGAAAAAAAAATAACGTACCGGGCAACACATGGTTCCCTTATTACTAGTCACAATGCTATAACTCTCTAATAATTTAAAAGAAAACAGAGAAAAGTAACATTGAAAGAACCTCAGAAATTATAATTTTGCTACTTAACCTCACCTTATTTTCACATGTTTATTTCTCTTCATAATATTAGCAGTTATCTTTCAAATATTATCCATATATTATAGACTTTAATCTTTAAATGTATATACGGACATGTAAACCCACTGTTATTGTCCATTATGAACGAAACTGGATTTTATCGAAAATAATTTTTCCTCTGATTTTTACAGGTTACTTTGATAATATTTAATTATATAATAAATATCGCTGACTGTTGGATGTTATACAATGAACGAAAAAAATGTCTTTGCATTATAGTTACACACACGGCCGTTGAAAAATACGGTTTGCATGGCACAAGAAGAAAAATTTAGGGCTTCATCAATACAAGTTTAAATGTATTCCTCGTTCAGATTTTTTACAGTTATGCTTCAAACGAAAACTTGACTCACTTTTTGGATTGGTCATAAATATCCAATTTTTTACTTCCCTAATATCAATACTCTGCTGGATAATCTTTCGTTTCTGTGAAAACGAGTAATTCGTTTGTGACAATTACACTTCAACAGAAGTTGAGTGATATTAGATGCATTCTATTTTCGCTATTAAGTGTAGTCTTAATGGAACGCGTTGATTAGATTGACAAATATAATTTTTCCTTGTATTACGATGTTATAAATTGGCATGGAATTTTATTTTATTTTAATTAACATACTGGAACATTATTACATTCTTTGAATTTATTCTCCTAATAATGTAAGGTTCGGAATTCTGTAAAAAAATTATACCAATAGTTTCTTTTCTTCGGACCGTACCCGAGTCATTTCTTTATAAACTATTAAGTAAAAAAGAAAAGAAATGCTCAGATAAGCGGCATAAAGTTAAATTCAGAATAGAGAAATGGACGTATGTCTACCTGGTCCGAGGTTCGAACCCTGGACCTCCCGATTTCATGGAGATCATTCTACCACCGAGCTAGTCCGAGTCAACGTTTTTTAAACGATTCAAGATCCGTCCACTCCTGTAAACCTATATGAATTTCAATTTTTAAATCACATATTTCACAATTTAATTTCTAGGAAGAAAGTATTAATATTTGTTTTTAAATTTTAATTTGATAATGCGAGAATGAATTTCGATAAATTATTGAGCTCCTCGAACAATGGAGTGACATAACGGAAAATAAATTCCTGTTTAATCTTTTTCGGAGAAATAACGGCAGCTGGGACTAAGAGTAAAAGGTCCATCGACCGGTAAATACGGAAGTAATGAAAACTTTTGGTGCAAAAAGGAGTTGATTGACCTTCGAAACAGGGCGTTGGCTGAGGCGTGACGTTGTCGAACTGATGTTTTAGTCAATAATAATTGAGAGGATATACTGGAATGGGAAGTTTATATATATATCATATAAATGCGTACATATAAGATCACTAAGAAATTAGTTGATACCACTACATAATAAATGAGGGCGCATATCTGCAATTAATCCTGACAACTTAAGAAGCCAGCTTAACAATCACCATGTTTGGAATGCTCCTCGACACACAAATTATACAAGTCAGTCTACTATCTTTCTAACTAACTCAGAATTTATGCACCATAATTTTTTATGTATTGAAATTTATTAAATGTTTAATAAAAACAGGGCGGATTATTTTATTATTACATTTAAAGAGAAACTTTTCCAATCGAGCACGCACCAATATGGAGTATAATTTATTTACATTTTTCTTTAATTAAAGTGAAGGTTACTTAAATTTTTATACTGTCTTTGAGTTAAATCTCAAAGTTCAATTGTATATCGTAGTTTCCTACTATAGAGACCTATTATGTGAACAAATTTCAGTTTTTATCTACATTCCCGCCAGAGATAAAGCGTCTCAAACGTTGAAAAAACTTAAAAAAAGCAAATTTTTAAAGAGGTGTGTGATTTGTAAACGGAAAGTCAATTACCATTGATAATTTATATAGAGTAACTTAAGTATTGTGTGTAAAAGCACGGAAATTATTGAGGTTCGAAAATTGTTTCATCTTGGAGAAATCACCCTACGAAAATACGATTTTTTTTTTTGGAATCGACAACTTCGTGCTACACAGAGTTCATAAAAAATAATGTTAGGTTAGTACATATAGGTTTAATTTGTAGGTTGGAATGTACTATACACGATGCAGTTTATTTTAAATAGATACAACACAGTCGTGGATAATTTAAAAATTCGTAAATACCTGCAAACGCGAAAAAAGGCGGCGGCCATTTTTGAACCGGACACAATATAAATGAAAAAAAATTAGCTTTGAACTACCAAAACATGAGGGAATGCACAAAAAAATATTAATTTTTTCTGAGATGGTGCGGCAACGAATTTCTTTTTTCCTGGGCCACTTGACTTGGATTGACCCCATGGGAAGAGAATTTTAAAGGGGGATTTTGAAATGAAGAGGAAAGCAGCTAAGAGTTGACTTTTTTTTATTGGTAATAGGTTAACTGAGGGTGATCCTGAAACAGGCACCGTCCTCTTAAATAGCACAGGAAGGGAATTAAAATGGGGATGTAAAATGGTTGACTAATTTTTGGTTAATAACTACATGAGGGTGATCCTGAAACATGAAACTGTCTTTAATAGCATAGTAAATGATTGAAATGGAGGGATTTGGAAGGTAGAGCAAGGTATCCAATGGTTGACTAGGGCGTCTGGGCTATATTTTAAGGATCCTACCGGTGTTTCACCTAATTAAATACAGGGAAAACCCCTAAAAATCAGCATCAAGTAGGTCAAGCTATTGGCTACTATTCTCACGCACTTCAAAAGGGGTCTACTGGCCGCCTGATTCGGTTTGTTCAACGGCTACCCTTACCGTATTGGGGAGGTCTGCGATCCCGGAATATACTCCGTCTCAAAGAGGCGGAAGTGCCTTGGCATGTGAGAATCGTAAGAAACCTCACAAGGTAAACCACATCAGCACTCTTGAGAGATACACTTGTAAGAGCTAAGGTATGAGTACAAAATTTTAATTCTGACAAATAGCTGTAAACTGTGTTATTAAAAATAATGTCTCTTCATTTACAGTACCAATTACTAAATTTTATGTGTTAAAACCATTAAAATTGCTATTTATAAAACTGAAAGTCCCCAATTAAATTATAGTTTGCTTTATTGAGTATTTTGTTGTTATAGACGACATTTTTAATCACGCTATATCGTTTTTCATTTAACTTTATTAAATACGCTGGCAGTTATAATTATCACATATTGGACGAAAAAAAATGATCAGAAAGTATAAATTGTGGCGACGCAAACAATTATGCATTTAACGTCGGTTAATCTTGCAGAAAGATGTTCAGATTCTATCTGAAAACCTTTTAAATAAAATTGGGTGTTTGTGTGTGTATGTATGTCCCACATAAATATTTAAACGTGTGGATTAATTAATAACGGAAACAAACACTCATTACTAAAACATTTTACAACATAGTTTTCTGGCTTAAAATTACAATAAATAAAAAGACGACAACATATAAATTTATCAGTATTTATTAAAAAACGAAGCTTCGTCTCTTGAGACTTCCTCAAGTGTAAAATTTAGCAATTCATTATATTTACATGTTGTAAATTTTAAAATCAGAAAACTATGTTGTAATTTATGATGTTTTGCCTAAGAATTTGCATCTAATCTGTCAATGCCATTGAGATTAAATAAATAAAAAGCGGTCAAATATGTCAGTAATCTTGTATATCTCATTCCAAACTTCTAGTATTTTGGATTAAAATATGTCATTCCTAAATTGGATTAAATATAAATCTAGGTGTAAAGCAGTCAAAGCATTTCCATTCAATAATTTTTTCGGCTGAGGGAGTCAAGGATTAAATATGACGATTTTCTAAATTTTACGCCAGAGGAAGTCTCAAAAAGGAGACGAAACGTAGTTTTTGAATAAATAGTGATAAATTTGGCCGCTACTTTACTTATAAATAATTTTTTTTATTTAAAATGAAGTTTGAGGATAAGAATATAATCTTAGATGGAGAATTCTCCTAAGGAGTATTAAAATTTGAAACACCTTTAAAATACAAATAATTCAATGCCATTGAGATTAAATAAATAAACGACGGCCAAATATGACATAAAATAATTAACATTTGGTTAAAATAAATAGAACGTTTCATCCAGCTTTGTGTACTTCTTCAGGTAAATTTTTAAGTACTTTGGTGTCGTGGACTACCTCCAGTGATGGCTACGGCCGAAAAAATTGACTAAAAATGGAATTATTTTTATCCAACAATGATGAATGAAATGAGTATTTATATTAACTAAATGTTAATTAAATAGTTTCTCACATATTTGGCGATATTTTTATTTATTTATTTTACTTATTGTCAGAGAATTAATTTTTGAATTTTTAAATAGAGATTCCTGAATTTAATATAATTTACTTAAATACGTTTTAAAATTGAAAGTATGCAAGTAGATTTTTGATAGCGGGTTTTAATTGCTAATGCATACTAATCAGTTTCCAAGTAATGAAAGGCGTGAAGTCATTTGGTGATTCTTTGAGGGCATAAATTGGAGCGGCTATTGTCGCAATGTTTGCTTCAACTTTTCAATTCTGGAAGTTGTTTTCTCCCAAAACGACATTAGAGTTTAAATATTAACGCTGTGTGCGCTAGTCTACTCAATTTCAGGGGCACAATGTCGTTCTGCGACGCTGTTTACCACAATAAGCCTTTGTCCTTCCCAAAGGCTCTTCGACTGGAGGGGTTTTACCAACTTTACTACGACTGATCTTCTCTTACTGCTTATCGTAACGAATCAGCTATCCAAAAATATTAGATTATTACTATCCTTGTTTTTTTAAGGGTTACAGCCTACTTGAGGGTGATCTAATAAATAGCAAACTTCTTTAATAGTGTAAGAAGAGAATTTGAAAGTGGGAAATGAGGAAGCAAGAGGAAGGCAGTGAAGTGTTGACTAGGACCCCTGGGCTATAGTTTAAATAAGGAAGGTCCCTATATTGGTTATTTATCTCACTCTATTCCGAATGAAGGTAGAGGAATTTTCTGTGGGGTCTCAGCACTCCCTTCTCACTGCCTCGACTGGTTTTGGAGGCAGCTGGCTGACTGATCCAACGTTCTTGAAGCACGTCTTCAGAATTAATTTATATACTAGACTTTCTAATTTATTCTTGAATTCAACTATTGACCAATTTCAGCTTCAATTTGATAGAAGCTTAAGAAAATTAAATTGAGTGTGACAAAAGTATTCCCTCAGGAAATAGACCCAAACATTTTGAGTACTCCCTCAGGACAATCAATTTCCCTGGGGTTTCCTTCAGTTAATTGCTCATTTCGTTAATCTGTTTAATCGGTCTCCGCCATTCAAATACTATACAATTAAAGTACCCAACCTAAACGTGCCCGATTAACTTATATCTCGTTATGATACAGTTACATAGGTTTTTATCTGAAATACATTTTTCACTCTCAGTGAGTTACGTCTTAATATGATGACAATTTGTGGTGGAGAGAAACCAAAACTAAAGAAACAAATTAGAGAATGGTGGACGTTTTGACGGAGCTATGCGTCTTTATCTTACACCATATAAACGTAGACTGGAAGAAAAGCAAAAAGTATGAAACTGTTAAATACGGAAAATAATCAATAGGCAGGTTTTTAGAGCAACCATAATATTTGTCGTTTAATATACAACGTTTCAGAACTAATCCTCTTACGATAACCAGATTTTGTCTAATATAGTGGTTTCGTTATAATTAAAACAGTGATATATTTCAAGCAATGCTTAGTAATAGGAATATTTTTACAGACTGAAAGTTAAAAATTATTTAATATTTGTATTGAAAGGACTTTTTGTTTGCTGATATAACAAAATCCACAATAAAAACAATATATGATATAAATACCGTTGGTAGAAAAAATATATTAGTATCTTTATCTCCTTTAATTAATCCAGATCAAGAAGGTTTAGACATAAAAATGTATTTACATGACAAAGCACAATATGGTAAGAGTGACATATTTATATGCTAATATCTTTGGTTTTAGTCTCATTTAATGTATTGCTTATGCGTTTGGTTAGAAAATCTAGAGACTAATCGCTGGTCAGTAAAATATTTTTACAACACTGGGTCATTTTTCGGTGTCAAATTAAATAATGTCAGTATTTTCTAGAATATGAGAGCCATATTATTTATTATTTATACAACATATGTTTAGTTAATATCCCTTATCTCACATCGGATGTAAATATTTAAAATGTTAAACTATTATTAGTTATATACTTCTAGTACTTCTCTACCAATTTATTTATTCATTTTAAATTTAAATATTAAACATTAGAACGTTTCGTCTCTCATTTGAGACTTCTTCAGGGAAAATTTTTTTAGAGACGAAACGTTCTAGTGTTTAATATTTAAATTTAAAAACTGACAGAGTATGATTAAATTCATTTATTATATATTTAATTGTCAGATAAACAATTAATTTTTTTAATTTTATTTAAGTAATTTCATTTATTTCGAAAATAAACTGAAGAATTGTGATTTGTATAACAACCCAGAAATAAGCAGCACAACACATGCAATGCTACACGTATATAAGGTAAAAATTATTAATTAGACCAAAAATACTGATGTTCTGTCTTAAATCGTAGACCAGTTTTGATGGTGCAACGTAGTTGTCATAAGCATAAAGTTGTAATAAAAACTTTTAATCAAATTATCCCGTTGTTTATTACCCATCGATATCTTAGCTAATTTAAGTAACTACCTAGATACCATTATTTTAATTAATACCTTTATTTTAATGAATAATATCTAGTGCATCTACTTACCGTTGAGAAATGTTTTGTTTATAGATAATTGGCCACGAAATTTTGACTTATCATTCTGTCCCAATTATTTTACGAATTTTTCTCTAAAGTGGGATGATTTTATTGTTGTACTCCCCTTGGTTATTTAGTTTAATATGATTTCCTCCGATGATTGTTGATTCGTACATTTAATAATAATTAAATGAAGTAAAGCTGTAGGAAACAATAAATTAATGAATCTTTAATTGTATAAACGAGTTTCTTTAAAAATAAACCACGTTGTACATTTTAAAATTAAAGAGGAATATTGATGGTTAAATAGAGTACTTTTGAAGGATGTGTTTATTTCATTAATTATTTTAGGTTAGCAAGAGTGATTTTAGGTAAGAACATCTGGCATATAAAAATTGTTGTTTATAACATTCAAATTGCATTTAACGATGGAGTTTTCACTTAAAGTTTGGACATTATTTGAACAACTTTCAATTATTCGATATTTTTGCTTTATGAAGGCGAAAAACCGACTGAATTTTTTTTTCAGAATGGTTTTACAATATGATTAAAGTTGTGTGGGGAGCGGAAAAAGCATTTGATTAAATTACAAAAGCGGCCGAACTTCAGTGAATGACGAGGAACATCGTGGCCAGGTAAGTCTAACTATTAACTCAAACTTGCACTGGCGACATTAGTCGGGAAGACCAACGGACTACTGTTGAAGCTATAGCAAAGAAACTTGCAGTAACTGTTCAAACAGTTCGTAACGATATTAGTAGCAAGCTCAAGTCCGCCAAGAAACCATTGAAACCATCCTCCTTACGGTCCAGATTTTGCTCCCTTCGATTCTCATTTGTCTAATCTACCTTAGGAGGAATTACACTGATAAACGTTCAGAAACTCCGAGGGAATCCACGTTTCTGTGAGAAAATTACTCAAACATAAAGACAAAGACTTTTTGTGCAGTAGGTATAAAAAACAGGGACAAATGTATCAAACTTCGTGGGAATTATTTCGAAAATAAGTAAAAGTTAAATTTAAAAAAATGCATAGTATTTTTAACCGATTTGTCTCTTTAATTATTTAAATTCCCTCGTAATTATTTTGTTCTGCTACAGTTTAATTATTGTTGTTCTACGTTGCATGGAGTTACGAGTAAGCGTATCGATATCTTTGGTCAAATACTGAATTGAGCTTTAAGTATTATTTTATGTAAACGTGAAAGATTCAGTGTAAAATGGAAATATCTGTTTAATTATTTAATGTTCCTAGAAGGTTACTCCTTAAAGAATATTAATTATTTACCGTGTAAATCTGTCAATTCTTTATCTGTCTTTGTTATAAAACATAAAGGTTTATTGAGTACTTTTGGCTGTCATAATGTTCTTTATAAAATCTCAGGTAAGGACTGTTAGTTTTGCTACATTGCCCAGACTGACAGATCTGTCACATGGAATGAAGGAACATCAGGTTAATTTAAAATTTCCTTAATATAGAAACTCTTCAATTACTAAACACTGTGTGGAACTAAATCATTCTTTTAATTTAGATAAGGAAATGAATTTTAAGAAGAGATTAATTTCAGAATTGTTGTATATTAAAAGAAACAAATTTACTGTCAATATGAAACGACACTTTGCAACTAAATAAATTACATAATGCTTTATTAAGTTGGCTTGGTTAATTTTATATTTTGGCTATGTGTTTATATCTTTGTTGATTTATTTTATTGACAAGGACCACAAAGGTTGCTCAAAACGTCTATTTTACGTTTAAAACTTTTTCAATTTTTGTGTATATGGGTCGTTAATTAATGTTTTGTTGTTGTTGTGGTATTCAGTCCTAAGACTAGTCTAATGCAACCCTCCATGCTAACTTATCTAGCCTAAGACATATTTCCGCTTAACTACCACATCCTCTCTAATCAGCCTAGCGAATTCCATCCTTGACCTCCCTCGTATGTTCTTACCCCACACACTTCCCTGTAATGCTAATTTTACAAGACCCTTACGTCTTAAAAAACGTGGCCTATGAATGTATCCCTTCTCTTGGTCAACTTACTCTTCCAGTATTATATGTTTTGTTATTCACAGACGTTAATTGTACTTATGAATTAAAGTTTATTTAATATAGACTTTTTTTACAATTTTGAGGTATTCATTATGGAGTTTCGATAGATTCATAAGTGAATTATTTATTTTTAAATGCGAAAGAATCTATTCAACAGGAAAATAAGCGACAAATGACATTTCGTTAGGATGTAATTAGCAAACACAAATTTACTTCAAGGATGTTATTTACGAATTTAACGTAAATTAAATGTGATTAATAAATTTTGTTACTATAATGTTAAGAAGTGATTCACTATTCATTTTTGCCCTTGAAATTTCGAGATTATTGTAGTAATACTTAATGTTCTTAATAGAAATCTGATTATTTTAAAATTAAATATTGTGTTTAGTCCATGACGCATTATTTTAACATTAAGATCCTTTATTTTATAATATATATATAATTGCATCCATAAAAAATTTAACACCAGCAGAGAGATTGTACGTAGGTATTTAGTCCTAAGTCTGGTCTGATGCAACCCTCATGCTAACCTTTCCTGCGCAGGCCTTTTCATTTCTACATAACTATCAGATTTCAATCCTCTCTAATCCGCTTAGTATACTCCAACCTTAAACTCTCTCTTCTGTTCTTACCCCACACGCGTCCCGTTAATGTTTATTTTTTAAGATCCCCATATCTTAAAACATGGTATCTTAATCTATCCCTTCTCCTAGTCAAAGTCCTCCATATTTTTCTCCTTTTTCTACCTGAAGTAGTTCTTAAATTTTGGGTTGTAACGTACGTAATGCGTTATTATACTTAATCGTGACTTATGGACGGTTTTAATGTTTGTGTGTTAAATTTTAGAATCATTTAACATATTGAGATATGGTATGATTTAAGAATTAGTAATAGTAACTTTATAATGGATAATTTTTCAAAGAATGTATTTTACCCATGAATTACAGGGACATTTTAATATACATTACGCTTGAAGTAAATGGCAAAGTATCTCAATACTTCTGTCAAGTCTATTAATTTCAAGAGTACATAAAAGTACTCGACTTGAAAATTGAGATATTGAGTTATACAACAAAAATAGGGGAAATGGGTTATTTAATTAAGAAAATTCTGAATTTATATAAGTGAATATGTTAGAAGAAGGGCAGAGGTAGAGATGAGTATGTAGTGTGGAAAATACCATATAAGGAGACATATATTGAGGTAACACGTATGGGGTTTTGTTGGTCTATTTTTCGGGCCCGTCATAAATTGTATATGTGAATAGTTAATCACACATTATTATGGGTCATTCCTATGGTCTGTGTTCATCAAACAGTTGTTCAAAAGTATTTAGATTCTTATAAAATTTCGGAATAATATATTGATTGTTTGAACACATGATATAAACCTAATTTTCGTCTTTTATCCGCAAAGCTAAAAGCGTGTAGTTTGAACGGTTAATTTCTGTAGAAAAGTTGCTACAAAAACTTCGTTCTGTGACTCAAAAATGGTCCAATCGTTTAAAGGCTCCAGACGAAAATTCTCAATTATTTCCGTCATTGCAGAAGTGGAATGAGGAAAATCTGTAACTATTAGTTCATCACAAAGGGAGAACTGGGAATCCGCCATGAAGCCACCAACACTGATGTCGAACCTGTTACGAAGTTTCTTTTAGGACGATATTAGTCTGGCATCTCTTCAGTGGAAGCGCGACGAAGCTAACGACTCGTTTACCCCGCAAAATTTTGTCGCCGGTAGCTTAAGTGAGAGCCAGTCATCTCTCGGAAGCGCACATCAGCTACCACTTTCCGCAATTAAGTGGTGACCGGCTGGAATTCCCCAGCGCAGATTCTCTTCTGCTCACAGGTGACAACTTCTACCGCGCATAGAAATGTGGGACATGATTTATTGGTCAAATTATTAACATTATTCACACAATTATTTTCTAAAAAACGGATGTAGGTGTTTGGTTTAAAATAAACCGCAAAGCAGCTTCCTGGTGAAATTTATCCAGAATTTTTTTTTTCAGTTTCATAAATCAGAGATATTTAAGGCTGTTTTGTTTACTGTCTCATGGACGTTAATTGACGCTTTGTAACAGAAATTAGCTTTGAGTTTCGTCAGCAGTAATCGCTAAATAAAAATCAGAAAACCTCTACGATCTAATTACCTTATCGTCTCCGAAATATTTAAAATGCAGCAGTGCAGAGCCACTTTCCAATTACTTAATGTGTTTGACATTTACAAGTCAGCTACGAGCTCATCTTAGATAAACCATGGGACAGAATACTGAATATTTTTTTTCTATTTGTATGAAGTGTATTTGCGGAAACATCCAACAATTGATTGTCTCTGTGGTGTTACCACTACTTCCATTGATTCGGGAAGTGAATATGTTAATGTAATATCCAAATTGTTCATGATCAACACGACTGGTACTGCATTATGTATCAGCAGAATATCATGCATTTTTTTTCTTATATGAATCCCATCTAGGTGGATGTATCAACAAGAACTAAAAAATGTCTCAAATGACAAAGAATGTAATTCTTTAGGGTCTCTGCTATTTGTGTGACCGGTGCATAATTTTTGTGAGAAAAATTTTCTACACATAATGAGACTAATGGAATAAAACTTAACACATTCGAATCCTCCGTGTATATTAATTATAACTAATACCCAAATTATATTATTCGTGAAGCAGGGAAAATTTGTAGTATCACTATAGGTGTACCGTTTATCAGTAAGATGTTAAGAATGAGAAACACTCACCAACCACGTTAATCAAAGTGAAATTAATACTGGATATATTAAAATTAGCAATATCTTCTGTATTTTCTAGAAACGTGAGAATAATCGTGTCCTATAGGCTAGGATGTAAAGTCGACTATGTGTTTGCGGAAGGTATCAGTTACAGCGTCCAACAATTGATTATCTCTGAGGTGTCTCCACTACCAGCCATTGATGTGAGAGGCGAACATTTTAATTTAATATCCAAGTTGTTCACGCCCCTATACAGTTTATGGTTCAATTTAAAGTCACTTTCAGGCTTGAATATGATCTGTCGACACCAAAATGTCGGTCTTTCCGTTTATTTCCGCGGTACCATATCGCGAAACA
Organism: Eucriotettix oculatus; assembly: GCA_034510155.1. Classification (NCBI taxonomy): domain Eukaryota; kingdom Metazoa; phylum Arthropoda; class Insecta; order Orthoptera; family Tetrigidae; genus Eucriotettix; species Eucriotettix oculatus. The sequence continues at coordinate 8,024,103 of CM067381.1, forward strand.
TTGATCTGAGTCGAATGAAAATAATAATCAAAATCACAATTTATTTATTTACGAACGTCAGCAGTTTATAAGTCGAAGAATTTGGGAATACGAGTAGTTTAAATTTAAACGTTTCCAATTTTTACCTGCACTGTGGGGGAAACTGAATGAAACCGTCTATTTTGATGGGTGTGTCTGCAGCGAACGGCATCGTTTTAAGGATCAACATGAAAAGGCCCGTTTCTGGTTATAAATGGTTTTAATAACATCATCCACGTAGGTCGGTATTATTTGTCACAATTACAAGTGATTGTACATGCAGCCCATATTATTATTGGCTGTGTGCAAGAATTTGTAGCCAGTTTTCAGGGTCCATGTCTGATGAGAGAGGTTTTATTATTTGAAATGATGGGAGTGTTTCAGTTGTGAATGTGTTGAGAAGATCAGGATGGCGTGTTTGACTCGGGAGTACGAGTACGAGTACACATCATGAAAGGTTTCTGTCGGAATCGAGTCATTTCAAGGGTCCAAATTGATTTGCTTTGAAGGGTTACACCTTTGAGTACACAATTGCACCGTGTTGTTAACTCGCTACTAGGGTTAATTGTACATCAAAGTAGTTTGCTGAAAGGTAAGGTGTATTTTGTGTGAAGGGTGATGAGGGTAAGCCTATTTAAATCCGGACAGTAGGATGACGTAGTAGCAGTGTTGTTATGGTGTGGAAGAGTGGTTGGCTGTTAGATGGAAGTTGAAAGTGGGAAAGCACGGCCGTCCAGGTGCAGTGTGTCCGGGAGTAGGGCGTGCCCGCGCGGCCCCCGGATGGCCGTCCCCAGCGATCTGCGCTTCCGCCTCCGAGAGCGAGGGCGACGGCGGCGGCGGCGCGTCCCTATCACGACCCTGAGAGGAGCTACAGATAAGGTAATTACCTGGGCAGGCGAGCAGCAGGCACGCGAGCAGCGAGACCACTGGGCCCCTGGTCATGGCGGTTAGCGGCGCCTTCGTTCCGCCCGCATGGCGCGGCGCACCACACTCACTCACTCACAGGGCCGCCGGCGCCCGCCGCGGCGCGCCAAGCCATCAGCAGCACTGACTGCTCCCGCCAGCGCTTAATAATGCACGAGCGCGGCGCCCCGGCCAATCGCCGCGCCGCCGCCGTATCGACCCAGGCGTCGCGACGCCGGCGCCCTCTACACGCGCACGCGCAGGCCCGACAACGGCGCCACGCTGTTCAAACCGCGCTGCTACACCAACAACAACCTATTAATTCAATAGTACACCAACCGTGGTGTGGTCACTTCAAACTATGCTAAAATACATTAAATTAGCTATTTAAAAAATTCAATAATAAATTAATTAGTAATAACACTGGCATAATATAAAAGCGTTCGTTCAACCGAAAACAGTCTTCAGATTAAACTTTTTATTATGAGTAGGAAACTTTCGACGTTGTCATTTTCAACCTTAAAAACAAGATTATGTACAGTAAGATGTTACTGTGCATAATATTGTTTTCAAAGTGGAAAATGACAATGTCGAAAGCTTCCTAATGATAATAAAAATTTTAATTTGAAGACTGCTTCTGTTTGACTCAACACTTTTATTTATCTGACATTTTAAAGTTACCAAATAATCAATAAATCAACCAATATGTCAGAAAACAATGGTACATTCAACACAATACAAAGTTCAGTTTCAACGTTCCGCCCAAAATCTAGGGACCTTCTTCGGGTATAGTCAGGCGTAGACATATTTCTTCTGGACTTAACTACAGACAAACGAAAATTTTATATCAAAATATCAATTACTCATTATAGAATTAAATTATTAAAATGTAAATAATACAGACTTAGTTTTTTAACTGTGATAATTAGATTATAAATGGGAATAACACGACGATAGTTACATAACAATACATAAATATTATAAATTAGAACAATAAGTAACAGGAAATACGAAAACATTCCGTACGTATAAAGTCTGACCTATATAAATAATCCGCAATGTATACTAGTTTGGTTTAGAAAGACTACGTTAGGGTTATTTGGCTTGGTAGCTCTCCAGTATAATAGAACAGGAAGGAATGGAAAGTAGAGTTAATCAAGGGTTGACTTGGATCCTACCCGGTGATTAACCTTAAAATGATGCATGGAAAACCTTCAGGTAGGTCAGAAATACTTACTACTCCCACGCCATTCCGATAACAGGAGACGAAGTTTGCTCTGGGCAACAGATTTGGGGAACAGTGCGCTGACTGGTCCAATGGGGTCAACGAACAAATCTTACCGTACCAACGTCTTTAACTCCGAAGCATACACAGATAACCAAGACGTCTCGTTTGGAGGAAACTTGATTTAAAATACTTAGTCTGGCGCCAAAGGGAAGGAAAATCCAATAGAAGGAAGTCAGTACTTACGGGATTCCTTGTACTCCTCCGGGTTTCCGTTCTATTTCTATTATTATAAAGGCAATGTATGCTGTGCAATTTATAAACCGGGCTTTTTTAGAACACACAGTAACTTATAAAGACTTCACATATGCGTTACTATACGATTCACAGATTGTCGTGAAGAAATGGTTTTTAGCGGTGATCATCCCAGAGAAGAATTCTGTCGATTTTTTGAAGATTTAGTTTCATTCTTTCCAGTTCCCCTTTCAGCTAAAAGAAGTTTCCAGGCCAGTCATCTGTTCTGTGCCTTCATGCTTGTCCGTTATTCATCACTTTACCCGATTGCCATTAAATTTTGGTGCAACCAAGGGTAGGTTTCTGTCAATCCTTTTTTGATTTAGGATCCTTTATTCTCCCCTTTCAATCAAAAAGTTCCTACCATAAGGAATATGACTTCACGTAGTCATCAAAGACGAAGTTCGCCGCGTAACTACGCCGTACGCCCAGCAGCAAATAAATTTTAAAAATATTATGACAAAGATATTTTGCTGCCGAGTAATTGGCCTCCATACATTTTCCGCGACAAAATTCGGTGGTGGTTATGGCACGGATATATATCTGAACAGCCAACTTTACTACTTTATTGATGTTGCCACTACATTATGAGCTAAAAGTTGTACCGAAAAGCCAAGTTTCACCCTTATTTGGTCCCTAGAATTGATTTGACATGGGATCAAAGCTAACCCATTTTACACAGCGCGCGCTTAATGCAGCAAAATACGTTACATTCAGAGTCCTATAGTTGTAATACCCAACATGAGTAAACGTTTTTTTCTTGTATACACGAACCTTCTCTTTATAATGATACGACCTAAAAAGCAAATAACGAGTGACACCCATTGTGATATATTGCCAAAAATGATGGCTATTTTCAAAGTAAATTTTTTTTGTCTAATTTCATGTGCAACATCTCTGGAAGTATTAGAGAAATAGAGTTTCTGTTTCAGTAATTATTAATATAGTGCCTCATATGTACATTTACAAGTTATTGTTGGGTATAGGTATTTTTCTGCTGAGTAATCGGTCTCCAAACTGAGGCCCGACAAAATTTTATGGTGACTTTAGGAGTGATACATATCATAAAAGCCAACTGCACAACTTCTTTCATCATACCATTATATTTTATGGTAGAACGTGTGCCGATAAGCCAAATTTCACTACTATCTGGTCACTAAAACTGATTTGACACGAGATCAAAGTTGGCCTCTTTAGCGTCTCAAGCGCAATATCACAGAAACATAGCTTCAGAAGCCTATAGCTGTAATAAACCGGCAGATCCCAACATAAAAATATGTTTTGTGTACATATAAGACTGTAATGGTACAACTTTTTAAAAAATTGGGACTGACGTATTTTGAGAGATTTTAGCCTGAAATTTGGCTAATTTTGCATGTATAATCTTTCAGAGTAAACTTGAACGAGGAATATCTCATGACATATAAGTATAATAGTTTTTCTGTTTCTGAATGTCTTAGTATTGTACTTTCTATCCTGGTTTCCAAAATATTGTGGCATAAAGATCTTTTTCTGCCTCCAAAATGACGACAAAATTGGGTGGCGTATTTGGAGATGGTCTAGTGGGAGTCGTGGGTTTTTTTTGATGATTTGACATGGAATGACCCTGTTTGTCAGAAGAATGAACAGAACTAATGTGGAAATGTCCCGCTGTATGGTGCTAAAATCCGGTCTACCCCTGTCATTTTGGGGTGAAGCAATCAACATTGCTGCATATATTGGGAATCGCTGACCATCTGGAAGTATTAAATTTGAAACTCCATTCACATTATGGACTGACCGAAAACTAAGGTTAAATCATTTGGAAGTTTTTGGAAGGAAGACATTCACATTAATCAAAAACCCGGACAAGCACAAGTTCGAAGCTCGAAGTAAAGAATGCGTACTTGTTGCATACGATAGCGAAACATTTTGAGTGTGGGATCCGAAAGGACACAAACTCATCGAAAGCGAAGATGTGCTGTTCTACCCATCATTTCCGAAGAACAGTGGAAACGAAAACATACTTGAACATAGCATTTGGCAACAGCAGTCACATGAAACAAAAATGAAGTTACTCTTGCGAATGGGATCAGCGTACAAAAGTGGAAACGCCACAGCAAATAATTACCTGGAAACGAAGTCAACGAACTCGAACGTGGGGAAATTAGCATTTGGAATAGACAACTTCGTGGTGCACAGAGAAAAATAATATTAGGTTAGTACGTATGAGTTTAACTTGTAGACCTGAATGTACTGAACACGATGCTATTTATTTGAAAAGAATACGTCAACACGGTCGTGGATAATTTAGAAATTCGTAGATACCTGCAAAAGAGAAAAACGGCTTGCGCACTACAACAAAAACGGCCGCCATTTTTGAACCGGACTCAATATAAATGAAACAAAAATTATTTTTGAACTACCAAAACATGAGGGAATGCACAAAAAAATATTAATTTTTTCTGAGATGGTGCGGCAACGAATTTCTTTTTTCCTGGGCCACTTGACTTGGATTGACCCCATGGGAAGAGAATTTTAAAGGGGGATTTGAAATGAAGAGGAAAGCAGCTAAGAGTTGACTTGTTTTTATTGGTAATAGGATAACTGAGGGTGATCCTGAAACAGGCACCGACCTCTTTAATAGCACAGGAAGGGAATTAAAATGAGGATGTAAAATGGTTGACTAATTTTTGGTTAATAACTACATGAGGGTGATCCTGAAACATGAAACTGTCTTTAATAGCATAGTAAATGATTGAAATGGGGGGATTTGGAAGGTAGAGCAAGGTATCCAATGGTTGACTTCTGGGCTATATTTTAAGCATCCTACCGGTGTTTCACCTAATTAAATACAGGGAAAACCCCTAAAAATCAGCATCAAGTAGGTCAAGCTATTGGCTACTATTCTCACGCACTTCAAAAGGGGTCTACTGGCCGCCTGATTCAGTTGGTTCAACGGACTACTCTTACCGTATTGGGGAGGTCTGCGATCCCGGAATATACTCCGTCTCAAAGAGGCGGAAGTGCCTTGGCATGTGAGAATCGTAAGAAACCTCACAAGGTAAACCACATCAATAATTTTAAATCTTCCAACAAGTAGAAATATGTAGGTTCAAATCAGATAAATGTGGACGCTGAGCTTTTTCTATCCACCAATCAACTAACGCTAGGTCAAAGTACTGGAAAACTGTATGACTCTAGTGTGCAGGAGCGCCATCATACAAGAAGTGAACTGCTTGACGAACAAGAAGTTTTTGTACGCCTGTTTCGTAAGTCTACATCCAACGGGTTGATTGGGGCGAAGTGGTGACAAACTTTAATTGATAATTAATGAGTATCAAAGGAAAATTTGATTAGTTGTAGGAACATTTTACTGACGTGGTAAATGTTGTAACTTCGTTTCGTTCGGTTGACGCATCATAGCTGAATATAACCTTTTCTTTTATTAAATTAAATCAACAGTCTAGAATTACATAGGCAAGAAATTAAACCACAGACAATAAATGCTTCAAACGATAGCAGTGCCAAAATGGGTCAAATTAAACTAAGCTGTCAGTCCATAAGAATTTCTACTTCAGCCGGTTTTGGCGCTGCATGTTGGTCACGATACACGCTATATGGCAGTAATAGGCTTCTTATAAATATTTATAATCGTATCTTCTGAACCCTGAATAGTAGCTAAATGATACATACGCTATGATTTAAGTTGGAGTCTCTAATTTAATTCCGTTGAGACGTTTTGGACGACACAAAATTTCAAACAGGCAGAGAAATAAATATTTAAAGCATTTTTGATACGACATCGTATAAATAATAGTTTGAACTTAAACGTTGACTTTTACTTTGAAATCACAGACACACTTCAATTTATTCTTACAGATTACTTGTGTAGTTTCTAAAAATATCGTTACTTTCGAAATAATAAAAATGTTAACTTTTAGCTTCCAATTTTGGTCCGACTGTGGAAATTTCTTACAATTTCAGGGTACGTATTAGAATACATGGTAAAAAATAAATAGTTTTAGAAAGTGTAAATGAAATACAATGTTTCAAAGGTTTTAAGAAAAAGGTTAACTGAATCACACATCAAGAAACCCGAAATATAAATATTTTGCTGCGGGTCGTAGTCTAAGGACAAATGAAGTTACAGATCGTGGGAGAAGAAGAGTGAAGTTGCTAGACAACATGATGGGAGAAACGTGAATGTATTGGATGATGATGTATTGTTGTTGTTTTCAGTGCTTAGATTAGTCGTATGCAACCCTTCATGATGATAAAAGGACAAATATCAGGACAGAGCAAGTTGGATGTGGAACTTAAGACTTTGTCCAATGATGTACCAGTATTTGTTCCAGTATTGAAATAACTTCACGATCTCTTATTTTGTAGAGTCAATGTTCGATTTATTACGCGACGAAACTTTGAACTACAGGTGTACAAAGCGTGTAGAGTGGACGGAAAGTCTTACAAGGGAATTGATCCAATTTTTTTAAGTTGAAGCACTTGTTTGAAGTTTATAATTGAACAGAAGTCGTATAATATGAACGCGGAAATCATACCTCACGCGTCGATAAGAAAGTTAGCTTCATCAGAACATTTACATCAACATGCTTCGCTGCACGACTTTCATGGAGGACGTTGGTGTAGAAAATACAATTTAATTCCCAACAGATTGATGCGATGACCTTGATAGACTGCAGAAAGATCTCTTACTACGCTTTTGCTATGAGCTCTTTGGACTCCCTGAAAGAGGCACTTGGAGGAGGTTTTGTCAATGACCACGCTTTCGAGGGGTTTCGGCTCGAATAACTCATGACCCAGCCTTCTTCTTCGCGCCAGAAAGAGATCGAGAACTATCTTCATTCTTCTTAAATGCTTCTAAATTTTGGAAGAATGCATAAAGTACCATGTCACCATGTTGTACTCTTATTCTACCAATTTAAAAAAATGTAATACCATTAACAATTGAACGTCAAGAGCAATTACTATTGTTAAACGTGAAAGAGATAAAAATTTAAACAAATTGAACCAAATAATTATGGTTTAAGAAAAACTAAGAAAGAAATTTTATTTTGATTATTATTTATACCCCTTTATGTTCTCTTGTTTAGCAATAGACACACTGTAAATTACACAATGATCATCATCACGTCTGACGTGTTACGTGAAGGGATTAATATGTCCGTAAGGACCAAGGCTTCCCAGTTTTATAGTTAATGATGATCATTGTATACTTAATGTGACTATTATTAAAAATAATAATAGAAACAAGGGCGTATTAATAATTGTATTTACTTTCAATATATTTTTCAATTGCTCCGACTTTCCCTTTACACAGAATAGTTAAAATATCTCAGTTCGAACATGCCCTAACATAAATTTAATTGGAAATACGACACTTCTCGCTTTCAGGGGACACATCAGGCTGATTGAAACAAAATTGTAGCATATACATGAACAGAAGATGAAACGTACATAACTCTTGAAATTGGGCCAAAGAGGGATAAAAAAACAGGAAACGACCATTTTTCTTTATTACGCAAATACGTTTCTTCTGCACTTCGGCAAAATACATAATCACATTAGTCACTTACTCGATGTTGATACAATGGGCTTTTTTTGAACGAACGCCTGGTTCGTCCGGAGTCAATTCTCGGCTGATTCTGAGGAATTTTGTAGTCAGCAGCGGTACACGAATGTCGGCTTCTTCTTCTTCTTCCCTGTATTTCCCTCCGTTTCCTTGCATTAACTCCGACGGACTGACCAAATCTCATTCAACAACTCGTCATTCCTCTACCCAAACACGGTTATGAGACCATTTTGGCCAATTGCTCACCTCAATTTATTTTGGGGGCGTGGGGTTCAATTTCAAGCAATGTTTTTCACAGAATCAGAAATCATTGGAAATTTCGTTCCTTCTGCCCGTGTCTTTCTGGTGCTACAGAACTTTCCGTTAATATTACATTTAAATTAATAAATTTAAATTCGCACGCTGCATGGTGTTTTCTACCATGTTGTTGTTCTGCTTTTCCTCGTTCCCTGATAGGTGACAAATTGACTCCGTAGTCTGCTGTTGTCTGAAAAATTTGAGATAAAATAATTCTCAGAAATTTTTATTAGTAGACGATGAATATTTGTATTACCTTTCCGTGCGTAATTCGTATCTTCAAACAAGCTACTGTAAACATCTGTAAATTACCTGTGGTTTGATAACCCTGCATACAGCAGTGCTTTATTGTCCATGAAATCAAAATTAAGAGTAGTCAAACTTTTATTCGGCTATTACCTAACCAATTTTAATCATAATTAAATAGATGTTTTCTGTCTCCTCTCCTAAGCAATTTTTCTCCATGAAAGAACATATAAAATAGTTGAGCGACCCGATGCGTAAGTAGAAACGGCGCCGGAGGTGATATCGGCTTTGAAAGTGGAAATGGCTGTTCGAAAGCTGCTGGGATCTATGACGAACTAGAGTGTATGATGGGAAAAATATCCCTGGTCACTTTTCTGACACACCGAAGTTCATATGTCATAGAAATACTACTTTCAAGAATTTTACAATATGCAAATAATGTAAGTTTCTCTTATGATATATTAAAATTAGGTAAAATAATGGATTACTTTTCTTTTTATGCTTTAGTTTCTTAAGTCTTTGCTAGTAAACGCGAGGTTGATGATGATGTGTGCCTGTTGTACTGCCGCCTTCTTTGATAAGTTTTCCTTCGATTTCATATCGTGGAGGTAGCCATTCTATATAGCCAAACGATAAAAATTGATATAAATAGAAGGAATCATACTACAAGAAGAAGAAATAGAAACCTTACACTTTGCCGACGATATTGTAGTATTAGGGGAGTCAGAAGATGACTTGAAACCATAATAAATGGCATGAACGTTGTCCTGGAGAAAGAGTTCAATATGAGAATTAATTGAGAGAAGACTATGGTAATGGAATTTAGTATGGGAAACAGTGGATGTTAGATTGGGAAGGGATATTTTGACGGAAGATCAGGAATTCTGCTACTTGGGAAGCGTAATAACTAGGGATGGTAGAAGTATAGTAGACATAAAGAGTAGGACAGCACAGGCAAAGAAGAAGGAATCTACTTACGGGTAATGTAAGTGTGAATATTAGGAAATCGTTACTAAAAATGTTCGTAATGTAGCGTGTCGTTATATGGGTGCGAAACGTGGACGATAGGAGCTCCGGAAAGGAAAAGAATAGAAGCCTTTGAGATGTGGTGCTATAAGAGAATGCTGAAAATCAGATGGGTGGATAAAATCACTAACGAGGAAGTACTGAACAGAATAGGGGAAAAGCGAACAATATGGAGAACGTTGACCAAGAAAATTTGTTTTATTAATCATATATTGACCATTATTACGATTAATGTTATTTTGGTGTGTTCGTTATGGCGATTATTACGGAAGAACGTCTACGTTAGTTATGTTATAATTTATTATTAAGGTAGATCTTTGAATCTGATGAGTTTTGCATTATGTGTTTGTTGGAATCGTGGAGTTACATTTTTAATGATTCAGGCTCTTACATATGCTCATCCTTCGTAAATAACTCTTTAGAATTTTCAACGTTTAGTTCTACATATCTACATTTTTAGTTCTTTAACTTAAGCAATTTGTGTCGAGAAGGGTATTTCAAAAAATTTTTTCTATGAACAAAACGTAGATAACTTTCAGTCACTTAAATTTGTTGCAAATCGTCTCATCTGTTGGCTTCTCACACGTTCACCAATAGTCTAACGTTTCTTTAATTATGATGTGGTCAATATCATTCATTTCCTTTTGAATTATTTACTTTTCCATAGATTTCAAGAATTGATTTTACGTTAAAGGTGAACGAATACCAAATATACTTTTTGTTCTAAAGTAATGCTTTATTATACCAATGGAAACTAATGAGTTTTGGAAGACCTGGCAATTAATAAGTGAAGCCGAAGACATATCATTATAAAGACTACTTCGGTTGTTCAGAATGTTTTTTTGTCCCGATCTTCAAACTTATTTTTACTTACAGAAATTATGCAATTCCAAAGTCACTTTTGCTCAACATTTGCCACTAGACATCACACACAAATACGATGAGTTTATTTGACTTTAAGAGAAATCTTTCTCTCTTCTTCTTGGCCAAAGATGTCAGGCTGCTGGAGACAGGGCAGCGTAGCGTCGAGCGGCTGTCGGATCAACATCGACGAGGCTTACCAAACCCTGGAGGCTTTCCCATCACAACCACCGTTCTAAACCTCTCAAAAACATTAGGAAATGCTGACCTTTTCCTAATATTGGCACTAGTAAATAAAAAAATTGTTACTATTTAGCTACACAAAGTTTACCTTTAAGCTCGTCCATACTTATGTTAGATCAGTCGAACATTATAATTGTAATTATATTATTTTCAATAGCAGCAAGACAGGGTACAAATGTTTAATATTGTTCTTCCTCTCAAATCTGACTTCATTGAATCAGAATTGTTAATGCTTTTCTCCATTATTAGGAACTGTCATGTGCTATACTGTCCCTGGAAGCATACTGAATCTCCATACTGACTTATATATTTTTGATTAGTACGTGGTTAAAAATCAGATAATAGTAATTTTCTATTGATTTCATAAGTAGTTCTACAGACTTTAAATCGTAAATACCTTTCGGCCTTAACAAGGATTCATGTAAAAATATATGCAACGTTTCTGAAATCCTTGTTGCTTTCCTCAGGTGATGAAGGATCGAAAGAACTACATTAACAGCACAAACTCGGTGAAGAGCTCAAAGGTTTTGCCATTGGTTATTCGTTATCTATTTTTAAAATGTATGTAGTTTTATTAACATATTCATAGCCATTCTTAGACATTCTTGTCCATACATGTCGCAAAGAAAGCCAGACGCTTTTGTGTGACTTGACAGATATTTCAAATTGCTGCTTGGTTATAAATATAAAAATGTTAACAGCACATGAAGAATGTCATACACAACACTTTTTACGGTATTGTGAAACTTCTTTTTGGCTAAGACAGAATTAAAAAAGTAGGATTATTTTACTTCTATAAAAAATGGTTGGTTCTAAAGTACTTGTTCTTCAGCTCAAAAAAATGGTACAATAAATTAACAGTCGGAAAGATTTTCATAGTAATTTATAATTATTTAAGATGAAGTGGATACTATTTTAGTGCATAATTAGATATAAGTATGTTGCTGTTGTAGTAATCAGTCCTTAGAATGGTCTGATGCACCCATCCATGCTAACCTATTCTCTGCAAGCCTTTTCATTTCTATATAACTACCACATCCCACATCCTCCGTAATCTGCTTATCATATCTCATCCTTTACATCCGTCTTCCGTACTTACCCCACACTCTTCCCTCTATTGTTAATTTTAAAAGACTTCATGTCTCAAAACGTAGTCTTAATCTATCCCTTCTCTCGGCCAAAGTCTTCCAAATTGTTCTGTTTCCCTATTGTCTTTATGACTTCCTGCTTAGTTACCCTATCCACCCATCTGATTTCCAGGATTATTATATAGCACTACATTCCAAAAACATCTATTTCATTCCTTTCTGCGATTCCTAACGTTTATGTTTTGCTATCATAGAACTCCATACGAACATGTTTTTAATGTTTTACAATTATTCGTACCTATATTAGCCGTAAGTAAATTCCTTGTTTTTGCGAAAGCCTTTCTTGCCTGTGCTATTCTACTCTATGTCTGCCATCGTAATCTAGTTATTATGCTGCCCAAGAGCAGAGTTCCTTAACTTCATTCAAACTATCCCTTATTAAAACCCTTCGTTATTCCACTATTTCCCATACTACACTCCAATACCTCGGTTTTCTTTCCATTAAGCCTCATGTTGTAGAATTTCTCCCGAACCACGTTCATGCCATTTATTATGTTTTCCAAGTCTTCATCAGACTCCTTTCATCCTTGCAGAATGATTCCTTTTCCCTATTCCTATTTAACTCTCTTCATCGCTTTTTACATATATAAGTGAAAGAGACTGGGTGACAGACTGCATCCATGTCTTACTCCTTTCTTAATTTGCACTTTCTTTTCTTCCCCTTCAATTATAATTACTGCTGGCTGCGTTCGGTAGAGGTTTTGGATAATTGTTCTTTCTCAATACGTTTTTCTTGTTGTACTGATACAACTATTTGCCTTCGGTATTAAGGAAAACTTGTTTGAATGAAGATTTGTATCTGGGGTTTGGTAAAATAATTTATTACTATTATTAAAAATGTGGTACGACCAGATGACCACCCGCAGTATTACGTCACGAGGTCAAAAAATAGTTCAGTTGGATGGGTTAAGGACAGATTCTCGTGGAGAAGAATAAAAGGACAGCAAACAATTCAAAGTGCGAAAACGTTTAATTTATATTGACGTTTATTAAAAGCGGGAAAAAATATCTTCAGTGAACTGTCGTCTACGACAAGAAGACACCTTATTCTCTTCCGCACTGATCAACATGACGATCTCTCATTGCATCTTTATAATATCAAAATGACTGGCTTATTTAGTTGCCATGAGACTAAATTTTGATGGTTAAGAGTAAATGATTAATTTATATAACGCATTGTTAATTGAAATTTTATTTGCTAATAAATTCAATTATTTTCAGAAATTAATATTATTTAGTAATTTCACCACATACAGAAAGCAAATGAAAGATGAATAAATTTGTTAAACCTAAAATTTTAATTTATATTTTATTTTATAACTGATATGTATAATGTAGAAAAACTGCAATGCATTGGTGTAAATTTGTTTTTGATAAACGAAAAGTGAAAAAGAGGGAGCACGGAAGACGAAAGTTAAATGGAACGCAGGGCTTTTAGATTCAGCAAATAATAAAGAGAGTTTGAACCATGGTTCAAAACAGAAACAGCACAGCTGCATGATACCGCAGGCTCTAGGATTGCACTCAATATAAGTGCGCTTCAGTTTCCGGACTTGATCAGTCGGCCGTTCACATTGATGTGTATTTAGAGCATGGCCGAGAAACCTTTACAAACAAAGAGATATATGATTCCAATCTTGTATATGCGTGCCATTTATATGAAACACGTACTTTCCAGCGAGGGAAATTAGATTCCATTGCATTTTTTAGGAATTAATACAGTAGGAAATAATGTATTCAATTAAATTCTTCTTCATTCTCTCTGAGAACAAACCTTGAAATCAGAATCATACCTCTATAAATATTTTGTATTAACACTTAGATTTTAGTCAGTATACATTTAATTACTTTTATTTTTCATTAGTCTTTCAAGTGGAAATGAGCACGTCAATAAACACATACCGATTAAATCCAAATTACGTTTCCTATAAGCTAATTAATTAATAATGCTGAAAACACAAAAAACCTGCTTTATAAATTTGACAATGAAAATTACAAATTATATTTAAGGCAGATGAAAAGTTCCCAATATCCTAAATCCACCAGACACTTCAAAGTAATGGTTTCCTCCACTACTCAAATACTGTTTCCTATTCGGTGTAAACTACTTGTGGCTTGATGAATTCCTGCTTAGCTGATGGAAACAACTTTATCTTTTTTTAATAATGAAAGGCGGTTTCTTATTAGGTTGAACCTAGTTAAGCTTTCCAGATTTCCTGTCCGTGCAGTAAACAACTTTACTGTTCAGACCACGTGGGTTAAGAGCATGACGGGAGACGTTATCTGAAAGCTGTAGATTGTGCTCGTAAGGTTACATATAGACATGTAAAAATTGTAGGAGAAACACATTGTATATTCACGTTTCGGGAAAGAGAGACTGCAACTAGTAAAAAGTGAGTTAAAGACTGAATGATTAGTGAAATCTGAACTTGATGGCGCCTATCAACAGAAAGATTCTACGAAACCCAGATTTTTTATTACATGTCTTATAGACGTGAATTATAATGTATTTTTTTAATGAAATGAATTACTCTTAATACTTTTGAATTTAAAATGGTGGTTACAAATAAGGGACTTGTTAAAAATAAAAGGAGTATATATAAAATTTTTATAAATCAATACATTCATTACTTTATTACTATTATTAAAACATAATAATACCACACAATAGATATGAATAAATATTAACTATTAATCCCAGAAAATAAATATTAGGCCTAATGTATGAATTAATCGAACAATTAATATATGCGTGTGCCTGAAATACAGCAAAAACTAAATCCCTATAATAGTCACAAAATGTGATCAGTAAAAAATACCCTATTTAGTATATTATCAGCTTGAACAAAATATAGAG